>JAUMHO010000007.1:1415800-1486487 GCA_032360965.1 Ulva armoricana
CGGGCCGCCGCGATGGCGCCGGGGCGGCGCCGCCCCCCGGCGACATCGCCGCCGCGCTGTACTCGGCCTTCGGCTTCGAGCAGTCCACGCAGTGGAACGGTTTGCCGCCGGCGGCGTAGTCGGCGAGGCCTGCGAGGTCCGTGCGGGGATCGCACGCGATGTGCTGCCACCGCTGGCACATGCTGCACGCCACCCAGTCGCGGCCCGTCTGCACACCCACGCCACTGAGTATCCATCACACCGCACCGCCGCCCCAGACCCTAGGCCAGGACCCCCACACACAGGTCCACCCTGTGCACCATCCGGTCGCGCACACCACCCTCTCAACGCTTGGGACCACGCACCTCACACTCGCAGCCGCCACGTGAGGCACGGGCCCATTGCCTGCCTGCTCTGGCCATGCCGGGGGCGCACGGGTGCATGTCAAGCGATCACCCGTAAACATGACACGGAGGCACGCGCCGTTGCCATCACGCGAACAGCCGGAACGACGCGACCGCTGGATCACGAGCGGCGTATGCATGCGTTGCCACAGGAGGGGGGGGAGCACCTCGGGGCCGCCGTGGCAGAGCATGCATTTGTCGCCTGCGATGTCGCGCTGGTTCGCGCGCTCGTACTCCCACAGCAGCTTCCGGTAGTGCCGCTTAAGCGCGTTGCCCACGCCCGTCATCTTGTGGTCGGCCGTCCAGTTCGCCATCTTGGTGAACACCTGCGCTCGAACGCTCGGCGTGTCAAAGCAGCCTCCCCGCACTCCAACTCGCTCCGCGCGGAAGCAGCCGCCGGCCGCGACAACAACACAGCAGCATGCATGACGTGAGTGCATCCGCACGCGAGCAGTACAGGCCACCCTCTGCCAGACCTGGATATCCTGAGCAGGTGTGGGGCAGGCGGGGGTGTGCACCTCTCCCCACATAGGCCTTGTGGGGAGAGGTGCTGCAGGAGGTCTGATAACAATGATAGCTCACACACAAGTGCGTAGGCTGGCGCCACGGCCAGGGGGGCCACTGCCCCTGTCTTGACGATGTGCAACGAAGAGGATTGTGCACCACAGGGTAGCGTGGGTAGAGAGCGCGAGACTCGGGCGGCAGGTTCACGGCAGCGAGGGCCAGCTTGACCGCATGGCAGTGAACGCGCAGGATGCTGTTGGCACAGGAAGGAACAGAGATGTGCAGCACGGGTGCAGCTGTTCCAGTCGGTGACGTTGTTGGAGTGGAGAGGTGCAGTTTGACTGAGTGGCTGCATGCAGGAGGTGGAGGGAATGTGGCGGGTAGGTGGCGGGCAGGTGAGCCACACCTCGCCCTTCCAGTTGATGGCGTTGCCCATCTTGAAGCCCCCGCGGCTGACGACGGCCCTGTAGAGGTTGTACAGGTCGAGCGCCTGGCCGTTGAGGACCGAATTCGGAAACTCACCAGGGTGGATGCTCCATCCGAACCGGACCTGCAGCATGCATGTGCACTGTCACCGTGCGCCAGCACTCTCAGAGCAACACGGCCGCGTCGCGCAGAGTCGCCCGAGGCACCGGCTACGCGAGCTCCCCTTAAGGATGTGAGGCGGTGCGGTGGTCGAGGGGGCGCGGCAGGGTGCACCGGCAACCCAGCCGGTCGGCATCGGCTGGCGTCACCCACTGGCTCAGGGCCATCTGGGACATTGCGGCCAGCAGGTGTTGTACACACCGGGCGCGCCGGGGGCGCACGCCGCGCGGCCATCGTGACTCCAACCATAGGCCCTGTCAGGCATGCGGAGTCCGGCACACGTCTGTCACACGCCAGGCGCACGCCTGGACAGGGATCAACTCCTGGCAGGTGGAGGGTGCGCCCTGCAGGCGCTGCCGGCCCGCTGCGCAGGGTTTACAGAGACACGGCCCTGGCAGGTGACCACTCAGGCCGGCCTTCGCGTGTGGTGGAACGATCCAATACACCTCGACGCTGCTGACAGGTGCAGCGGCAGCTGTGGCGGCTGTCGAATGCATGCGGTGTCGTGCGGCCACAGGCTTGCCCCATGGCTAGGCATGCTGCGGTCGGGCGCAGGAGGTCCGTGACCTGTGGCGGATGTGCTGCTGCGACACGTCGGTGAACTGTTGCGACACACGTACTGGAGGTGATGCATGATGCAGCGCAACACGCCACAACGGCGGCCACCGGACCGCCGAGCGGCACTGCCGGTATCCCCGCCTGGGTGAATGCCACACACGCCCCCCCACGCCAGCCCGACTGGACTCGTTCAGCAGTACCGGTGTTGGCCACATGCGGCGATGACCAAATGCAGCTCTGGCATGCACATGTAGCTGCAAAAGCAGCATGCGTGTGTTGCATGCACTCGAGCACGCCGTGGGTGCTTGAAGGGGAGGGGCGCGAGGAGCGGCGAGGCGCACGGTGAGGAACTGTATGAGGTCGTCGAGGAACTGCTGCGGCGTGCAGTGCGGCAGCGGCGGCCGCGCGCTCTGCCACTGCTCCACGGGCGCCGCGTTGGCCGTGAGTTCGTCAAACTTGGTCTCCCGGAGCGTCGCGCCGCGGTCAGCCCGGCTGCCGCCGATGCCGCGGCCACGATCCGACTTGGCAAACGCTGTGTCGGCATTCATGTCCCACAGCGCGCTCGGCGGGCCGCTGGACTGGTTGAACCGGGAGAACGTGATCTGCAGCAGCGCGCGGTGTCACACGACGCCGGGGCCCAATCTGCCGCGAGGCCGCTGACACGAATGCTGTAACCACAGGCCGCGCAGCCGCTGACCCTGTGGGACCGCTTCACCGGTGCGCACTCACACGGGATACATGCAGCTGCATACAAGCTAGGTCATCGGCACACGGGGAAGCGAGCGAGAAGGGGGCGGAGGGGGCCGGGGGGGGGCACCTGGGGGATGGTGCCGAGGAGGGGCTGTTGCGACTGCAGCAGCTTGAAGCGCTGCGCGTCGTCGGCGGCAAAGCCGGCGACAGGCTGCGTGCTGACGGCGCCGACGCCGACGAGGGACAGCAGAGGCGTGCCGCGCATCTGCGCGAGCTGCCGGAGCAGCGACACGACCCACACGGACGTCGTCACGAGGGCGGGGGTGCACGGCACGCCGGCGGCCATGGAGTCCATCGCGAGCGGCTGCGGCGGCGGGGAGCCGTGGGGGGGGAGCTGGAAGCGCAGGGAGATCGCGTCGCACGTGAGCGTGGCCTGGAGGGCGGCGGCGAGCAGGCCGGGCGTGTTCATGACCTGCACGCGTGCGGGGAGTGATGCTCGTAGCACGCTGCCGGCACTGACAGCAGGCAGGAGGAAGGAATGGTGGAGTGACCGCTCTGTTGACTTGCAGTTGTTCCAAGCTGATCATTGCGCCCGCCGTGTGAGTGTCGGCAGAGCGGGCCAAATCTGTGCATAGCATCGCCCCAGTTCAGGTGTCTACCCACGCTTCTGCGTACACAGGCTCTCGGGGAGATGCCACTGTGGCGGGTGACATACATCAGATCACGTGTGCAATCACCTGTTCAGTGCACTCGCCGCCCCCGAGGGCCTGTCCACATACGCATGTGGCGTCGGACCAGGTTGCAGCGCTGGCCGACCACAATGCCGACCACAATGCCGACCACAATGCCGACCACAATGCCGGTATGGGGCCTCCCAGTGTCACCCTACTAACTACCAGAGGCAGAACTGTGGCCACGGGATCCTGAGGCGCTGCCCTGCCTGCGTCCCAGTGTTGCAGTCTCTCTTCGCACAGGCATGCGCTGTTGCGCTCGGTGGCCTGGTGGTTGCCGAGACACGGGACATGTCAACAGCACTACGGGATCCAGTGCCACTCCGGGAGCTCGTGTGCCGGGACGGAGTGGCCGCCCAGAGGCGCGGCTGGCACGGCATGTCCGCCCGCTGCTTGCACCCAACACGCTCGCGACGTGACCGCCGTGCCTGTGACCGTGCCGCCGCTTCGGCTGGCAGCATCACCAGAGGCAGCAGCTGCACTGTGCACCGAACTGTACACGGCAATGCCACCTCCAGGAGCATCGCGACCCAGCGGCTACGCACACACCTCATGCGTGGCTCACACCGGCTGACCTGAGGCCAGCGTCACATGGAGCACGGCAACATGACCCGAGAACCTGATCTGCGCCCGGAAGACCGTCACCGTCGCGGCCGCCCTGGACGTGGCCGACGCGACGCCAACCGCTGCTCGGCGCAGCACGCACAGCACTCACCGTGCTCCTTCACCTGGCTCCACCTCCGCACACACAGACGCAGATCCCACGGCATGGCCCCAGATCATCGCAGCGCAGGCTTGGGAAGAGGTGGAGCATGCATGCGAACGACGGCGGGACTGCCGGTGCCCTCCTCCCTCGGCTGCGGCGATGGTGAGTTCGGATGGACGGCGCGCCGACAGGTGCAGTGAGCAGGGGGGAGGTGGCCAGGGGCGCGCCTGTGCAGGGGCGCCGATGACGAGGGGGAACTGGACACCGGAGGCGGTCCGCACGACGACGCTCGCGACGCTCGTCCCCGGGACAATGTGCTGCGGGGTGTGCGACATCGGCTGGTGCGCGACGAGTGTGGCCCGACGCACCTCGAGGCAGCACAGGCCGCGCAGCACGAGGCCCAGCGCGGCAAGGCGCTCCGTCTCGAGGATGCTCGACGTGGACACGAGGTACAGCGTGCACTCTGCGATCGGTGCCAGCAGCCGCGTGTCCTCCCAGCCTGCAAACTCCGGCTTGTTCAGGGCCATGCGGCCGAAAAACACGCAGCAACGGTGATGCGGTGGGTGCTCAACATCTGGAAAGGGCGGCGGCGGCGGAATGCCCCGTGGCCGCTTGCGGTGGGCCTGCGGCGTATACGCCAGAGGCGGCCACGCAGGCAGATTCAGGGCCTTTCGTGGCACGCATGTATGTGTGATAAGTGATGAACGACGAGCGCCGGAGGCTGGTCGGGTGTGGCCACGTGTGGGGATAGTGCAGATACAGGCTCTTGGGCAGCGTCGTCGGGCGCGCAACACAGCACCGCACAGCATGTGCGGCGGGCGTATGACGAAGACGCGTGGTGGTGAGGATGGAGACAGCTGAGGTCTAGGTTGAGTGGACACAGTGGTCGCTGTTGAGGGGCACTGTGCTGGGGCGTGCTGCACAACGCAGCAGGCGCACGGCGGAGGAGACACAAGGTGTACGGCCGCTGGTGCACAGCCGAGCACGGGCTCACGGCCAGTCGCATTCTCCTTGTGTCTATGACAGGCGCACGTGCACTGCATGTACGTCCGCAGCGCAGTCGAGGACTGCCTTGAGAGCACAGGCAACAGAATGGGATACCAGGCTGAGCCCTCGTGTGCTCTGGTCAACCTGACACTAGATTGCCACAAAGAGATGACATGTATGTGCACCTTGGCTAACGCTTGTGCATACTGTTTGTAGGGCCAGGCCAGCTGACTTCATTACCACATGCATGTGCAGCACTCACAAGCTGCAGCATGCACACAGAATATCTGCAGCAGCCACAGCAGTGGCATGCAGCCGCATTCACGATGCGTGTGAACGCTTTGCCACGCCTGTGGCTGCGTGGCGGGTTTGTGGACAGTGGAGGCTGTGGTGGGCCATGGTTCGCGGGCCGATGTGAACCAGAACTTGTGCCTGAAGCATGCATGTAAGATGCAACTGGCATGCATACGGTGCATGCACAGTCGCCTGTGCTTTCTGATTACCACACCACTCCAGCTGCATCCAGCAGATGCACTGTCATGGGTGTGAGACGTGGCAGTTGATTTGAGGCAGCATGTGACCGGTCACAGGACCGAGGGAGGCTGGGGCAGCAATGTGGCAGACTCTGGTCGGCGGCTGACTGCGGCGCAGCAGCCACGTCAACTGCAGAGGCTGCCAGAGTGGCGGTCGGCTGTTGTGCTGTGGTGCGGCGACCAGCTGCTGGTTACTGAGGTGGCCATGTGAGGTGGGAGCATCCAGGCAGCAGCAGCAGTGCAGGTGCAGATGGCATGCCCACACGACACCGGGATGATCATCGACGCATTTGCAGCAGCAAGTGTCAGGTCAGGGACACTCTGATGTTGCCGTGGTCAACCCGGTGGATGGGATTGTGCATGTGGACACGAGCCTGGTCGATGTGGGCTGAATGCCCCCGTGAGGACTGGGGTGGCCGGCAGGCGAGCGGCCATTGGCAGCACTAAAGGCCAGCACAGATGGGTCACACAGAGGGTGACACACCTGGAACTGATCTACTGAAGCCAAGGGACAGGTCTACCCCTGGCAGCTGGGGGACTGGCAGAGGTTTGGACCCTGGAAGCTCCGGAGGTTCAGCGCAGTCGAGGATGGGGAAGAACGGGTCCCGCTTCGCTCCAGTGTCTGCGCATGCCAGGGCCCGCAAGACGTGATTCGACATTGCAAAAGCCTCGGCAAAGGTTGCGCAGGTGAAGCGCATGAGGCCAAAGAGTGTTCGGGCGAAGGTGGCAGCATTGAGAGCGGAAATGTCATGGGCTGCACACACCGCCAGGTTGTCACGAACCACGCAGATTGTCACCGTCAGGCTGATCGCGGATGATGCAGCTGGCAGAGCTATGCTTGATGAGAGTGCTGCAGCGCCTGAGCGCAAGTTTCGAGGAAACTGTTTCTTCATAGAGCGAGCAGGAGGGAGATCAGGTCACTGGCAGCACACCTGGGTTCCAGCTTACTACATGAGGAACATGCATTCTTATTTCTGACACTGGGATACCCTCTGACATCAGGTTCAGCACGAGGGCATGAATGTTGTGGTTGGCCACCAGGTCGGGAAGGTCCTCAGGTAGCAATTCGTCCTGCCCTTCTAGAACGATGCTCTGAAGCGGCGCTGTGGCAAAATCTGTTGATGCAGTAGCGCCTGCCCAAATGTACAGGATGTTTGGCCTGAACTCTGCTATGGCTGCTTGGATGGTCGCTAACGTTGGCGCCACCAAGTTACGGACCTGCACATGAGCGCCAAACTAAATTATCAGTCATATATGTCGTATCACATACCTTGCGATGCACTGTGACTGCGACTGCGCGGCGCCCGGCGAGGGAGCCTATGCCTGAATGAGCCAACATTCTGCGACACTGCCTGTTGTGCAGTGCCGCAATCAGCACGCACTTCCAAGCGTGAGACGGGATTAGCCCGCATCTAATATAACTTTAACATGGCAATACCTGATAGTTTTGTGCCCCTTCCGCCCCGTCTCCGATGTTGACGGACGGGATCATAGCAGAGTCCGCGCACTTCCCATACACCGCAAGGATACGCCATGACGTTGGATCTTCAGCTGTTCCCGCCATATTATCTAGTTGCATGGAATCAACTCAAATGAACCGATGTTGGTAATGCTGCGCTGGCGACCAGCCAAAGCGCCATGGGGCTGATGCACCGAATGCCACGATCAAAATAACTATGATCTATCAATGTCAAAACTAGTGTTACAGCTTGCTGTATGCGCACTCACGCCTGCATGCAGTATGGTACCAACGATGCGAGCGCCTGGGAAAGCGGAAAACCATCCGTAGCGACACAGGCACCGGCAATCGCTGTAGCAACTAAGAAAGTTGATATCTGCACATGCAAGGACAATGTGCGCGCTGTGCTCCTCTGGGCGACAAGTTATCGCTGCTGCAACGAGTGGTTTTAGTGCTGTATGGGCATGACGTCGACGTGGTCCGCCCTCCTTGACGCGGCGGCGTGGACGAGGCGACTGGCAGATGCAAACTGAGCAGCGGACAATTGCACCGAGGTTGCAAGACTCCAAAACGCGATGCCGCCATAGTGGACGTAGTTGGCCATTGTGCCTTCGTGGGGCAACATTTGCCCGACCTCACAGTGTCGGATGCCGTCAGGCAAGGGTCATTCCAACAATGCGTTGTTCACATGGGCAGTCACGCATCTCGCGGTAGCACTGCACGCATCCGCTCCGCCAATGCTTGAAATATCCGCGAGATTTTCACATAGCAACGGCGGACCCCGCAACGGTGGCTGTGTCTTGAACAGACAGTGTATACAGGTGAACTGCTCCACATCCATGTGAAACTCTATCAAATTGTGTACTCTCACTGTCCACGACGTCCGTCATACTCTCTTGGGGCATAAAGATGTCGTGAGCTAGTGGCTCAGCGCGCAACACGCCATTGCCTCTTGAAGCTATTGCGGCACCTCTGGTGTTGTTGTTCCGTAAATGTTATTTGTGTGTGCGATCCTCATTTCCGTGCCTTGCGAACAGCAGGTCGATGCCATCCAGATCTCGTTGCCCTCGCGCCAGCCAGGGAACTGCATGGCATGAACACACTGTCCACTATGTATGTAAATGGCTATTAAGTCAGCTGCAGGTTATTCAGAGTGTGCTTTGTTCAGAGTTGTTCATGGCATCATTGCGACTGAGAGGACTACGCACAGCACTACTGACTGATTTCCACGACGCTGCCAGGGCACATCAGCAGTATAGGTTCAAGATCACAGATATTCATTACCACTGCTGTATCCTGCGTGGATAGGGCACATCAGACTGGCCAGGTGGCACACCATGAACTGTAACGAGCACGTCGCTCGCAAGATTACCGGTCACCTGTGGTTCAGCAACTATTGCCATTGTCAAACAGAGCATCGCTTGCGGGAGCTAGTGGCCGCGTCAGTCCACGCGATGCCCTGATATGCTAGTTTACAAAAACCAAGAATTGTGAGCATTGAAGAGGCGTTCCCATTGCAGTGCCAGTACAATTAATTGCATCTGCTGCGTTAGCGTCTGATTCCATACGATAACACATACTGTAGGGCTGAATTTTTCTCAGAAGTGAGGAAAATGCAGCCCCACGAGGACTGTCCCTGCACTGTCCCTACAGCGTGATATAACCGTTTTGTTGCCCAACAGAGATTCGAAAGCCAGGTAGAGAGCAAAGCAGATCCCCCAAAAGGCATCAAAGCACTTGTGTGTCCTTGTGATCAATGTTGCTTTCTCTTGCCTGCTGCTGGAGGCAGCCTTGTAATGGATATCCCGCTGGAGTTGTACATGTCTGTATACACCATAGTTAATAGTCGATACTTAACATGTGTCTCACACACTGGTCCCATTGGATACCTGCTCTTCCCACTCTGCTGGGAATTGGTAAATGGTGAACAATTGCCCATGGCACCCCCTCAACAGTGACATGCATGTGGCGCGGGGCAGCTCCTGGGGCAGCTCCTCCGGGGTGCCATTGCCTGCATGGTTGATGATTAAGGCTGCACATGCCTGGACGGATATTGCAGGCACAGGCACACGCAACAGGCAGGACATGCCGGGAAGGCAGGCATGCCCGCACAGGAGCGACAGCACACACAGGAGAGACAGCAGGTTGGGTGGTCGCTGTGGTGTATATCTGCTGATGCCAGAAGGCAATGCTGACGGCTCCCCCGTGGCAGCCACAACATCCTGGAGTTTGCTTTGGCAGCTTTGACAGGCATGCACAGCTTGTGGCACTGGCTGCTGGGTACCAGAAGTGCTCATGGCAGAGTCGTCAATTCCATTCCTGCTGCACCAGATTCTAGGGAAGGAAGAGCAGGTTGTCTGCAGGGGGGACCCTAGTAGAGCAGCCGTATCTAGGCAACAAACCTAGGTTGTTTTGGGTGTCTTTTCAAAGGTTCCTCCTCGGCATGCGCATGTCATCCAAAGCTAAACGCTGCCAAATACTGCCAAATACTGCCCGACGGCGGGAAGCTGCAAGAGAAGATGCACAATCTAGGGGTGGTGTTGACTCTTTAGTGCAGGGACTTGACGCCAACTATGGTACACTACCCTTCATCGTGTCACACAGCCACCCAATTGAGGTGACTAAATCATGAGAGTGTTACTGACAATGCACGTTCCTACATCTGCTAACATGCCATGTGGGGTAGTCAGTAAGCACACCATCTGCCAGGCACACACAGGTTGTATGTTGCAGCGTCTTGGTTTCACCAGGCCTTACTGTGCGTTGGATTGTGTCTCGAGACAGACACGTAGCACACACGCTCCAATCTATCAGGAAGCAGTGCTTGTCGACCAGGTCGGTTTGGCAGACAAAATTCAGACTGATGGCTCGATGGTTGTGGCTTGACCCCAGACACCGACCGACACTGGAACGCAGGCAACGCTGCGCACTCACCGCTGCTCACAGGCCAGCGAAACTCACTGAGTGAATGAGGCTCCAGCCGTCCCTACACCAACCAGATGTGGCATTGACACAGTTCCATTATCTCCCAATCAATCATGTCATACAGCAACCCAAAGAGCGGCACATCAGCTGACGTGCACACACAGATATGGCAGTCATTACAAGCTGTTACACACACTGCTGGCGGCACAGAACATAATAAAAACTTGTCGCTAGTAAGTACAATGGTGGCAAGTGCAGGGCGTCAACGAGTGTACGCCAACTTTGAGAGGGCTGCAGCTACACATGCTCCTCAGCAGGGCCGACACCACAAAGTGTTTTGTTTGCACCAACATCTTTAGGAAACCCCTGGTCAAACTACCTCCAAGAAGCCTCTGGTTCCGGCTGTGCGGGAGCCCGCAAACCAAATAGCGTGGTCACACACATCATGCCAGTGGCTGTGGTGTATTTCTACCGCACGAGATGGACGAGTGCATTTCTTTTCTTTAACCACAGGTTCAGTGACTCAGTCGCGAGCAACGGCTCTACACAGCCGCTGCCGGTCGGCCCTACTCTTTTTCCACCTGTGTTGTGACTCGGCAGTCCAGAGGCGCAAGTCACATGGGCTTACTCTGGGGCCGTGGCACTGGTATTGTATCACAGCCGCCCACCGCAGCTTCCCACCCCGCGGACTTCAGCGCTGGTAGCCTCTGGTCCTGCCAAGCGCTACCACGGAGTGAGCGCTGGGCACGGTTGCCAGACGCACGAAGCGGGGCATCAGCCACCCGCCAGCGCTGCACGTCGCCCGCAAGCGCGCACCAGCCAGCGGCAGCAGGGCTAGGCGCCATTATCAGCGGGTTGAATCTCGCCGCCGCTCCCGTCCCCCGGCGGCGCCTCCGCGCCCCCTCCTGCCGCACGCCCGGGGTCCGTGCCGGAGCCGGGCCGCCGCCGCTGCCGCAGGCCACCCCCGTCGCCGCCGTCACTCGCGACGCCCTCCTCCTGATCCTCACTCTCCTGCGGGATGCCAACCAGATGTGACATTGAGGTGCCCCGGCTGAGGCTGAGGCTGCGGCTGCGGCGGCCCGACTGGCCGCCGGCTGGCCGCCCGCGGGACTGGTGGGCTGCGCGGAACTCAGCGGAGCCCTTCTCGACTGCTGCCTTGACCTGTGACTTGAAGGTCGGGCTGTTGCAGATCCATGCATGCTGCCGCCCTTCAATGCTGCCTGCACAGCACACCCTGTCAACCTGGGGTGCATGAAACGTTTCCAAGTCTGCGATCATGCATCACGTTGCATTTTGCTGCATTTTGTGTGAAACCTTGCGCATGTGGCCATGTAATGATTGCTGCTGGTATCTAGGGGCTGGAGACCAAAGCCAGGTGTGGCCCGCCATGGTTTGGTGCCACGAGCACAAGGGGATGGACTAAATATACCCATACGGTGAAAAGCACCACCTGATTCCTGTGTGGCCTATGAATGTGATCCTGCACAGGTGGTTCAGAGTGGCTGATCAGCAGCCATTCTCAGCTACCTGGAGATCGAATGTGAAAATGTGAACACATCTGCGCTGCACATGGCACATATTACAAAGCCAGCAGCCTGCTTCAACAGGATTGGAGCATGACAGTGTAACAAATCAGATGATATACTGGAACATAACAACTGAGGTCACTCTTATGTCTGATGTTACATGGTTGTCTGACACACTTACTGGTGGGACCACAGTACTGCGGCCTGGGACCAGAGCAGACACTGCTTGGATGCCTGGAACCTCTCCGATCAGGGGAAGTGAGAGCACAGCATTGTCAGCAGTCACAGGACAGGTCTGGCCAGGCAGAACCCCAGTGTACATAGCCTGCAGCCTGCGCAGGACAATACAGACAAACAGGTGGTGGTGATGCATGCCTGTGTATATTTTGACAATACACATGTGATGATTGCTGACTGGTCACTGATGTCTGATGTGGCCTGGCGGCGAGGCCGGCACTAGCCAATGATTTGCTTTGCCTTGCCGTCAGCTCAGTTGGTCAGTCTGTGCGTGGCTCTGTCTGTAAGCAGCGTCAACGTACATCAACCTCGATTCGAAGATTCACAGATCACACCAAATCAGACATCGTGGTGGTGTACAGCAGCCTTTGTAAATATAATAATGTAAACACTGACTCCTTTGTGTGGGTCAAATGACACCCCAGCAGTGTCATGCAATGGCCAGGTGCATGCTGATAACCATGCTGCACATACCTGTTTGCCTGCCTCTGCAGATGCATAGATACCCCGTAATCGGCAACACCCATATGAAGCTTCCAAGCCTCGTTGGGACGACACAGTAACATGGTCGCCCAGCAGTCACAGAGTGGTCCCACCATCCGTATCAAGCTCACTTGAGCTCACTTGGGCGCATGTGTGTGTTTTCCCACCATCTGTATCAAGCTCACTTGAGCTCACGTAAGCGCATGTGTGTGTTTTGAATGCACCCGCGCGGGGCTGATACCCGCAAGTCGGCTTCCCAGGACTTGGTCGAGCCTGGCGCCCAGTGGATGTGATAACCATCCAAGGCCACATGCTGTGAGCTGTAACAGGAGGATGTGCACACGCGTGCATGTGATCATTCTCCAGGCCCCCATGCTGCGAGCTGTAACAGGAGGATGCAAGCAGATCGATGTGCCTGGTACTGCAGCCCAGATCCGATCTGGCAGGATCCATCTCCTGAGCAGGGGCTCCTGCCGGAATGACGGCCTGGTTTGTCACAGTGCTTGGCTCCCCCTGCAGCCACTGCCAGAGGCCTACATCACAGGCCACCTGTGCACTCAGCCAGTGATTCCAGGCAGGCACGGCGTCGCATGCTGCGAGATACATGCTGCTAGATACACGCTGCTAGGTACATGCTGCTAGGTACAAGTTGTGACGGAGGGGGGCCGCACCTCCAGCCTGCGCCGCCTGCGAGCCCGGCGCCGCAGAGTCTGCCGCCCCCTCCGATGCCGCAGACGTGAGGCCGAAAAGGGCAGAGTCTTCCGGGCTGCCTGCTGCCCGCAGCACGGCTGCCGTCGGGATTCCCCCCGTCGGCCCCGGCCGCGAATCGCCGGCGGCAGAGGGGTGCGCGGGCTGCAGTCCGCCAGTGTCGGCCCAGAAGGAGGCGACCGTCTGGAAGCACAGCACGCAGGAGCACATCGCAGCGGCGGAGGAGATGAACATGAGCGCGGTGGCGACGAGGGCGATGCAGATGTGGAGCAGCGGGCTGAAGCGCGCCACAGAGAGCAGCCTCTGCGTCCAGCCTGCAGCACTGTCAAACGTGGCACGCCGGTGGCGCATGACCCAGGCACACCTGCCGACGGCGGTCCAGCGTGCAGCACGGGCTGCACAGGCCAGACCATCCGAACCTGGAGTGCCCCTCACTGGCGTGCAGACGTGCATGCATGCATGCTGTGCATGCGTGCACCCCGCTGTCTGTTCCATGCTGAGCACGCTTGCATCAACCGAGCCGGGTGCGATTGAGCTGGCCGATGCACTGCACGAGGTATGATGAACCCAGGCACTGAGTGTCATGTCACACGTGATGCTGTAGCAGGGGTGGTGGAACATGTAGAAGAACGTCCCGGAGCGCACTCAGCTGGACATCAACCGTGATTGCGCCGCTGTGGATGATCGGTGGGATGTTCATTGGCCGTGCCCCGGTCACGATCACTTCTACAGCGGCTAGTGGTGCAGCCGGGGTCTCGGTAAAGTGCTCTGCAACTGTTCTTCGCAATGTGACGCTCTCGGATACCAGTCCCGCAAGGTACAGAGGAAAGAGGGCAATGTCTCGCAGTGTGGACACCAATCGGGAGCGATGCGGTAGAGCAAGGGGTCGGTTGGTAGTGTGAAGAGTGACGCCAGCATCTGACCTGAGCGTGGACCGCAACTGGAACAAGCCTTGGTTGTCCGCCGACTCTGGGAGAGTCAGGTCGACATACATGTTCACCTGCATACACCGCGGGCTCAGTAGTACGCTGATGGTGACCACTGTCGCTTGCTGCAGATCACCGGTATGTGTGCGGAGATCTACCCGTCGGATTCCAGCTCAAGAGCAAGAGCAGTGAGGGCAAGGTGCTGGTTCGACTGACCTTGTCTTTCGACCTTAGGAATTCAACTCGTTCTGGCGCAATATGGTAGCCTTCTGGAGTTTGATGCCAGTGAAGAAATGTGACCTCTGCTGTTGCAGCCGTGGCGTTGTAGTCGAAGAACAGGGGTCGCTCGTAGTGGCTTCTGTTAGGGACCCAAGTCCTGCACGATCGCAGATGTCAAGGTAATATTGGATGCAGCAGAGGAATGTCCATAATGGTCCCGGTGTGCCGGTGCAGTATGGACGTGAAGTGCTCTGGTGATGTGACTTGCTGCCGGACGGCAGAACACGCTTGATAACCATGCAGGAGGAGTGCCACTCAACTTGTAGAAACGCAATTTACAACAACAGAGGTATTCAACAGATCTACACCATAAGGACGCAGAATATATGGCCTTACCTTGATGCGTACACGTACGCATTGAGCATGAAGCCGGTGGAGAAGCCAATTGTAGCGAAGCAAGCGATTGCACAAACGGCTGAGAGCTTGCACACGAAAGCGATTGCCTGTGGCGCCAGGACGGTTTCCGCCGTCTGTTTCAATGAATTCATGTTGCGGGCTGATCCGACTGATTCTTTGCTGGACAGGAACCGCCAGCACTGGCATGTCGTTTCAGCGCCTGTTTGTCCCGGATCACAACCGTGCAGGGAATTGAGCACCAACAGTAGATCATTTCATCCCGTGTGTACGATTTGCGCGTTCGCATGTGCCGCAAGCCTTTGCGCGTGCAGCCTGACCATGTCGACCTTGTCACCGTTGACTTTTCTGCCTGTATATTCGGCATGCGATGCACAGCATCATCGGTCATCTCCAAAATTACATCTTGGCAGGTTCGCTTCCCCTTGGCAACTGAATGCCTCCTGTCCATGAATGCGTATGGTTGCAGCAATCATGTGCCCGTCAGCTCCGATCGCAAGTGAGCAGCGACACATGCGGCGGTACGGGCGACTGATGCCAAAAGCTATAAATATACGCACTCATACACATCATTGGCTCGGTGGAAACGCTACATGAGTTATACTGAAAATTCTCGACTCTAGATCATCTAGAGTTGTTACATGGGGCTAGGCCATAGATATGCCAGGCAAGGAGCAGCCAAACCCCTCCGTCGTCGCTTCAACGTGTGATGTCATATTCCCAAATGGCTGCTGACCGTTGTACTGCGTGGGCGATGATTGGTTGGGTCGGGTCCAAAGGCCAAGTACTGCATGCTGATGAAGGCTGACTGCTGGGCAGCACTGCTCTACGGGTTGAACGCAATTGATATCCATACACTGAGAACTGAAACGAGTAGAGCGAGCAGTGTGAATAGGGAATGTTCGCAGGAGCAGACTGTACTAGTTCATGTGCATGCAGGTCATTCTCATGCCGTTCACAGGTTTGGTTTTGCAACTAGCGATGGTGCACAAACCTTGGCTTCCAAACTAGCAGACATTGCACAATGGCATTCCGTAAAGAGTGAGATCCATGATGTGTCCGAAACCCAGGCTAGATGCACCACAGGTCTTAGAGTACATGAACTGGTGTGCAGCATGTACTCACGACTCTTCTCAAAAAAAGACAACTTGCACATGGACATCAGTGTTTCCAGACTGAGCGGACACACGGAGTCAGCCTTGCAACACGTACTTGCGAACATGCACTGCGTAAGTAGACAGCGAGCAGTGAGCGAGCAATATCCTGCATGTAAGCCAGCATCAAGGCCTGCATGGGGGGTGTGCAGTGTATTTACCTGGGGCTGTAAACGGATTGCAAGGGCTTAATCCTGTGCTTCCTCCTCTACTTACTCCCATTTAACCTGCTCCCATTGAAGCCCACCGTCTCACTTCTAGGGTCTCACTTCTAGGGATCAGATGTGTGAGCAGGGCGCATGTGGTCGTGAGGCAGCAGCGCAACAAGCAAGGCGTTGACGAGCTTGACGGCCCCACGATGGAGTTGGGAAGCTCAGACCACTTCCATTTCCATGCCTGTCCAGATGTCATCATGCAGAGAACGTCGCTGTTTCGAAGGCGTGCCTCCTCGGCGACAACTGACCTCCACAAACACACGACGCTCGCTCACACCACAACGAACATGGCCAGATCGGGGGCTTAGAGGGTGATTGAACCGGAATCGAAGTGCATATCGGCTTTTGTGTTGCAGCATGCATGGACGTGCACGTGAAGATCTCCGCGATCGATCAAGACGTGTCCACGCATCCTGGACAACAGTGCAGACACGGTGAACTTATGGCAGGGTCGAGGTTAGGGGGCTCTTGAAAGCTTCGGAGATGTGCAACGTGCCTGTCGGGATCGGGGGCACACCCGGGTTGGTGTGGCGACAGTGCGATGACGCACATGATGCCGAAACCAGAGCTGTGCCAAGACCTCTACCTGCTCTGATGATCTTGCAACAGCTCAAAGTACTGGATGTGAGTGCAATTCCGTGTTCTCTTTCTGTGTTTACGAATGATCGCCATGTCTTGCTTGAACGCGGCACTGGCCCGGCCACAAGCCTCTGAGGCACGCAGTTTCCGTGCTTCACGGGCCGGACTGCCCATGTTTTCGGTAGCAGGTGCTAGGAATGTTGCTGCTGGCGTGCTTGCGCAGAAGCCACCGATGCTGGGTGATCAGATGCGGCCCGACAAGGAGGGCAGGTACGGCAAGTTCGGAGGCAAGTACGTGCCTGAAACACTCATACCGGCACTCGAAGACTTGACGGAAGAGTATGAACGTGCTATGAAGGATGACTCGTTCAAGGTGCGGCTTGGCACAGACATACTTAGGTCGCGCTGCCTTTCACGCTTGGTTGCGAAGCGGCAACCGTCGCTGAAGGCTGATCTTGTGTTGGAAGGCATGCTCACTGTTCTGACTGCACATGCATGTTCAATCATCACGCGCACAGTTGCGGAAAGGGGTGCAGGCGGAGTTGGCAGCCATCCTGAAAGACTACGTGGGACGCGAGTCACCTCTGTACTACGCAGAGCGCCTGTCCGAGACGTACACAGGGCCAAATGGATCCAAAGCCGAGATCTATCTTAAGCGCGAGGATCTCAACCACACCGGCGCCCACAAAATCAACAACTCGCTGGGTCAGGTGCTGCTGTGCAAGCGGATGGGGAAGAAGCGCGTCATCGCAGAGACAGGCGCTGGGCAACACGGCGTCGCCACAGCCACTGTCTGCGCTCGCTTCGGTCTCGAGTGCATCGTGTACATGGGGGCAAAGGACATGGAGCGACAGGCTCTGAACGTCTTCAGAATGCGCCTATTGGGAGCCGAGGTGAGCCCCCTGCACTGCCAGCTCCCCAAGGCACACAAGGATGTGCTGCAAAGCAGCTTGCTTACCACGACCTAGTATGTTCAATCCCAGATTTGCTCATCGTAGCGTACGTGAGCCCAGGCACGCCGGCGGTGAGGTTGCCCTCCTGGTCAACACCGATGGCTGTGCTATGGTAAGTACTGCCACATTCAGCACACCACAACCCAGTTGCAAGTGCACTCTGGATGCTGTGAGCGCAGTGCCGCTCTGCAGCTGCTGCACGGTTGGAGCAGAGTGCGTTCTGCTTACCTGCACGCAGGCAGGTAAGTCTCAGACGTGCCGCCAGTACCCGCCTGCAGCATCCCCCCTGTACTCTCAGGCTGACCCTCAACCAGCTCTGCCTGATCTTCTGTCCTCGCACAGCCTCGTCACATCACCCGGCCTACCCCCCCGGCCGCGTCCGGCAAAGAACCAGAACGTTTCAGGTGCGGCCAGTCAACAGCGGCACGGCGACACTCAAGGACGCCACCTCTGAGGCCATCCGCGACTGGGTCACCAACGTGGAGACGACACACTACATCCTCGGGTCCGCTGCGGGGCCGCACCCCTACCCCGCGATGGTTCGCGACTTCCAAGCCGTGATCGGCCGGGAGACCCGGCAGCAGTGCCTGGACAAGTTCGGCGGAAAACCCGACATCCTCATGGCATGCATCGGCGGCGGCTCCAACGCGATCGGCCTCTTCCACGAGTTTGTAGAGGACGAGGACGTCCGCCTCATCGGTGTGCCCCTGCCCGGTACCATTGCCACTACCACACCACCCCGGCCAACCACACCCCCCCCCGCCGTATACGTCTCTGAAGAAGCCCCCCCCCCCCACCTCTGCAATGTCGATGCCCCCATGCATGTGGCAACCAACCACGGCGCCGCCGCCGCATACGTCTCTGAACATGCCCCCCCCGCCTCTGCAATGTCGATGCCCCCATGCATGTGGCAACCATCCACTGCGCCTTTGCGGTGGCGTAGGTCAGGAGCACGACCCGGCCGTGTCGACCTGCGCTACGGGGAGCGTGTGTGCGCGCCCCTCTGCTGTCCTCACCTTTGAGGCACCGCGTCGGGCGACACGATCGCACCTTCCTGGCACCTTCACAGCAGCATCCCCTCACCTGCACTACCTGGGCACCCGGTGTGTGGAGGCGCGCAACGGACGCATGCAGCCGTAGATAAGGCAGCTGACAAGGCAGCCGTAGACAAGGCAGGCCGACCTCACACGGCTGCGTTCGCGTGCTCATCACGTCAACGGGAAAGATCGCAGCATGCCCGCCCTCACTTGTCCGTCTGGGGCCGTGCTCGGCCTCATGACGCACGCACCGGAGGCGCGTGACGTGGAACCCTTGCCCCACACGCGCATCGCTTCACACCCGCTGATTTCTTTAACAGTGCGCGGGATTCCGGGATGTTCTGTAGCGCTAGCGCCTCCCGCGCCGTGTGCAGCAGACGAACCCTAACTGCAGCAGCAGACGCAACTCCAGGCTATGTCTCCCGGGGGTCCCCCCGTTGCGTTTCTCTGCACGATCGCCAGCACAGTCCCAGTTCTCTCCCCCATGCAACCAAGTACACACGTCGCCCCATGCATGTGGCAGCCACGCACCACGGCATTGCAGTGGCGTGGGTAAGGAGCAAGACCCGGCTGTGTCGCAGAGTGCTGCTATTGAAAGATCACATCTCTGAAAAAGAGGCCAGGCCCGCGTTGGGTGCATTCCCGTGATCGAGGCGCGTAGAGCGGACGCTGTGCTGACCCGATGCGTGCCGTCATGCAGGGGTCGAGGCGGCAGGGTTTGGCGTAGACACAGACATGCATGCCGCGACGCTGACCAAGGGCAGCCCAGGGGTGCTCCATGGCAGCATGTCGTACCTCATCCAGGATGACGACGGCCAGATCATCGACCCGCACAGCATCTCCGCTGGCCTGGACTACCCCGGGGTCGGCCCGGAGCACGCCTTCCTCAAGGACATGGCCCGCGCCGAATACGTCGCGGTCACCGACGATGCCGTGCGCTCCCTGCACCACTGCTACAGCCACCCTGGTCTGCCTGCCTCTGCTACTGTGCCATCGAGGCGGGTAGTCATTCACACCAAACAGGGAGATCCTGCTGCAAACCAGGATGCCATTTGTGAACGGGCGGCTGCGTGTTTGGCTTGCAGAGGTCCTGAGAAACCGCAGGGTCGGGTTGAGAGCCGCACGGAGTACGTGCATCGGATGGCCAGCATGACGAATTGGCGTACCATGCAAATGATCATTGAGAGCAGACGGTACTGCCGTCTGACTCTGCATGGCATGAGATGGTCAGGCTAGCCAGAGCTGCACCGGTTGACATGCTCTCTGTCCGGGTGGTCCTGCAGCAACCGGACGTGGCGTCATCACGAGTCCCGCGGAAGGGTCAGTCCAATCTGTGATATGCAGGCTCTGGAGGCGTTCCAGGAGGTTTCGCGGCTGGAGGGCATTATCCCAGCGCTCGAGACGAGCCACGCCCTGGCGCACCTCAAGGCCCTCGCGCCGACGCTGCCTGATGGCACCCGCATCGTCCTCAACTTCTCAGGCCGTGGCGACAAGGACGTCAACTCGGTCATGAAGTACCTGAAACTTGATTGATCGCAGCCCATGTAACGCAACCGCCAGCCAGGTGAGCGTGTGTTGCGTGGGCATGCACGCTGCCTGCAGGTTGCTGCGTCCGCGGGTGACTCCGCACGTCGCCCTCTGTCGTGGCTTGCATGTGAATCATGACCGACCTGTACCTCACGATATGCCTACTCAATCCGCTCACGTGCAAATGTGTCTTGAATCACAGCTATCTAGGCCAGCTGCAACGCGTGTAATACAGCCGCCAGCCCGGTGAGCGTGCGTCGCGTGTGTCTGCTTGCTGCCTCTCTCTTTGCGGATCCGCTTGTTACACTAGACGCGTCTACCGTCGCTGCAGCCTTGCGGCTTTGATGGGTTCGGGATTAATGGTAAGCACAGTCCAGGCAGCCGGAACAAACTTGATCCTTGTATGGTGTAGCTAATGGTCTGTACACACACAGCCCATGCCCACTCTCTCGGTATGTCGGACTGACTGGGCCTGCCACAACACAGAGTATGGGTGGAGCAGTTTTCCTAATCTGTGACACACAATGAAAGGCTGGAGGCTCAGAGTGCGGTGGCGCTGAGTACCTGGTAGCAAGTCAATGGATGCACAACCACAGTACTGCCAGTCGAAGCAGGGCCATTATATCACCAAGCATGCAGAGCGGAATGGCATCAACTGGCTACACTATGTAATGATGAAATGAAACGAAAGTACTTCCCTCTTACGTTCCCTCTTACGACTACAAGCCATGCTTTCTCAGGCGCCCCCCCGCCACGGCGGCGAACAACTTGGGGTCGCGCTTTGGGCCGTATACGTACCTTACATCCTCGCTCCCACAAGGCTGCGAGGAACAATGGGACATAGAATTAGCCTACATCCCCGAGGTGCACCAGCCTGATCAAGCATACTGGCGCTGAACTCAGCGCGACAGCGGAGGCACGGCTCATGGCATGTCCAGGTAGGTGAAGCTTTGTGAGGTCAACAAGAGAGGTGACCGTCGCCGGTACCGCGTCCACTGCTGCCTGCCTCGACCACTTAGTCACCAATATCCTGCGTGATGGAATGCAGCATTGCTCGGTCCCGGTTGCCGGAGGTGTCAATGTCGTTATGGATACGGCGATGTAATCATACATACATTGCTAGGGGTACAAGCATGCGGGGCAGAGAACTCTGATCTGCCCTCGTGCATACGGCCTCTTGGAGCGTGAGGTGCTGCAGGGTTATACACCGGGAAAATGCCGCAACGCCCAGCGTGGCCTCGGACACAGCGGCGGAATTCTTAAGCTTTGAGCTTCGGTGGCGCGATCAGATGCCGGGCCACATCTGCCTGCGCTGCAGATGGGAAATCTGTCCACGGCCGCGTAATTGACTGCAGCCGCTGACGGCGTTCCAGGCAGGTGGGCAGCGCCTCCTCCAGCGGTGGCGGGGTCGCGGAGCAAACACGAGCGCCCATGCAACGGCGCTCTTCCGTCAGCAGGTGCGTCAGCTGCGGATTCAGCCTTGCAGTGAGGGCGCCGATGGTGTCAATGGCATCGTAGGAGTTATCCAGGCTCCGCAGAGATGCAAACGGCGCAGGGGCGTTGGGAGAAACGCCGCTGGAGAGATCCCATCCGCTGGTTAGTCTGCAACGGTGGACATTGAGCGACTGCAGAGGCAGGCCCGCAACGGCGGGGGCGAGGCCCTCCCAGCCAGAGTTTCCAAGCGAGCTACCTGAGAGGTCACTGAAAAGGTACGTGGCGGATCCGTTGCCTCCGGATGCAACGCGGCAGAATCCAGCTGTGGCGCATGTTGACGCTGAGGAAGTAAACTGGTGGTGGACCACATCTCTTATGCCCGTGGAAGCGGCTCACGCCGACAGTGCCTCGTGCATTGGACGGGAGGCTATGAGATCTGGGAGGATGAGGCTTTCATGCAGGACCGCCGAGACGTGATCACGGCGGCTTGGAGCTCCGTGGGGAAACCGGTGACGGCATCGTTTCGGAGGAACAGCTAGCCAAGATGCTCGCGGGCTAGCATCCTCCAGGGGGGGGGGGGGGGGGGGCGTGTTGTGGTGTCAGTGGAAGGACCCACAGGAACATCTATAGCTAAATCGGAGAGAAGCATGGTCACGGGTGCATCACGCAACAGCGTATAGGTCTCGAATCAGACCCCCTAATCACGCATCCTCTGCATACGTCCCTCCCGGACACACCGCCGGTTCGAAACTAGTCCCTGCAATCTGTGCAACGGGCGACATGGTATTTCTGATCACCCGGCTCTTCCCTTTGCACCCCGGAACATCTACAGTATGGAATATCTATAGTATGGATACTCCAGGATACTCTGGCACAGCCTTCAAGACCGTTTCGGCGAGGCTGTGATGTGGTTATGGTTATAGGTGACGAGGTAACAACACATACCAAAAGACAGCTGCTAACACACACTTCAATGAAGATTGAGATGTGCTGGAGAGGCTGGATGCCACATGTCTGTACAGACAATGGATAAGAGGTGGCTGCCATGGGGAACCATGGTGTGTGCGGAGCCCGGCCGTGTGGTCTCGGATTAGTTACGTTCGTACACGAAGCCGGGGAATGTATGTAAATCTATGAAGCCTTAGAGGGGATGTCTCATCTGTCTACTTCCAGACTTGAGCTCGGGGACAACAAGTCTAGTAATCTTACACCATGTGATCCAATCGACGTTTAAACTGAGTTGACGTGTACTGCACTGTGACCAAGGCTACATCTGCAGCAACGTTCTGCAGCGAAATTGTGACAACATGGTCATGGCCTAGGCGTGGAGGCTGCAGGATACCCTGGTGGATAGCGGCATGCATGGCGCGGAGCCGACAAAGGGGCTGCAGCAGAGACTTGCAGCGTCATTCGGGACCACGGACGGTGTGGCATACGCGTCATGCCAGAGGCTCACCTGGCGCCATGCGAACGCTTGCATCCTTTCGAGTACTGTCAAGGCAGGAAGCGGGCGAGCAATGATTGACTTACTACCTTGCAGGCGCGAGTTCATTCGAAGGTGCCAGACCTGATCATAAACCGTGCACAGGTGCACTGGCAGCCCACAAACTGGCAGCCCTAACAGTGCCTGCATCGACCCGGAGGGGGTCAAGGGGAGAAAACTATGCCCTGATGGACTCTTGGTTGCTCCAGATGGGTAAAATTGGCACAATTTAAAAACCAGAAAGATCGATCGATATCACTGGGGCACGATTGATTGAGAAAAAAAAACAAAAACCAACCGCGAAAACCCCGAATTGTATGCATGCTTGATGCAACATGTTCTCTAGATGTGCTGCTCGTGAATGGTTGCCCGTCCCTGCTCCTGAATGCAGTGGAGCAGTTTGCGCATCAACCAGGACGCAGTACACAATGATGGGCCCAGCGATCACACTCAGATCTCTAGATCTCTAGAGCAAGGATGAAGTTTGGTCCATCACACATACGTGTAGCTTGTTGACACGAAACATCAGGCCTCTTCATCCCTGACCGACAGTTAACTGTGGCCATGGGTTGCCACAACTTGAACAGAGCAAGCACGCAGCCTGCAGGCCGAATCAGCGACTGCACTGTCACACACGGGCAGCATGCAGTTCACTCCGGTCGCAAGGCGGCACATCAAACAAAGAATCCAACAAAGAACAGCCCAGAAAGGACACATGACCGATGTCAGGCAAAAGTACGACCGATATCAAAACATCACAGTCTTGACGCCAGGCGGCAGCGCCTGCAGGACAGCTCTTCGGCCAGCCTCACTGGCAGCCCACACATGCAGCCGCCGCAGCCCTCGCATCCTCGGCAGCGCCGCCACCAGCTCCGCGAGACCCGCGTCCTGGGCACCATAGCGTATTTCTAGACAAGTCAAGCCATGCATGCAAAGGCAAGCCGCCGCCGCTGCGGCAACGGAATCGGCACAACACGGCAAAGAACTGAAAATGCTTAGGTGTGCCAGCTCGGTCAAGCCCTCCAACGCTGAGCCCAGCACGGCAGCGGTCGCAGGGCTCATGGGGCAGACCGACAGCTGCAGCTTGGTGAGGTGTGTCAGAGAGCTGACCCCCACCGCTGCCGCGGCCACTGCAGTGTCGGCACAATCAGCACCAAGATCCAGCGCTAGAGAACGCAGCATTGCCAGCGGTGCAAGCATGCACGGCAGTGAGATTGCATCCTTCCATTTCCACACGACCTCGTTGAGAGAGAGGTGTTTCAGGGACGTACACCGCGAGAGTGCGAGTAAGGCTGGCGTGGCCTGGACACACGAGAGCGAGACCTCCACAAGCCCCGGCAAAGCGACCAGATGCTGGACCACAGCTGCCTGCACTGGCGAGGGATCCGTCCACGACAGCGACACTGACCGCAGCCGCTGACAGCGCTCCAGGCAGGTCGCCAGCACCTGCTCCAGCTGCTGTTCAGTTCCCAGAGGACCAATGGCCAGCACCTCCAGCGGCGGCGAGTTCGCGGAGTACACAGCGGCAAGCGCTCGTGCATCCATGCAACGGCATTCCTCCGTCAGCAACTGCGTCAGCTGCGGCACCAGCCTTGCAGTGAGGGCGCCGATGGTGTCAATGGCATTGTAGGAAATATCCAGGCTCCGCAGCGATGCAAACGGCGCGGGGGCGTCGGGAGGGACGCCGCTGGAGAGATCCCATCCGGTGGTTAGTCTGCAACGGTGGACGTCGAGCGACTGCAGAGGCAGGCCCGCAAGGGCGGGGGCGACGCCCTCCCAGCCAGAGTTTCCAAGCGAGTTACCTGAGAGGTCGAGGTGCATGAGGGATGTCAGGGCCGGCAGTCGCTGCAGTGGAACGAGTGCGCCACACCCTTCGCATGCCGAGGGTCTGCTCATGCCGAGATGCAATTGCTGTAGCTGCAGATGTGGGGTTGGATTCCCTCGGGCAGCTCCGCCAGGTATGCCACTCATGGAGAGGCTCGTGAGCATGGTCAGCCGGGCCAGCACAGCGGCCAGCACAGCAGGCACCTCTTTCGTCTCCGCCCAGCGGCCATAGCAAGCCGTACCTCGTAACTCCCTCAGGGCTGTCAGGGAGGCGACAGGTGCAAATGCGGCCTGAGCGCCAGGCCGTGCAGCAGAGGCCGGGCCACAATGCGCCATGCGGGGCTCAGCCTGCGACCTGGTCTCGACTGTGTGCGCAGGGGGTGAGGGGGGCATGGTGCAGGCGAGGAGGGAGAGCGAGGTGATGTGAGCGGCAAAGGCGCGGGACAGCGCGCGGGTGATGGGGGCTGCCGCAGACGTGTCAGCGAGGGAGATGGAGAAGGAGTGGCGGGCGACGACGGAGGGGTCGTGGGCCTGGAGGGCGAGGCGGTGCAGCCGCTCGGGGAGGTGCGACAGGAGGGCCTGGAGAGCGTACTGATCATTGGTTAATTGAAGCCTCAGCGAGGGCGGCATGGAGCGCAGGGCGGCGGTGAGGACGGGCAGCAGGAGGTGCTCCGGGAGGCTCCCCACCACCTGCAGCAGCGACACTGGTCGTGTGCGTGTCGTGCGCGCTGATGGCATGCGTGTGCGTGTCATGCGCGCTGATGGCATGCGTTGAGTGTTTTGGAAGTGTGTGTGGCAGGGTTGGGTCATCGCGCCCGAAGTGGCCAGAACCCCACAATTTTCGGCCCGAAACCCAAAAGCCCGGAATTTACCCCGAAATGGTCTGGTGACAAGGCAAAAGAGCTCGGCGGACCCTTCTGAGGGTGCAATATGATCTCAAACACCAATGGGGCACGCTGGAATAAAAAATATAGTCTATATCGTGTGAGTGGTCAGACGAAACGAATTCCGTGTGCACACATGGCCGCTTGCTAGTCATGGAGACCGTTGGCACTGCCGGCGGCAGACGACAAAGACCGTCTGATGATTGGAAAGGTCGTTTCAAGGTATCACTCAAAGGCCGAACAGTAAGTACGCCACTGTCTTCTTGTGCTGGACGAGTGTGTAGCAGTATTGCGGATAGAATGTGATGTCACAGGAACTATCCTGAGGACTATCTAGTACGGATACTGTGGATACACCAGCACCTTCTGGAATGTAGTGATGAGGCCGGAAGCTTCATGAAGCAATGACGTGGCTAGGACACTTGTGGCTGTGGTTGTACGAAAGGTTCCAGAGTTGTAGGAACTAACACAGACAGGGTGACAGCCACTTGCACGCTACGGGGAACAGAGGGAGACATGCTGGACAGGCCAGATGCCAGAAACGACAGGAGGTGGCTGCCATGCAGTAGCGTGGTGTGTAGGGGGCCCGGCAGGAAGTCTGGGAATGGATACGGTCGTACACGAAGCCGGTGAATCTATATAAACCGGTGAAGCCTTCAAGGGACAAGTCCTATCTACGACCCCACTCCCAAGCTAAGTTAAACGTTATACAAGATACAGCACTGGATGTATCGTCACATGCAATGCCAAGAACGAGGGTGCCGACAATTGCAAGGCACACGTCAGGGGACATGACAACAGTAAAGTAAAAGCATGTCGAAGATCCCAGTAGACTCTCGGGACGAACTGCTTGCCAGGCTCATCCAGCGCATCGGGCAGACATACGTCTTTGACCCCAACTTTCAGCCAAGCAGCCCACGACAACGCTAGACTTGCAATCGCCACCTGGATTGTTGTCTCGGCCATTCCATTCAATGCAGTCGACACTGAAGAGTTTGGATATGCGTTTCAATTTGTCGACGGTGAAGAATTCCGATTCATCGTATGGAGCATATACCAAACATGCACATGCTCGTTAAAAAAATTCCAGAATAAAAGTTTGGGCGCGAAATTGAGTTTGGCCAGAAATGGCCAAAACCCCGAAATTTCGGGGCCGAATCCCAAAACCCCCGCAACGGGATTTCGGGGCCGACCCAACCCCGGTGTGTCAACACATGCCATGCATGCGGGCGGCATCAGAGCTGCTAGCCCTCCTGTGCAGCAGCATTGCCAGGGGAACTAGCGGGTTCTTCTCTACAAAGTCCTCCCCAGCATGAAAAGCAACCATAGCGAGCGTATCGAGATCGAAGACAGCAGGCTTCCCAGTGCACCTCTCTGCGAAGGGCACGGGTGCAGCATGTGGCAGCAGGGTGGCATTCGGTTCGCAGGCGTGTAGGCTGGCACGAGCCCAGCTTGCGCAACCTACCTGCAAGCTACCTCGCACGAGCTTTCACTATCTGTGCTTGGCGCTGCTAAGTCCTTCTGCCAGAGGCACGAGGTGATCACCCAGGGCTGAGGTACATGTGCTGAAGTACCGCTGCAGTACCGCTGCAGTACCGCTGTGCCATGATATGCCACAGTACATGTGTATATGTTTACGCATGCCAACTTACGCTGGCATGTGGCATTTGGAACGACACACTCCTCCTCCGTTGCGTGGTGCTGGGGTGAGCCGACCCTGACAACCCGATGCCGGCCGTGGGACATGTGGGCCCAACAGCTGGGGATGGGTTAAACTGGCATTTCCTACCAACAAACAGCCAAGCTCCTAGTGCAACATACACCCATCACAGTGGACGAATCAACGGGGCCGCGGAACGTCATTCCAGGAGTCCCAGTGGTGCTGTGGTTTGTGAATTGTTCACTTCAGGGCTGTGATTGGAAGCACGCATGGTTGATAGGGCTGGCAACACGGGAAGACGGTGATGCATGTTCGACCGGGCCCGGTCGCGGTGCCAGATGTTGCGACAGGCCCCGGCTGCACGTGGTGTGGAAGTTTGACGGTGTGTTTTTGGGTGCACTGCCTGTTTTGGTGCACTGCCTGACCGGAAGTCTCCAATACCTTGTGGCCTCACGATCATGCGACTGCATGCCCCACTAGCTTCTGCCTTGACTGCACTAGACGGCCACAACACTTGTAAATGTCACTTACTCGCCATATCCTGCGAGGACCTTGACATGTACGGCTGTCCAGCCAGCGCATGCCATCTGGACTGTGGGCATTCAACCGCAAACCCTGCGCCCGCAAAGGGTACGACTTTCGTACGGAATGCGGGAGCGTCGAGCAAGCCTACGGGGCGAGGGCCCTACTTTTGGCGTGACTTCGCAAGAGTCAGGCTGCACAGTCACCCGACGTAGCAGGAGAGCATACCGTGCTTGCAGCAACCGCCGCCGAGTCTGACTGCGCCAGGGCATCTTGATGAGGGCGGTCCACCGATGCATGGGTGGGAGGGTGGCTTGGGGCGGTCACTGGGAAGGCGCGCTTCGCAGTGGCTGTGCTGGCCTCCAGCAGTGCCTCCTGGTCGTCCAGAAAATCCGCTGCCTGCATGAATAGCAACCACTTCAATATGTTCTGCCCCCACCGTACAAGCTACGTGTGCCTGGCTTTGGGTTTGGTAGGCCGTGCCCTTCAGCTAGCTGTGACCAGCGGCCGTATGGACACTTGTTGCAGCACGCGTAGTCACAGAACCAATATTTCCATCAGTCGACGTGGGCGCACCTTTACCACGTCACATAGCTCCTGCACCTCCATGCTAGATGCAGAGTCGCAGTTGGATGAGAAGCTGTGCCACGCTCGCAGCAGCCCCAAGTCCAGTGCGAGCGGAACCCGGTCTCCGAGGCTGGAACCTCCAAATGCGGTCGCTAGGCACTTACTTCTTTGGAAAATGTCATCTGATACCATGAAGACTTCTTGGCTGTCAACCACCACTGCAAGTCCATCGGGTGTCCGCAGGAGCCATGTTCCCAGGCCTCCAGCTGCGTCACCTGCAGTGCCGTTCAGACCGCCTGTAGCGAATAATTCACTCTTCATATTTGGCCGCGATGCAAGGTGTTCTCTGAGATATCGTCAACAGACGTGACGGCAATGGGGCGGGCTGGTGCCAATGCTGCGGAGGTGTGAACTGCGCGCAACGTTAACGAGCTGCGCAATGTCTCCTACAGATGATCGACGAGCACATACACCAAGGGCATGAAGAACAATGCAATCACATTTCCTGAATTCCTGAACATGTGGCGGTCACGGATAAAGACGTGCGTTCCTCGTTCGCGAACGTATCTCTGCGTGACCCCGCGTGAGAGTGGGTGTGAGCTGGCGTGAGGCAACTGCATCATGCGCACATGGCACTGGAGATTAAGCAGTGTTCAGGGTACTGTGTCAGGTGGTTGGCGCAACAGGTTCTTGCAAAATTGCGGGATCATGTTCAGGCGCTGGAGGCTTCCCTGGGGGTGATTACAGGTCGGAAAGTTGCTAGCGTCAGTGTTAGAGATGGACAGGCTGTCTGCTTCTGCTTCTGACAGGCTGTCTGCAAGGTCGAGATGGGTGAGAGCCGTCAGGGTGGGCAGCGCGTTCGCCAGCTGCTGCAGCGGCACCACCTGTCCGGAGGCGCGAGAGGAGGGCCTGGAGGGCGTGCTGCGCATTGGCCGCCCGCGTGTCCAGTGAGGGCGGCACGCAGCGCAGGGCGGCGGTGAGGACGGGTAGCTCCGGGAGGCTCCCCACCACCTGCAGCAACCCCCGGTAGAACTGTGCACCTGATGTGGGCTGACAGCACATGCTGCATGGTAGTGCCATGCATGCAGGCCGCGCCAGAGGCACTAGCCCCTCAGTGCGGCAACAATGCCAATGGGATAACCAGGAACCTTCTCTGACAAGCCCTCACCGGCATGGCAACGTGCATGCTGAGTGTATTGAGATTGAACCCACAGATCCCCTGGCTCTGCCAGACCGGCACTGCACGTCTCTTTGAGGGGCAGGGGCGCAGTATGGGGAGCGGAGGGGGACTCCATGCGCAAACTCCCAGGCTGGCACTGCACGTCTCTATGAGGGGCAGGGGCGCAGTATGGGGTGCGGAGTTCCATGCGCAAACTCCCAGCTGCAGGCTGGCACTGCAGTGGTTTGCTGCGCCTGCGCACGCTGCCCAGCACGAGCCTACACCGCGAACGCCTGGCGCTGTTGAACTCTGGCACCGGTGCACGCGTCTGTGTCAAAACAATGTCCAGTGAGCGCGTGTCGCATGTGGTGGAGGCCGGCCATGCCCGCCTCGTGTGGCTGTGGTGCGCTGGGTGCACCAAGACAGCCGCAGCGTGTCTCGGCGTCCGTATAGCCTGTCTGTAGTCTGACAGGCTATACCGTCCGTATACCGTCAGACTACCGTACGGTTTATACCGTCTGTATACCGTCATTTTGTCACCGTATGACACCTGTCTGTATACCATCCGTCTACGATTTGTTTCACACCGCCTATTCAAACCCTGCCTACACATGCGACAGTCACGGCGGGCGACTCGCTGATTGACACAGACTGCTCCGCACTGCCCCGCTTGCGCCACTGCATGTGGCTCACGCTCTGGCGCCTTGCCAGCGCTGCGTGAACACAGCGACACCCGAAACCGGTACTGCTCGCGCGTTTGAGCTTTGATCTGTGGAGAACTGACCCCGCACCCATGAGGCTTTGCTGGCATGCGTGCTGTGTCAAACCAATGTCCAGTGAACGCTCCAACGCCAAGCACTGTTCTGCAAGTGATACAAACCGCTGATCGAGAAGGCCCCATGCATGCTGTACGCATGGAGATGCGAATTGTAGCAGTTTGCCGGGGCACTGAGGCGCGTTGTCTGACCGTGCACCAGTTTGCCGGGGCACTTACCGTGGCAGGGCCATCGCACGCCCTCCCCCCAGTGTGCACCGTGTAGTCTATGCACCGTTCGCTGAGGCGCGTAGTCTGTGCACCGTGGCACAAAGTCTTGTCACCGTGCGCGGACACGGCACTGGCAGAACAGTGAGACGACAGCGTAGAGGGTTGGCTGCCCGGCGGGCCGATCCCTGGCTCAACCCGATCAACCCGTAACCCCCCACAATTTCAGACAGCAACAGAATCCTTCTAGAATACTTCTTCTTACACTTCTTGAGAGTACTTGTCTAATGCTTCTACTAAAAGGGCAGCAAGCGGCGGTTTCAGGGACTCCGGAGAGTGCTATGTGCACTGTGCAGGGATGTGGTACTGAGAGCAGAGTCCGACCTGAGCCTCGGAACGGGGCTCGAGCATGTGGCGCCAGGTAGGCCTCAGCTGCACGTGTGGCGCCAGGTGATGTCCAGCTGTGCATGCTGGTGGCTGGGTTCGCGTGCGCGCGCCCCTCGGTCGTATTGCCAACCACGGTGGCCCTTTTCCTGATTTCGGTCACTGGGGCCCAACACCGTCAAGGTGGGGACGAGGTGCTGCAGATTGGAGTTTTCTTTGTCCACATAGAAACTCACAGCACAACATGTGCCAAACTCACAGCACAACTCACAGCACAACATGTGCCACACAAAGCACCGCTGGGCTCCAGAGGTTACTTCCAGAAGGTACTTCCAGCGGTACCAGTCTGGCATGTGACTCGTTCCAGTTGGGTGTTCTGATCGTGCTGACGTTTGGCTGAAAAGGCCGGGTCATGTCAAAGGGTTTGACCGGTTGGACCCGATCGCCTCTCCTGGGTCTGGTGACAGGCGCGGCATCTGGTCTGGATGTTTGACACAGCCTGTGTGGTTGCACAGACTGACCGGATCTACTCGTTGACTACCACCAACCACCTCTGCCTGCTTGCTAGGTGGCAGTGCTCGCAGGTCTCCAACTTGTCACTTGACGGCGCTGGATTAATGCGGCCACGGGACACGGCTGCAATGCCAGTGTGATTCGCGCTGTCAGGTATGCATACAAGAGAATGCTGTGCGCGTACAGGCTATGCGCGTCGTCGGGCATGCATAGACGTCAGGCAAGCCTGTGGGGGTGAGGGATCCTGCCCTGTGCGTGACTCTGCCAGAAACAACCAGGCTGCACATTGACCGGACACAGCGTAGGGTCTCGTGAAAACGAACCTTGCATGGACAAGAAGGTGTCAAGCTATGGTGTGTGCCACAGCCTGGTGTCGCCCCACGATGCCGGCATGATGCGTGCATCATAAGGGCACTTGCATGTCACTCATTTGTGGCTGGACAAAGTTAATAAGGGGACGCCGTATCTGGTGGATGTCAAAAGATACACCTGACAAATGCAGGAAAACAAGAGTGCAGGAATAAATACCGATGACCCAATGTTGTCATCTGCAGGTGGCGTGCCATGCGACTACTGACAGTTCTGGGCATGTAGATGAAGATTAAGTACACTTTCAACCTTGCCGTGAGTGGGTTACCCGCGTCCACAAGGATCGGACTGGGGAGACCACGATCTTGGCACAGGTTCCGGGCACTCTTCACCAACATAGTCGCATTATCCCCACACTAAGCACATTCCCAAACTCCTGAAGAATTCGCCGGCATCATGGCCCAATTGCATGGTCCACCTTACACTCCTGTAGACGCGTCAACGCCGCAAAGCGATGCTGGGATTCAAAAGGCACCAGCCGGAACTAGTGGGACCTCCAACCAGCCCCCCACACAGTCTGTCACCGTATGTGCATAGCACTGCTGTAAGCCCAAGCCTCTGCTCACGTCCACAGCCGCTCCTATCCAAGAGTTCGGTCATATCTGAGGAGGCTGGATTCGTTGGCCAAACGTTCTAGTGCATGAACCAGAGCTTCCGCCACATCGCAACGACACAACTGTCCAACGGATACCCGTCAGGTGACTCTGATCACGACAGCTGAGCATGCATGCAATGCACCGCAGCCATCCAGGGACCCACCGTCGCCGCATACATGGGCACTTACACCCAAAGTTCCAGGGCATGCGGGGGGCCACCACCACAGCAGGGCAGCGTGGTCACGTGCCCGCCTTGACACGGTACACCGGCATCGCCTCCAGCAGCCCCTCGTCTGGGAAGCGCAGCGTTGTGCACACCACAAAGCGGAACCGCGCAAGCCGGTCCTCCGTGAAGGCGACCCGCTCGTACTCCGGCCCGTCCCCCTCCTCCACCAGCGCCGCATACTCTGCCTCCTGGCGCACACGGCCGGACGTCACAGTCGCGAGTAGGCCGCGCCGCACGCGGTCAAACATCTCGGCGAGCGCTGGCCACAGGTCCGCATCGGCCAGATCCACGACCAGCGGCTTGCCGTAGCGCAGCGCACCAAGCAGAGCACGCCGCACGCGCTGCGGCTCCATATCCCGCGGCGACAGCGCGCTGATGTAGTTGGAGTCCATGTACCTACGCCACGATCACTCATACACGCACGGGGCCCTTCCGCACTCCCGCTCCCAGGGTTCCGTGCAGAAGTCGGCGGAAGCCGTGAGATGGGGCAGGCAGGGCAAGTCGCACCGGAAGAACAGGGGTGCGCGGCTGCTCGTGTCGATGACGGCCATCGCGCATGGCGGCTCATCGGCGGCTGTCGCTGGTGACGGCACTGCGGCGCCGCGCCCGCTCACGATGTCGTCGAGTTCCTTTATACGCACCACCTGTCCGCGCGCCGCTGCGTTGCCTCCCGCATCGGCCTCCTGCCGCCGCACCGCCTGTTTCGCTGCCGTCAGCGCCTCCATGGCCACCTGCCGACCATACGCTGGGGTAAAGCCTCAGACCCGTGGAGACCCGCGCATTAATCAGGTGCTACAGCCCATAGCCATACTTGCATAACCCATGGTGTTGCTCTGAGGCTGATTCCATGATTTCTGCGAACGGGCCATGTTTGCCACAGTCTCCTTCTGTCAATGCGACTACCCAACCGCATTCTAATCATTTGTCATTGAAAAGCAGAGGGGGGGTTCTCTGGTGCCAACCAGGCTGCAGACATCCCGGTCCGCCGGTTCGGCCTCAGAGCCGACGCACAGTGCCGCAGGTTCTGGACTCTCTTACTTCTTCAGACAACTTCTTCAGACAACACTGGTGACGACGTGGTTGACTTGGCTACAACCAGGTGGCGCGGCCAGTTGGTGAGGCATGCCTGGGCTTCTCCAGCCGCTTGTGCCACCGCCGCCTCCTGCTCCTTGATCATCTGCAGCGTGACAGCCACCAGCGTGTCCGCACGGCCCTCCGCGACACAGGTGTCGTGCTCCTGAATGCGCTTCTCGAGGTCGGCCCGCGCGGTCTGCCGCCGCCGCTGCGCGCCGCTGTGGGCCTCCTGAGCCGCCGCAAGCGCGCCTGCCGCCGTCTGCAGGCACCACCGGTGACTCGTCGTGCCGCAGACTGGGCCGCCACAGCCTCCCACGCTCCACGGACACCACACCCTTCATCTGCTGGAGTGCGCGCTGTGCATGCTGTGCCTGCTCCGCATTCGACTGTGTTCCCCACCACGGCCGCAGGCATGCATGGCAGACGCTGCACTGGGGAACAACTATGAGATGGCTGCACTCACATCAGCGCAGAACCATGTGTCATGCATGCATGTTTTTGGCCATCAACGGAACCGGCCGCCATGCCGAGCTCCGAGGGTGCCTCTTGCGCCAGGAGGGAATACCCTCCTGTGGAGCCCGCAACACTCGCGGCATTCTGCGCCAGCAAGTACAACACAAGGGTAGGCAACACACGGGTGTTCCAGGGTAGCCTCGAGCACGGCCGCGGTGGCAGCGTGTGAACGCACCTCTTGTAACCACTTCCTAGGGCCAATCACAGCTGACTCATACAGTCAAGTCGATTGATTGTGGCGTTGACAGGACAGCAGTTTGAAGATTGCACGGAAGTGAGCAGGACCGTGTCAACTCCAAGACGGTTTGTTCCAGAGCAATGCTACACGCACGCAGCCTGCCCAACAGCATCGGCAGGCCCAGCACTCAACACGCAGGGGAGTGAAGCGGCTTTGGGGGCTCAGCTTTCGACACGTCACCCCCAGGACTCTGCGCAGCCATCCAGCACCGCTGCACCGAGGCGCATGGCAGTGCACACCGCGCCATGCGCGACACCCTGTGCGTTCTGGCTAAGGCCAAACCACTAAAATCCCCACCTTGAGATCCGCCTCCCGCCGCTCCTGCACCAGCGCCGCGGCGGCCTCCTGCTTCTGCTGCCACGCCTGCAGCAGCTCGTCAGTTCGGGCGGTATCCCACGCCTGCAGCAGCTCCTTGACTGCCGGCGTCGCGGCCACGTGCTCCGGGAGCTCGCCCGCCTCGGTCGGGATCCGCGGGTCTGCGCCTGCGGAGAGCAGCGGCAGGATGAGGCTGGCCTTGCCGAGGAACGCCGCCCTCCAGAGGGGCGTGCGCATGAACTCGCCCTTCGAGTTCGGGTCGGCGCCGCGCGCCAGCAGCAGCTCCGCCGTGGCCGTGGCGCCTCCCGCCGCGGCTTCCGACAGCAGCGTGTTGCCATGTGCGTCTGCACAGTCCGCCTGCATGCATGCCGTCGCATTCGCACCGGCCCACCTGAACCGTGCCACATCAGCCGAAGCAACACCCACACCACAGTGGCGCGGGCATCACACCAGACCCACCGCTTGCACCGCCCGGGCACCCCCGCCAAACACACCACATCAGCTTCATCAGCTACATTGCGTCAATGCATAGAGTCAGTGTCACGAGTGCACCGACGGGACTCATCACACCCGTGAGGACCATGTGCAACCCATGCTGAGGTCGACGTGATCCCATGCCAGACAAGATCACTGATGTTGCGCCTCCCTGCTTCTGCTGTGCGCCTCATTCGATGTTTGGCAGTAAGGCTGACCATTGCTGCGGCGATGGGAGGCTGATGGACGAGCCAGTAGGAGCACCGCTGTGAGACGTATCGCTGGATGCTCGACAGCAGAGAAGGTTGCCTCTAGCCTCCACCCGTTTGGTGGCAGAGAAGTGCAGGTTTGCGTCCATTACATGTTGCAGTGAGTGTTGCATGCGTCGCTGCTGTGGTTGCAACCATGGTCGTGGCGGTGGGAGCTGTCCCTCTTGAGTACACGCATCGTGACAAGGGTATTTCGATGGGTTGCAATAGCCTGTCTCGAAGACACATGCGGTGCTGGACGCATACTGCGAGAGCCGTGATGAATCGGTGCATCTCGACCAGAGATCCAGCTCTCAAGGGACACACCACGTTGTCAAGATCCTGCTCTCCTTCTTGGAGAAGGCGCTTTACGTCCTCAATTTCGTCGTCAAAAGTAGCTTCTAGTAGTTCCTTCTGTATGCGGATCTGCTCCCGTTTTCGCCTCGCAACCTCCTCTTGTGTTGCACGCTTCAGGGCTGCCTGCTTCCGTTCGAATGCCACCTCAGCTTTGTATGCCTGCTGCTGCAAGGCCTGCATCTCCCGCTCCATGTCATGTTTCGTTTCCTTCTTCCGTCTGCATGGGCGGGAGTAACACGAGTTGCGTGCTCAGGCACTATGTTCTCTTGGCTGCTAACACAGCTGATGCCAGTCCCGGTACCTGAAACTCTGACGTGCGCGATGGCCGCGATACTGTGCCTGGATTAGTACGGCTGCCTTCTCTTGAGGTCCCGGGGTGACAGGTGTCTTGGGTGCTTGCTTGGCCTTGATGCCTTTGCCAGCACTGGACTTTCCAGCTGCTGAGAGGACACCAGATCGTGCTGGACCCTTCTTCGCGGCCTACAGCAGCACCAGCTTTACAGTTACGCCGGATACTCTACATGAGGGGTTTTTCCTAGCGACAAAGAATCCAATGTGCTCGTTCGCGATATGAACGCACTGGACTAACCCCCGCCTTGCCGCTCACTTTTCCCGCGACAGAAGACTCTGCCCCTGCCATGCCGGTTGACACTATCGATGATGTAGAACGAGGCAGAGACTCCTGCTGGCGATCTGCCCTAGTTTACGGACGCTGCGATCTCAAAGGTAGTGTGCCAATGCCATGTAGCTGCAGACATACGCAGCTGCGCTCGCGGTACTGCAACCCACTCCTGGACGTATCAGCATGTGAAGGTGATGAGGGCAAGGACTCGTATCATAGTGCCGTGAGCTGCCGTCTTAACATGCATGCTTCGATGTTAGTGCTGTGGCTACCAGAGAACTGCTGCCACAAGCTGTGTTCAAGTCGCGGCATAGGCATATGGCATACCGCGAATGCAAAAACCTCGGACACAGTATACGGTTGCGCTGGCAGCGAAGGCATGCCATTCCTCGCTGAGGCTTGACAGTCTGCATGAAGCGTTCGAATGTCTTTTTGTCACCGCCTCTCGCCTGCCAATGCCACACCTTGCTAACGCCAGAATTAGTGTAACATGTCCAGCATTTTGTGACCCTCTGTTTTTAAATTTGTGCATCCCGTGGTATGTTTACTGTCGCATCGTACACGTTGAGCCCGCTGATTCACGTATGACTGCGACTGACCCAAAAGGCAACCGCAGGTATAGATGGATGCTGCCAGCTTGATTAGCTACCATACATCATGCCCCGAGACGTGCAAGATCCTGTTCCAAGCAAGTTCGTCATACGAAAGCTACCTCCCGAGCTGACCGAGGATGCTTTCGGCACGCTGTTGCGCAACGTGTGTAAAAATGAGCTGGATTGGTTCCGCTACCATCCAGGAGGCTCCGGGTGCGGCGTTGCTCTCGCTGTCTTTCCGCTTCGAGTGTAGCCACGACCGTTCTTGATTCCTGTGCCCGCCGCGAGACGCCAAAACCGGCAATGCGCCAGTCGGTCATGGAAGGATTCATATTGTCTGTTCGTCGATAGCAACCACGCTTGTTGCATGTGGACCGCGCCAGAGTCGATGCTGCATTTGCATCGGCGCGGATAAACACTGACGAGATCCCATGGTTCAGGGACTCGGGGATAGCCACGTCTACAGCCTTCGTCAAACTTAAACATCCAGAGCTTGCACCGATTCTGAAGCAAGTCCTGCAGCATTCTCCCTTCATCGGTGACCATGGTGTGCCGTACCAATGTGAGATGGAGGTCGCAATTTACCAGCGGACTCCCAAAGAGCGTGCCAAAGAAGATCCTTATGTGGCAACATATGAACAGGGTCCGTTTCTGTATTTTATGACGTACGAGCTGTCTTTGCAAACCCCAATCGTCTCAGCATAGCACTGGCTTGAGGCGCCTGCCTACTCGGCATGTTTGGATATGCATGGCCTAAACTAGCCATCTGTGGAATTTGCAGACCCTTACTTCAAAGATTTCTTGAAAGAGATTGAGCAAGATGATGAAGCTGCAAGGAAGGGCCCAACGATCACTGCAACCACCACGATTGCAGAAGACACGACTGAAAAAGAGCCCGTTGTAACGCCGTTGATGAGCTATATAATTAATCGATACAAGTCTTCGTCTGGTCGTGCACGGAATGGCAAAGGGTCATCAGGCGATGGAAGAGAAAAGGAGAACCGAAAGCGGCTCCAGGTGATCCCTGAGAAATCAGCTAGTGGCAAATCAGCCGCGGGTGAAGTAGCAGGGCCAGGAAAAGCTGCACCTGGCAAGCGAGGGCGAGGGTCTAAGAAGGATGAGAAGAACGTGAAAGGCAAGGCCAGGCCTACAGACAACGTCTCTGGTGACAGGCAGCAGGAAGCTGGCCAAAGTGGTGTGTTTGACATCTGAAGCTTTGCAAGTTTCATATCCTCAAGGCAGCATCTAATGGCCTGTCGCAACGTCCAATCCGTAGTCATTCGGTTTTCACCCCTGTTCTCACAGGCGTGATAATTTACACATTTTCACTCGGCACCGGGGTCATCTTGGCCCCTCTGCACGTGATCCCGCGGATGCTTTCTAGCAGCAATGCTGAAAATTCTCGGTGATTGTAGGTAAAGGTGGGCGAGGTAAGGGACCCAAAGGCCAAGCGCGTTCTACTAGCAATGGTGGCAGCGTCGGTGGCCCAGCCACTATGCCATCTGCCACCACCGCGGCCGATGGCACTGCTGTAGCAATCTCGAGTGCGGATGTAGCTGCAGCACGGAGTGCAGCCCAGGCCGCAGCGCGTGTCGCGATGCAGCTGGCGTCAGAGAAGGATGGACCTCTCAGTGCTGTAGCTTCGTCCGACGGTGCAGCAAGGAACGGAGGCAACCCCAGCCCTGCAAAGGTATGCATCAAAACAGTTTCAGCGCAATGAGTGTAGTCTGTCAGCTGTTTTCTTGTCCTGGTCCGTGGTACGTAACGGAAGGTTATGGCCAACTCATCAATGTGCAGCATGGCGTGTTTCCATGGTGCCCAGCTTCTGACATGGCGTAAACCGATCTTTGTTTCTTGTGAATTGCCCTCACCCAGCAGCTAACTCAGCATCTTGGCTGCATCTGGGGGGCAGACATATACTCACAGCAGTGATCCTTTGTTTCTTTGCCCATCACTGTTGTAAGAGTCCGTGCATTAAGCTTGCTGTGTCCTGTAGCCACAACGCATGCATGCATGTTGTCCGGCCTTTCCTTTTGTTTGAAGATCGCCTGGCAAGGCCTTCTTCTCGCATGTGCCTCCATGGCACATCATGCACCTGTCATGAGCAAACACTCCTACTCCACGCCATGGATCCTGACAAAGGTCAGCCTGTCCCATGGATGCTAACTCCTGATGGCGTTGCTACAGGCGGCTCCTAAGCGCCCAAGGACGGGTCGGCGTGCACGGGGGCGTGGCGGTGGGGGCAGTCAGGAAGGAGAGGGCGCTACCGCAGACACACAGGTGTGTGCCCCCAAAGCCGGCCTGTCTGAAACCGTTGCAGAACGACCTACCCGCCGTGACCAGAACTCCCATATGCATGTAGATGCCCTGGTGCGGCCAGGCACTGCTGCACCAAGCTACTCTGCCATCTACCATCGAATCTGTGCGATTGAGTAAATTACCAATGCCATCTTGCCGTTTTTTCAAACTACCTTTTGCCTGTGCCGATGTACTGTGCTACATTTCTGAGATGCCTGCTGTGGGGTCGCGGTGTCCAAGGCGAAATGGAACAGTCCTGTTTGTCCCGGAAACAGATGGAACTTGCAGGCGTGTGTGCAGGGTCAGTCTCAAGGTGGGGACACTCAGCCAGCGTCCGTCAGTGACCGTGCGATTGCTGCCGCTGCCGCGGCAGCATCTGCCGCGCTGCAGGATAGCGCTCCGGGTGAGCGCCCAAGGCCACGCACGAGGCCAGCGCTGGGCGCGCGCGGCGTCCGAGACGCCCTTTCTCGTGCCGGCATCAAGCAGCCGGCTGGCAGCGGTGGCGGGGCGAGGAAACAGCGGGGCGGTGGCGGCAACGGCGCGAAGGCCTCAGCAGCCGGGGATGAACGGGAAAGCAACAGTGGGCCGTGATGCTATGGGAGCGGCGATGGCCGTCGAACTCTCTTTATCTGCACGCATGGGGTGTGTCGGGGCGACACATGGTCCCGGCTGTCTGCAGCGTCGTGCCTGGCCATGCGTGTGGCGCTTATCGCGCGACGAGTGCGTGCGCAGGCGTTCCGTCGGCATGTGTCACAACACGTGTTATCTAAGTGCAGCTGTGGGCCGTACCACTGACGCCGCTGAGGCCACTGTCTTTAATCCACTGGGTGGTGAGCACAAGGAGCACAGTTGCGGTCCTGCAGTTAAGCCGGCCGACTCTGCCGCGATCAGCAGCCCTGGCTGACGCGGCGGACGCTGAGCGCATGTCCCGCAACAGCTGCCTGCCTGCGTCTGCGGCTGTGTCAGTGGGCGCTGTACAGCAGCCCTGCGCACGGTCATCGCTCTTCTTGCAGAGTAGGAAGGCTTGCAGGCCGGGAGAAAAACTCGCCATGCCGGTGTTGCTGTGCCTTGCAGTTGGGGCAGCAACAGCGACCTGCCTGATCAGTAGTGCTGCAGCAGACAGTGTAGCGGCTCCCAGCTGGCAGACGCCTGTGCGCCTGCAGTCAGAGCTTCCGACGCTTCTGGGTCATGCACCTTGTGGACAGCTGCGTCAGGCGCAGATGTTTCAGGCATGTCCTGCAGATAGGATGCTGTCAGGCATGCCTGCTTAAGGTCTTCCCTAGACTCAATGGCACAGGGCTTTCGAACCAGGTCTGGACTGCAATTCATCCTATGTGGGAGTGTTCCACCGCAGATGTTTGCCCAGGAGCTGCTCCTTTCTCTGGGCCGCTGCAGCTAAGCCTGTGGCGTGCTCGTCATGGATGTGTCCACGGTGGCCACACCTGGCGCACCTGTGCCCCGTAATAGCAACTGTTTACCGTCATGAATTTGTTGCGCTGCAACTCCGCTGGATGTTCCCTAGTCGACCGGACTAAATGTGTCCAGTAGCTGTAAAGGCTGGGTTGGCAGTGCTGCTGCTGGTTCCGCTTTCCTGGCAGATCCAGCTTTTCTGGAATGTGCTGCCGGTGGAAGCGTATAAGTGCCCTCTTGTACCAATGGGCAGTAAATGGACACAGTGGCCGAGGCAGGTTATGTACCAGAGTGGGATAGAGATGCATAGATGCTAGTCAAAGTTACCCGATGATGGCAGTATGTGCTGGAATGGCATGCGGTCATAGCCGTTGGCTAGCGTATATCTATTGGTCATGACCTAGCCATGTACGGAATGATGCATCGCAGAGGTGCTGTCGATGTTATGGTCTGGTGGATATGGTCATTCGCCAAGCTGGGTATTAGAAGGCATCCAAAACGTGTAGTTATTTTGTCATTTGCCATGCACCTTGTTACCCCATCGGCCGCTATTGTTTGTTAGTTCAACAGCCACAGTGAGTGTACTGGTAACTGTAGAAGTCTCATGAAGCAGTTTTCATGTGTCATCCTTTAAGATAAACACCTACTCGCATCTTGATGCAAGCTCAGCACTGGCTTTGACTGCTGCTAGCTCGGTACAGGCTTTGACTGCTGCTGGGATATATAGTGCACACGCTCATTGCGTGCATCATACCCGCACTCATCGAGTCAAAAGCTCACTTCACCTCAGCTCAAGTCACGCATGAGTGAACAGTTTGCTCAATGCCAGCATTGATTCTGGGGTAAGTATCAAGGCATTGCAGTCTTGAACGGCTTTCACACGGCAAAACAGCAGCACACAGACCATGGCCAGGACATTGCAACGCTTAAACAGGCCAGCACCGGTTTCCAACATCATACTCATCAGTGAACGTGGAGATGCGCCGGTTGCATCCGATGCGACGGGCCCGCGGAAGCAGCGTCCTCATGCGTGCCCCCGTCTGCCACTTTAATCTCATGCATTTAGCCGCGCTGCGTGGACTATCCCCGCCAGGAGGAGCAGCTGCCGGTCGGCACCGTGAGCTGCAGACAGCTGCACTGAGAGCGGCAGACCGTCCGGCGTGAACCCCCACGGCACCGCGAGCGCCGGCGACCCCCCCAGTGACCACAGGCTGGCCGGCCGTGGCGACCCTGTCCCTGCGTCTCTCAGCGGCGCAGCGCCCAGCACCGGCAGCGACAGGGCGACATGGTAGCGGCAGCCAACCCCACCAGCCCCTCCCACCACATCCTCCGCCAAACTCTCGGGGGGGGCCGCAGCACCGGCAGGAGGACCCCATAGGGTGGCGGGGGGAAGCTCAAACAGGGTTTTGAAGAACCGGCGCGTGCTGTGCTGTGCCGCGTGGGCAGCTGCGAGGGCGTCAGGGGTGACTGCGAGGCCCTGCTGGAAGATGGACTGCAACTGCGGTGACATGCGGTCGGCATGCATGTGGAAGTCTGCGGCGTGGGCGGCGGCGAGGCCGTGCGACATGAGGACCTGCATGCATGTGCGCCTGGTGCAATGGCACCCACAGCCTGGGTGTGGTGCATATCTGACAAGGGGCGTCATGGTGCGTCATGGTGAGTGCAGGACCAGCCTTCTAGATGGCACCTGGGCTGACTCTGGAAGCTGGACGGTGCGCATCGACATCCAGTGGGGCTGCGCCGTGCGGTCGGCTGTGGATCAACGCGGGCGCACCCGCCATTGGTATGGGCCAGGCGTCTTCATTCAACAATGCAGCTGCCGTGTACGTCGTTCTATGTGCCATGTTCGACCGAGTTGGACCATGTGGCATGTCTCCGTTGAATGTCTGGGGCAGTTCGGGCACTCGAGGTGGCCATCGGCAGGAAGGAGTGCACGTGCCCGGAACCAGTGCTCATGAAAGGGAAGCTATCTCATGCATGTTGGGTGAGTCTGCTGCAGCAAGGCTCACCTGGGATTCCTCAAAGTAGGCCTCGAGCTGTGCTGGCAGAGGCACCTCCAGCAGGTGGGCTCCCATGCCCTGCAGCTGCTCCGCTGCTGACCGCAGCGCTGCCAGAGCAGCGGGGCTGGCCTCAGCTGCGCACCTCTCGCAGTGGATCACAGCCACTCTGGCGCCTTGCAAGGGCTTGCCTGCTGGCGCTGAACGGCTGCCTTGCCTGCAGCTGCCTGTGCTGCACGTTTGTGGCGCCCCAGCGCCAGGTTCACTGTGCAGGAAGGCCCACGTGCTGCCGCCCTGTATCTCCTGTTCATCAAGTACCATGCACTCAGGCTGCGCATCTTGAGCACGTCTCGAGTGCTGGCAAGGATACTGCTGGTGCACTGGCTCGGCTGAGTTTGTGGCACTGGAAGACTGTCGCCCTGCGGGCTCGCCTCGTTGCAGACTACCGTCCACCTCATTGAGGCTGTACTGGTATCGCATGGCCACATCAAGGACCAGAAGGGCGTCTGCTGGAGTGGTTGTGAACCATCCTACCGTGTCCAGATGTTCTGACACCCGCTGAAGGCCACCTCGCGACACCAAGCCAAACGTGGGCTTGAAGCCGTAGACCCCACAGTACGCAGCGGGGCGAATGATGGATCCCATGGTCTGACTTCCGAGAGCCACGGGGACCAGCCCGGCAGCGACAGCTGCGGCAGAGCCCGACGAGCTGCCGCCCGGTGTTCGAAGTGGATCATGCGGATTCAATGTGGCCGGGGCAGCAGCAGAGCAGTACTCGGTCAAGGCCGTTTTGCCACATACCACGCCACCACCGGCTTCCAGTGCGACGATCAGGTCCGCGTTGTTCGGCAGCACTCGATCAGTGTGAATCTGTGTACCCCACGTCGTGGGCAGTCGCGTCGTGCTGAAAGCTGACTTGACAGCAATTGGAACACCCGCCAACGGTAAGTTGGCGCCGTGTTGTATTACATGATCTGCACACAGCGACGACCGTGATGCGCGCTACTAGCGTGTGGCATTGGCACGTCCGCTCAAGCCGTTTACAGGCGTGTCGATTAACAAAGCATCCCCACGTAGCAAATATCCGCTGCCGATGACATGATTTTAGTGGTCGCACCCACCGCCGAAGCACGCCTGCTTGCTAACGGGTCCAAACACTCAAATGCATGCAGTCCACCATCCCTAGTTGCCACCAGGTCGGCTTGCTTACGACAGACAGCAACAGCAGATGTACGTTTCAAATTTACATCTCTCCCTGTTCCCCGCGCAGTAAATCCGGACATGCTCATCCATGAAAACCCGTGGCGCATGCATCAGGTCATCGAATGGATTGCACAGTAATTACAGCATAGATTCGTACTAGCTGGATAAACATGCTTTGAAACTTGCCAAGCGAGAAAACATCAAAGACAGAGCGCTGCGGTGCCGATTCAGCGGTCAGGCGGACACCTCCAGCCACAACACCGAGACAGTTTATGTACCGGGCTGTCCTTCTCATCCGACCAGCCCCAGCAGTTCCTCGTTAGCTACCACTCCCAACCACAACTATCATGCGGCTTGGCCTCTACCGGGACACACTCCTCACACCAGGTCTCACCACAACACGTGGTCAACACCCCACCACCGCCCTCACAGCCGCATGCATCCCCCGCCCACGGCTAGCAGCATGCGTCATACACCACCAGCCTTCATGCAGCACGCCCGGAGGAGTAGCGTGCTCACCAGCACACCACCGAGTCGTGCATGCACAGCTCCCACATGAACCGCCTCCTCGAGTTCCACACCCCCTCCTGAGCAGTGCGGCTGATCTCAGGTTTGCACCAGGATCCGCAGAGTCAAGCAGCACCCGAGGCGCTAGCCTGGCAGTCGAGCACACGCAGTCCACGCGGCACACGCGGCCTACGCAGCAGCGACGGCGGGCTCGTCGATCGTCTGGTCTACGATGGCACCCGGAGTCGCCTCGGGCGTCTCCTTCTCGCTCGGCGGCACCACCTGCCAGAACCGCCCCTTCTCAGCGTCCCAGTTGTCTAGCACCGTTGTGACGCGCGCGCTGCCGCTGCGCTGCACGTGCTCCTCCAGCAGGCCACGCAGCTGCGCCTCCCCGGCCGCCGTCACGATGCGCTGCACGCTCACGATCTCCGGGTTGACCTTGCTGCAGAAGCTGCCGTCCACGTCGTAGAAGTACCCGATGCCGCCGGTCATCCCCGCGCCGACGTTCCGGCCGACCGCGCCGACCACGACGACGACTCCCCCCGTCATGTACTCGCAGCAGTGGTCCCCGGCGCCCTCGCACACCGCCTCGCAGAACGAGTTTCGCACCGCGAACCGCTCCCCCGCGCGGCCGTGGGCAAAGAACTTCCCCCCGGTCGCACCGTACAGGCACGTGTTGCCGATGATCGACGCCTCAGAGGGGTCAAACCCGGCGTTCGGCGGTGGGAGGATAGTCAGGGTTCCCCCGGCCATGCCCTTGCCGATGTAGTCGTTGGCCTCACCGGTGACGGTGACGTCCATGCCCGCAACGAGGAACGCGCCGAAGGACTGCCCGGCGGAGCCACGGAGGTTGAATGTTAGGGTACCCGGGAAGCTGTGGTCGCCCCACTTCTTCGCGACGCGCCCTGCCACACGCGCCAGCGCCGCTCTGCACCGCAGCCGCCCGGCGTCGGCGCAGTTCACATTGCGGGGACATGCATCGGTTGCAGAAAGCGGTGATGCCATGGTTCGCCCGCACTGTCAGGTTCACCGACAGCCGTACCGCAGCAAGAATGGGCTAGACTCATGGCGACAGGGGTGCAGGGTCGCCGGGCAGCAGACGGGAAGGGGCTGCAGAGGCGCACCGGTCAGTGTTGACGACGGCAAACTCGCGGGAGACGTTGCCGCCGTTCGCGATCGCGGCGAGGATCTCCTCGTCCTCAAGCAAGTCGTCGTCCACGACCGGGCCGTTGCTGTGCGGCTGCATCGCGACCCGGCTGCTGCTCGCCTCCGATTCGCCCGCAAACGTCGTCAGGAACGACAGGTCGAGGTTGGCCGTCTTGGCGAGCGGCGCGGGGCGCTGCCGCAGGAGGTCCGCGCGCCCGACGACCTCGTCGAGCGAGCGGAAGCCGAGTCGCGCGAGCTCCTGGCGCACCTCCTCGGCGACAAACTGGAAAAAGTTGACGACGTCGTCGGGGGTGCCAGGGAAGCGCGCGCGCAGCTCCTCCCGCTGACTGGCGACGCCCACCGGGCAGTTGTTCGTGTGGCAGACGCGAGCCATGATGCAGCCGGTGGCGATCATCGCGACCGTGCCGAAGCCGTACTCGTCGGCGCCGAGGGCCGCCATGATGATGACGTCGCGGCCGTTGCGCAGGCCGCCGTCCGCGCGCAGCAGCACGCGCTCACGCAGCTCGTTTGCCACCAACGACTGGTGCGTCTCGGCGACGCCCATCTCCACCGGGCCGCCGGCGTGCTTGATCGACGAAATCGGGGATGCACCGGTGCCGCCGTCATGCCCCGAGATCTGCACCAAGCCCCCCCACCGTCTGTGAAACCGCTCGCCACATCCAGGCTGCAGCGGTTGACCTGCGATCCTCGCCCAGCCAGCGAAACAGCTCCTCCAGCACACCGGCCCGACAGGTCGCTGCGCGAACAGAGGCGGATGCCTGGTGCACCCCTGTGGCCACAGCATGCGGAGCACGTACCTGGATGACGTCCGCGTTGGCCTTGGCGACGCCCGAGGCGACTGTGCCGATGCCGGCCTCGCCGACGAGCTTCACGCTGACCTTGGCGGTCGGCTGGATCATGTGGAGGTCGTAGATGAGCTGCGCCAGGTCCTCGATGGAGTAGATGTCGTGGTGGGGCGGCGGCGAGATGAGGGGCACGCCGGGCTTGCTGCGGCGCAGGCTCGCGATGTACGGAGACACCTTCTTGCCAGGCAGCTGCCCGCCCTCGCCGGGCTTGGCGCCCTGCGCGATCTTGATCTCGAGCTGGTCCGCGTTCACGAGGAACTGCGGCGTCACTCCGAACCGCCCTGACGCAACCTGCACACCGCCCCGCGCTTTCAGGCACGCCCGATTGTGCACGCCCACCGGTGTGCGGCAGCTGCAGGACACGCACAGCGACCACAGACAGCGCCGCAGCCCTCGGCTGCAGCAGTCCTTGATACGCGCAGGGGCAGCAGATAGGGGACAGGCGGGGACAGAGGTTCACGGCGAAACATGATCGCGGGTGGCGGGGCACCTGCTTGATCTTGCTCGTGGCCACGTCCCCGTCGCGGACGCCGTTGAGGTGCGGCAGCGCGGCCGCCTTGCCCTCCTTCGTCCCCTGCATCACCTCCCAGCGCACCGGGTCCTCCCCGCCCTCCCCGCTGTTGCTCTTGCCGCCGATGCGGTTCATCGCGATCGCGATCGTCTCATGCGTCTCGCGCGAGATCGCGCCCAGTGACATGCCCCCCGTGCAGAACCGGCTCACGATGTTCCCCACGGACTCCACCTCGGCCACGTCCACCGCCTCGCGGCCGCTGTCGACCTCGAGCATGTCGCGCAGCGTCGCCACCGGGCTCTCGTCAAAGTGCTTCATGTAGTCGCCGTACGCCTTGGGGTCCGCGTCGGAGCCGCCGAGGCCGATGGAGCGGTGCAGCAGCTTGGACATGACCTGGTTGTTCGCGTGGAACTCGCCGCGGGGGCGGCTCTGGATGAAGCCGTACTCCTCCAGCCGCTTCATCGGCTCCTCCGGGAATCCCTTTGCCCAGAAGGCCTCTGCCTCTGCCTGAATGGCAGCCTCCGCCCGTGATGGCACACACCGTCACAACACGACCACCGGGCGTGTCCACAGCGTGCACCACGCACCCATGCATACCACCACACAGATTCACAGAACGTGCGGCCCACAGATGTGAGCCTGACAGGCGAGGCACGGGCACACCCCGCCCGGGACACAGCAGTAGCAGCGCTGAGGCGTGTGCAGAAGAGAGCTCGGCAATGTGGAGAGGAGCCCGCACCTGCAGGTCAGCAAAGGAGAGGCCGCCGATGCGAGACACGGAGCCCCGGAACGCCGTGTCGACGACGTCCCGGCCGAGCCCGTACGCCTCGAAGATCTGCGCGCCGTGGTAGCACGACAGCAGCGAGATGCCCATCTTGGACAGGATCTTGAGCACGCCCTTCTCGAGCGCCTTCTTGTAGTTGCTCTGCGCCGCGGCGGCCGTCATGCTGGGGATGCGGCCCGTCTTGATCAGGTTGTTCGTGCGGGTGCTCTCGCGCCACTGCCGGCACGACTCAAACGCGAGGTACGGGCACACGGCGTGGGCGCCGTAGCCGACGAGGACGGCGATGTGGTGCGTGCTGAACGCCTGCGCCGTCTCGGCGACGATGGACGTGTCGGAGCGGCAGCCCGCGGCGATGAGGTGGTGGTGTACCGCTCCGACGGCGAGCAGCGTGGGGATGGGAACCCGTGCCGCGTCCATCGGCGCGTCGCCGTCGCGGTCCGACAGGACGAGGCAGCCTGCCGCATCGTCTCGCACGGAGGCCTCCGCGCTGGCGCAGAGCTCCGCCAGAGCTGTCTTCAGGCCGTCGGGCTTGCCGGCCTCGAAGAACGCCGGCATGACCTGCACCCCCCCTGGCTGTGATAACCACGCTGCCAAAACCCGGCAAACCGGAGCTCGACGCCGCAAACCCGTGACTTGCGCAGGCCTCGCCACACTGACGCTGTGCACGCAGCATGCATGAGATCGGCGCAGACGTGCGAGCGAGGCGAGGGGAGAGCGCTGTGGTGGGGTGGAGGGGAGGGCGGCGCACCCTGGTTTTGACTGTGTCCTGGGCCTTGATGGCGGCGAGGTCGTTCTCGAGCAGTACCGGGGATTCGAGGCTGATCTGGCGGTACGCGTCGGCGCTGGGCTGGAGCAGATTGCCGCGGGCGCCGAGGCGCATGTTGAGCGACATCACGAGGCCCTCACGCAGCGGGTCGATCGCGGGGTTGGTGACCTGCAGACGCACACACCCTGCAGCCACATCCTCTGCCGCATGGACGACGGCCGACACAGTGGGCCTACACGCGATGTTGCCATGCACGTCAGGGGTTCGGCTGGTTGCTACTGCCAGCCCCCCGTCGCGGCTGCCGAGAGCGCAACGGCAAGCAGGCGAGGGCACGCCGCCTCGCCTGGCATGAGTGCAACACCGACTGTCAACACAGGGCTCCCGTCTGAGGGCTGCCGTTGGCATCTGCGGGCCACACAGCAACGCGCAGCAGCCCGCAACCGCCTCCGAAGCCACGCATTCTGACTGGGACTGCAAGAAGATACAGCGCGGCAGCGCACCTGCGCAAAGCGCTGCTTGAAGTACGTGTACAGCATGTGGGGCATGTCGGAGAGCACGGCGAGGGGGTTGTCGTCGCCCATGCAGAACGTCGGCTCGACCCCGGCCTGCAGCATGCCCTCGATGATCATCTGGCTGTCCTCACGGCCGTACCCGGCCGCAGCCTGCCGCCGCAGCGCGTCCTCGGCCGAGTACGCGAGCGCCTCGAGGTGTGTCAAGGCGCCTGGGAGCTCCGCGAGGGGCCGGGTCGACGCCTTGAGCCACTCGGCGTACGGCGCATCGCTGCCGACCTCCTCCGCAACCGCCTCGTTCTCCTTGAAGGTGCCCGCTGCGAGATCCGCGACGACCATCTGCCCGGGGCCGAGGCGGCCCTTGGCGATGACGTTGGGTGCGCTGTCGAGGATGTCGTTTAGGACGCCGACCTCGGAGGCGACGTAGATGGTGCCGTCGTCCTTCTGCCAGTACCGCGCGGGGCGGAGGCCATTCCGGTCGAGGCGCGCTCCAACCCTGGTGCCGTCGCCAAACACAAGAAGCGCCGGGCCGTCCCAGCCCTCCTGGCATCCCTCGTAGTACCTGCAAACACGAGGCCGGTTGCAGGGCTTCTGCCGTGTGCGTGCTCTTGCCGCACAGGGCACACCACGGTCACCCGTGCTCATCTGCTGGCCGAGCGACCCTCCCCCCCGCACATGTAACGCCGGACGGTACATCTAGAAGCGGGCGGAAGCAGCGCATGCTAGCTCGACGGCGCGCCTGGGTCTGGCCTAACAACAAGCGCAGCCATGGCGGCATTCCTGCGACAGCGCGCTCACTGGTGCAACTGAGCGGTGCGTTGATCGGGGACAGCGGCTCCGACGCAGAGTGTGCACGGCAGAGGCCACCGCGGGCGAGAGGCGCACCGGTAGAAGTCTTTGACGTGGGGGTACTTGGCGTCGAGGTCCGGGTGGTTCTGGTACGCCTCGGGCACGAGCACCATGAGCGCCTTGTCGATGCGGTCACCGGTGCGCACGAGCAGCTCCGCGGTGTTGTCGAGGGACGCGGAGTCGGAGTTGGTGGCGCGGCAAAGCGGCATGAGGTCGCCCTCGCGGCCGTCCCACACAGGGTGTGTCAGCTCCTGCTGCCGCGACGCCATCCAGTTCAGGTTGCCCTGCACCGCACCGCCACCTCAGCCCTGCACCGCACCGCCACCTCAGCCCTGCACCGCACCGCCACCTCAGCCCTGCGCGGCCGCACCCTGAACGACGCGGCAGATCAGGACACAGAGGGGTGCTCCCGCGGGTGGCGCTGCGCAGGCCGGCCCCGCTGGGCGGCTTTGCCAGAGTGCAGCGCTTGCGAGACCGTCTCACATGTGGTCCACACCGAGGCAGCCGCTGCGCGCTGTGGTGTATGGCTGCGCCCTGTACCTCAGCTGCGGCGGGGGGGGGGGGGGGGGGGCTGTGAAACGATGTGACGTGATGCTCGCGCACAGAGGGCCGATTGCAGTGACACTCGTCTGACAAGCAGCGCCATCCCAGCAGGGTTGCCGCCCACTGTGAACTGGGTCGTGTGAGCAGGCTGGAAGCGGTTCTGTCCCGCTAGCACCGGGGCCACAGGCTCTGCCGCACAGCCGGCGCTGGCTGCCCGTCGTGCAGAGGGGAGGGAAGCTGGGGAGGGCACCTGGACGGTGTTGATCTCACCGTTGTGGCCGAGGACGCGCATCGGCTGAGCCAGGGGCCACTTGGGGTTGGTGTTGGTGGAGAATCGGCGGTGGTAGATGGCAAAGCCCGTCTCAAACGCCTCGTTCTTGAGGTCCTTGAAGAACTGGCCCACCACGACGGAGCGCAGCATGCCCTTGTACACGATCGTCTGCACAGCACGGCCGCACTTGCAGACCAGGCCTCAGCATGGTGGCAGTGCGTCTCCCGAGGCCTACCCCGCAGATGGCGGCGCGACTGCAGCGCTGGTGCCCAGACCTGCGCCGCTCAGGCCCGCGTCGTGTGGGTCCATGCGGGGCAGTGCAGCTACAGCAAGCCGTAGGCAGTGAGGTGAGCCATCGCGGGCCCACCGGGAACAGCGCATGAGGCGCTGGGCGTGGGGCGAGCCTCCGCACGGCCCTGATGGCTGCTGCAAGACCATTGCGAGCCGTTTCTCTGAGGCGGACCTATTGCAGCATCCGGCTATATTGCATCGAGGCACGTGTTCTGCCGTGCCCTGCCTGCCCGGGGACAGCTGTGACTGCTGCAACACGGTTGGTACGGGCAGCAGGAAGGTGGGCAGAAGGCGGGGAGAAGCTGGTGGAGCGGTGCCCGTCGAGCGCATTGACCGTGAGCGGATGCACCTGTGCAGCAGCCTGGGAAGACCCCTGCCTATGGACGGGCAGCGGCCAGGCACACACCGATGGCGCAGCGATCAGGGAGCACGAGGCGCGGCAGAACGAGGGGTGCGGCGCGGCGAGGGACGTGCCGGTGGTGCAGGCGGGAGCGGACCTGGCCGGAGAGGGAGCAGACGTAGAACTCAGAGGCACGCTCCTCGCCGAATGCTGCGAGGGCGGACCGCTCCATGGCCTTGCGCACGAGATACAGCGCGCGCTCCAGGTCGTCGCCGCTGCGGTCGGACCCGTCCTTGACGACGACCTGCGCGATGCGCGGCTGCGTGGCCTTGGCGAAGCGGCCGACGACGTCGGCCGCGATGGGCACCTGCCGCCAGCCGAGCACCTCAAACCCCTCGGCGGTGAGGGCCGCGTCAGCGAGCTCGCGGCCCTTGGCCTCGTCGGCGTCGTTGTTTGGGAGGAACATCATGCCGACTCTGCACAGCCAGGGCGCTGTGACCCCCGGCGGGACGGGCAGGGCTGCGCGAGGGCTACGTGCGAGCGCTCCCATGAGTCACGCGTGAGCGAGTGCATGGGCATGCATGCATGGACGGCAGGCTTGTGCCAACCCGTGTGCATGCAGTCAGGACCCCTTCCGCAGCGCTGCACCGGGGCCTGCCTGGCGGATGGTGGCCGGGCACTGGCACACCGCAGCGCTGTTGTGTCGACTGACACGTACTGGAAACGTGCGCCTGCTGCCCATTCAGCTGTCTGTACGCCGCCGATGAGGGGCAGGACATGTGATTGCAGAGAGGTGTGTCTGGATTCACAAGGAGACACAAAGCCACGGCCTGGTGCTGACCAGGTGTTACGCAGAATCGTGGCCACCGGTGCGCCCACGTTGATTGAGGCTCACGGCACACGACGGTCAACGCAATCAGGGAGCCACAGTACCCTACCCGCACGAGCCATGCTCAGCAGCGGGTACGTCCTGCTGGATGAGTTTCCAAGGGATGTGGGTCATGAGACCAGCGCCATCGCCAGAGTCATTGTCAGCGGAGCATGCGCCGCGATGCTCCATGCAGCCAAGCGCTGTCAGGGCCTACACAGCGAGGCAAAGCTCATGTCACATTCATCAGTGCTGGGCCTGGTCACATCCTGATCAGGCAGGGTTGTGCACCACGCTCTGGCTTGTTGCCCAGCACTGCTCAGTCGTGGCATTTGGCCACCAAGTCGGCAGCAGTTGGAAATGCAATGTCAGAATCATACATCCTTGACAATCTTGTGGTTTTTCTCTCCCTTGAGGTTGGCGATGACTCCCACCTGCGCAGCAGTACACGGACATGTAACTAGTGGAGTCGCAACGCGGCTACCACCGCGACCACAGACCGTCGTAAGCACAGACCGTCAAATGAACACAAACCTGTCACTTGTACGCTAATCGCTATGCCAAAACATATCCGTCGCATCCAGAGTGTGCCTCGCGAAGCGGCTGCGAAGCTAGCATGGCCTTTGTCAGGCACAGTACAGCGGCATGTGGGTAGTGCTGATTCGGCAAACTAACAAGAAACGACGTACTCCGCATGCATCACGCTCTTTCAGTATGTCTTCTAGATCTGCAACTTGAGGAGCAGGCGCGGAGACGCGCGCTGGCACAGCCTGCCTTTGGACGCTCTGTGCGGCCGGTGCTTGTGCACCTGGTAGCTGTACAGACTGAGCTAATCCATAGGATACCTCCTGTACACGAGCCATTCTTACTTGACGCTGCCAAGCCGACGCGCATTCTCAGGACCTGACCCAACGCTGCGACGAGGGCACACTACGCAGTCCACGTACCTGAGCACGGCTGCTCCGCGAAACACGATGGCGACTAGGAACAGTGCGCAAAATTGCACGACATGGGACGGCACAGCGCGAGGTGAAGACCGGCATATGGTCCGATGGTTCGAATGCTCTACACAAGCCCAGATACAATGTCACAGTGTACCACCTTTCACAGAGTCAACTAGTAAAGCGACAGCTACCTGGCAGCAGTAAACATTTGAACTTGGCGTCTAGCTAGTTGAACATGGCAGCATAGAGGTTGTGATGGGTGGTTTGCGAATGAGATTTTCCGTCAAATTGGGACGTCCCTGGATTAATTTCGGCGGCGCCGAAAAAGGCGTTAGACTTGTGTAGCAAGCTGACCGCCACAAACCACCGCTAGAGCGAGCAAGGCTGGCTGGGGATTGCACACAAAGCCGCTGTCATCCGCAGGCATGCGCAGACTGGTGCCACAGCTTGCGCGACCGTCACATGAGGAAGCCTTGCATGTGCTGGTCGCCCTTGGAGAATGTTTAACAAACACCACTTGCGCCAGTTGGAGAACCGTTGGATGTCAGTATGCAGCGATTCTGCATCTCGCACTTGCTGGACAGCGATGATCACGGCATTGCTTCCCAATTGAATGACCTTCCCGCGCTGCCGTGCTCGGCCATCGCAGTGATGGGTGCGAACAGAACGTCAGTCCTCCATCCAATCGAATACATGCAATTTCAAGTGTGTGGAGGCAACTTTTTCTGTACGCGTGTGCTGACCTGTTCAAATTGTCCATCGTGTTCGGCGGGCTTGCGGGAATCACAACCGAGCAGGAGATATCTTTTCACTGTCACTTTGCTGTGCAGCGCAAAGCAAAGTATTTGTATGCACATTGCGTGGTCTTTTGCACGTCAAGGAAAGCGTGTGCTGTTCTTAGCCTCCAAAGCCAGGATGACAAGGTCTCGCTTGCTGCTTCCAGCGTCTTCATCAGCAGATGACGACGCGTGGACGAAAATTGACATGAGATACTTGTGTGGACGACGTGAATTTGTGAAGTACGTGTGTTCATTACATGCACTGCCCAACAGCAGTGTTCCGGACCTGGTCATTGTCGATGATGACTCGGACTTCCTGACACCATCAGAGCCCTCGGCCGACGCACACGAGCGTGCGCTCGCATCATGTACGAGTCAACCAATGTGTTCAGGAGCTGCTCATGCTGATGATGCCCTGTTGAGCCATGTTTCAACGGCGTTTCTTGCAACATCCCTGTGCAGCATCGTAGGCTGCGCAAGTGCACCCGCTTGACGAAACCGCAGATCGCTTGGTCTCGCAGGTGTAGAACTTTTCGCTGTTTCTTCTGGTTCCAGGTCACAGCAATTCACGGGTGTCCTGACCTCTGCCATGGCACAGAGGGGTTCAGTCCGAGCTTTGTGCACCTTTGTTACATGCTGCCATTTGCCTCCGGCGCGCTGATTCGTGTGCGAGTGTGCAGCTGTTGCACTGCTCAAGGATGGAATTGAATATTTGCAAGCAAGGCATGGCAAAGCCATCCAGCTGCTGCTCTCCATGCCACCCAAGGCACGGGTGCCGTTGCATATCCTCTGGCGGTACGTTTCCTGCCGGATCCTGGATGTCATCGCTACTCCTGTACCATCCTGTGATCGAACGCGGCATGCAGGAGTGAGTAGCAGCTCCGTCAGGCTTGTGAGCAGTGACAGCCGTGTTGGTGTAGGTGGATTTCAGCAGCGATTGAGCTGAACGTAGCGAGCTATCCTCCCAGAACCGCCTCAACGATGCGTCCCGCTGGATCAGGCAACATGTGCTGCCTGACTGTCACACCAGGGCCGCAGCTACGGTTGCCAGCAAGCCTGCAGCGAATGTGTGCATGGTACAGGCCGCACGGCACGATCCTCCGGTGTGCTGCCATCACCTATCAAGACCCTCCATACGACCAACGGCAAGGACGGTAGCTTCACTGGTATCCCCACATCACAGCCGCTCATCTTGGCCTGCACGTACAACACCCCCTTCCGTGCCAAGGCCACCGCCGGTGCTTAAGACAGCACCAGCGTACGCGCCTCTACGCTGCCGGAGCACACCAGACCGGCACCCATGACGATCAGAAGATCGGTGTCCATGTAGCTTGGCAACAGTGCGTATGGGATGAGGTAGATGTGTGTGGTGTCTACGCCTGCTTTTGCGCGTGGCCACCGCCAACGCATGCTGGGGACCATCACACCGTTCCTCTGTGCCAGGAATGCGCCTGACACGTTATGGATGACCACAGGAGCAACAGTGCGAGCACACGATCAGCTTTGGTGCCTTGGCTGGCATCGCTGGAGCACAGCTGATGGGGCGGCTGGTCCATGAGTATTGACCAAACGAACACACCCAGTGGCCCTCCACACACTGGCCTCCACACGCTGCATGCCGAAAGGGCAATGGCATCAGAGCGCACAGCAACAATAAGAGTCTGCGCTGCGGCTCCTCTGACATCTGCGGCTTGCTCCTCTGAAATAAAACATGCATCGAGACTGGCCACGGCTGATGGCATCCGGTTGCCATGGAGCTGGTAAGGCTGGTGTGTTCCCTGCCTGTGTCAACGCTCAGAAATGCAGTTACCAGTGATGAGTTGTGTGACATGCGAACAACTCTGCAGTGGATCAAGGGTACAGGTGGGTAAACCGAAGAACCGCAGCATGCTTGAAGTGGGAGCAACCTAGCGGTCTACATGACTGCCAGTGACCGCACTACAGTAGGCATGGTGCCAGAGGCTGACACATGTACGATTGTCAACTTAATTAATTGCGAAGCGCTGTGTATGAGAGTAGGGTGCATGAGTTCTGCTTGCTGCTGTATGCATGCCAGCACTGATGCAAGTTCACTGACACACTCCCGTCGAGGCAGAGCCACAGGCAGACCTGTGGATATGCATCCATTGGTCTGATATCAGTTGATCAGCGCTACCGTAATCAGAGTCTCCGGTCTTTGTTACTTTGTAAGGAAACACTCACACACCTTCAAGCATTGTGTGCTGCGGTATTGGAGGCGAGCTGCTGTGCTAACATTCACGTCACACTGATCAGAAACAAGCGCATCAAACAGGAAAGGAAGCAGTGGTAAAGGGGTGAATTGTCCAAATGAATGGAAGCGGGATGTCTTTTACACCGTGTCACAAGTAAATCCAGTCCAACCTTAGACTATTGCATATAAAGTATCAGGTACACCGATGCCTGGTCCTGATACTTTATCTATGGGCCCAATGTCACGCCAGAGCAGTACTTCACCTCAGGGCATCCTCTTTGAGTCAGGACTGAGCCGCATTCCGTAACAAATATGCTCATGTACACGCAGATCATTAACAGATGACAACATGGGCTCACATACATGCGTGCAAGCTTTGATATCACCCTGCAAACGGATAGTTACCATTCAAGAAACGCAGCCATGTGCCCCGGTCTGGGGCAGTGGTCTCCTGCAGGCATGCATGAAAAACAGAGTTGGGTCCTTCCCATTCCCGCCGCCAGCGCAGCTCCCGATTGCTTTCACGTGGACCAGGCACAAGACATACTGCAACACGATAATTACCCCCGCATGGCAATCGCCACTCCATAATGCAACCGGAGCATTGCAGCAAAACCCTCCCTCCTCTCCAGCTTATCTGTACTGAGTCAACCAGAACAACCAATACTGCATTGGGTACAGCAGGACACGCACACTCAGCATAAACGGTTTGCTTGTCATGGTGTAGCAGCAGTGCGGCGACTTTCAAAACATGACTTCACCTGCATCCAGCAGCAATCCGTTGCGGACAACGCCGCAACCTGAATGAGGAAACCAGGGCCTGCAATCTGTGTCGCAGGGCGCCTGGGTGCTCAACACATTCGCTGCTACCCTTCAGGCAACACACTTCCAAATACCCGGCCTTCGTTCAGTTCCCGTGCGCCACAGTACGTCATGTTGACTTGACAGCACGTCTGGCAAAAGGGGCGGCTGCCTTAGCCACACGGTATTGCACAAGGTGCCAAGGCGGCAAACTTCGCCACAGCAGGAACGATTGCCGGCAGAGCGGACCGGCTGCCTGCAGTGCTCAGAGGTCCATGAGGAGGCGGACGTCTGCGATGCGGGCGGCCTGCTGCTCCTCGGGCCGCCGCCTCTCGAACGACGCCTGCGCCAGCTCCCGCTTACGGTCCTGCACATGTTCATACATAATCATACACACAGCGCTCGCCGCACTTGCCGCCTTTGCTGTGTGGGTAGTACTGCTTTCTTGCATTGGAGGGTCCATGTAGTGCAGCCAGGCTTCGCGCCATGGCCAGCATGCTAGGGCCAATGTCCGCACGCACCATCACGGACGAGATGTCAATGGCTGCACGGTTACGGCGCTACGGAAGCGAACGGATGCAATCGTTTGTACATGCCTGAGTACACAGAACGGTCACAGACCGTACGCGCACACGACTCCACGTCTGACTTCATCGGACGCACCGCGTTCACAGATCGGCGAGAACACAATCATGCGGGGAACGACTGTGTGAGGCAGTAGGAAGCTCTTCCCGCCACCTAGTGGAAGCGGTCACCGGCCCTGTTTGTGACCGGGGTGTGTGAGGCACTCAGTGCTACAGTACAGTAGTGGAAGCGCAGCACCAGCTTCCTACGAGAAGGGGGCGTAGGAAGCTCTTCCCGCCACACCAGCGCACTCACTCTTGCATGGACACCGGCCCTGTTTGTTCGAGACTCGCTCATGCCTTCAAGCAGGCACCTTGCACAAAAGGGCATGTATGCAAACGCCTGTGGCAGGCCTACAGACGAAGACTTGCGCGACGTGTCACACCACGTCGACACGGGAGCAGAGCAGAAAAGTTGGCAGCGTGCTGTTCTCCTGGCAGTAGCACATCGCATCAACATGCATCAAGTAGTGCAGACCAAAGAATGGCCAGACCAAAAGACGCGTGATCAAGGGGTTTCCACGGCCTGTTGATCAGCAGCATGCGTTGCCGCCGCAGGAGCAGTTGCGAAGGTGCGGCTAAAGGGCCTTGCCGGGGGAGAGGGCAGAGGGAACACGGCCCACTGTAACTGTAACGGGTTGCAGTTACGTGTGGCTGTAACCCGCACACGCAGCGACGTGGCTCTGGGAACGGGCGGGGCTGCACCTGCAGCACAAGCATGCGCTCCTCGATGCTGTCGGTGGAGACGTAGCGCCACACGGAGACCGGCCGCTGCTGCCCGATGCGGTGGACGCGATCCATCGCCTGGTCCTCCGTGGCCGGATTCCACCACGGGTCCAGTAGGTGGACCTGCACGCATGCACGCGGTCACGGCTCTGCTGCCGCATCTTTTCTCAAGCCGACCGTCGCCACAATCAAGCGGCGCCTGGCATGCACGCATCGATGGGCCAGGGCAGGCGTGCGATGCGGACAGAGGTCTCACGAGTGGGACGGGGGGGGGAGGAGAGAGGCCCCGGAATGAGACGGCATCGCACCTGCGACGCGACGGTGAGGTTGAGGCCGACACCGCCCGCTTTCAGGCTCACCAGCGCGACGCGCGGGGAATCTGGTGCGGTTTCGGAGAATGCCGCAATCGCCGCCGCGCGCTTGGTCGCCGACATCGCGCCGTCGACGCGCACATGCGTCACGCCCTCCGCGTCGAGCGCGGCCCTGACGGTGTCTAGCATGCCGGTGAACTGTGAGAAGACGACCGATTTGACCGGCCGCGGCAGCTCCGCGCTCTCTGCTGCAGCCTCCCGCAGCCGCTCGAGCAGCGCTGAGAGTTTCGCGCTGTGAGCCTCTGCAGCCAGCAGCCCCTGCAGCAACACCGGGTCTGTGAACGGAGCCGCCGTGAGGGACGAAGTGGGTCGCGTGGCGCAGTGCTCTGCCATGACGGCCAACTTTGCAAGCCTCTCCAAGGCAACAGATGCACAATTGCGGGCCCAATTCAGGGGTGACCACCAAACTCTGCCCACGACGCCGGAACGCAGATGGCGGAATGCATGCCGAGCATGAGTTGGCTGCGAAACCATGCCATATCACACTGCACCACCGTCTCACGAGCATACATTGGATTGTGGTTCTGGTCTAGGCCCTGTGGCGCTCCCAGTCGCAGGGCGGCACAGCCCTACAAGGAGCGGGCACACTCTGCGCTGCTGTACGTGTCAGCGTTTGTTGGGGCGACAACCCAGAGTACCCCGAAGAACGGAAGCCTGAAGGTGCAGTACAACAGCCTCGGCAACACAGGCCCTCGGGGCACAGCACCAGACCGCACCCAGGCTGGGTCTGTTTGCCCGGTAGAAACGGCGACCCTGTATGGCCTGCATGCATGAGTGGCGGCGTGCGGGAATGATGTGAGGAGGAAGGGCGCACCTGCGAGTCGGCAGCCTCGGGGGCAGACTCGGGGGGGACCTCACAGACGGTCGTCTTGCTGATCGCGCCGCGGCACATTGGGCAGGCCTTGGTTTCGTTGAGCAGCCAGCTCTCGAGGCACGCGCGGCAGAAGACGTGCGCGCACGGTGTGATCACCGGGAGGCTCACGTCGTCCATGCAGATCGGGCACTCCGCCAGCGCCCCCGCGGCGACGAGCTCGGTGAGCTTCACCACGAGCTCCTGCTGCTGCGCCGCGGGCAGCGCGGCGCCGGAGGGAGGGGCCGGGGCTTCTGGTGGCTTGGGGGGCTCCACCGTCACCAGCGCCGCTGAGTCGCAGATCTGGCGCAGCCTGCACGCTGCGCGCTGCGCTGCTGCATGCTGCCCGCGTGCAATGTGCGCACGATGACCCTGCGTGACGAATGCACGCTGCGCGCTGCACTGCTGCATCAAGACTGCAGTGCGCATGATGACCCTGCCAGGCGTTGCGGCGCGGCCGCTGCTGATTCTGAAGCTGCCGAGTCATTCTCGACCTACCAATGGCGACTGCAATCCCGCCACCCCACCTTCCCTTCCACAACGGTCATCATACACATCATACATACATATCGGAGGGACATGTGCAGAGGTTGTGTGATAGGGTGGTCTGATTCGAGACCTGTATGCTGTTGCGTGATGCACCTGTGACCGTGCCCCCCTTCGATGCAAATAAATCGATGTAAATACATACATACACCGGTGCTGTCTGGGGCTGCGGCAACCTTGCTCATCAGTGCAGAGTGATGTTAGATGGTGACACAGGTTGGAGAGGAGGCTGGGTGGACTGTGGAGCCTGAGTGGGACGGGCAGGCGGCATCAGGGGGGGGAGGCGCACCTCAGGAGCGCCTCGAGGACGGAGGAGTAGTGGCGCAGCAGGGTGTCTGCCTCCAGGTGCGCCTCGACGAACAGGCGCGCCGCGGCCGCCCACGTCTCGTACTTGACCCGCTGCTCCCGCAGCATTTTGACCTTGATCACGTGTATCCGCTTCTCCGGCAGCTCCACGATCGGCTTCCCTGCCACCTGCACCACTGCACCCCTCTGCACCCAGGCGCTGCCGATCCATGCTTCCAGTGCACAGGTGAGCAGCGTGGTCGAGGCACTGGAATGTGTTGCTGCAGCGTAGAGACGTTCCAGGGCCACAACTTCGAGGCTGCCATCAGGCTGGTGCAAGAGATACTACATGCCACAGGCCATGGCCAACAAGGTGGAAACTACCGACCACAAGCGATCTCAGACACACTGAGAGGCCACAGAGTGATGCCATAGTTGCTGCAATGCGTCACAGCCATACTCATGCTGCCATGAAGCTGGGGCAAAGCCAGTGGGACGCCCGCTGCACGTCCCACTGACTTTGCGCCAGCACAATCGCCCCTGTGGCCTCCGCAGAGGCGTGGCAAGTTACAGTGCCACGAAGGTCCAGCAGGGAGAGGGCTGGGGAGAGCACCGTCATCGTTTTCATGCGCCGCATCGCCACGGCGGCCATGAGCACCTTCAGCCTCAGCAGCCCCGAGGGGTTGCCCGAGGCGATGGGCCGCTCGAACGCCGCCCGGAAGACGGAGCGCTCCGTGAGCGGCGCGAGGCGCAGGAAGGCGATCAGCCCGTACAGGTCCTTCATCGAGTTCTGGATGGGCGTGCCCGTCACGAGCCAGCGCGAGCGCGCCGGCAGCTCCGCGCAGCACTGCGACTGCTTCGTGGACGCGTTCTTCACAAAGTGGCCCTCGTCCAGCACGATCCGCTGCCACTGCACCTGCACCCACGCACCCGCCACTCGCACCCATGTCATCGCGAGCTCCCGGTCACAGGCACGACAGCGCAGAATGCGCTTCGCACGAGCAGCCCCCTCACTGGCAGCAGCATGACGCAGCCAGGGTAAAACAAGTAGGGGGGGGTTTACACGCTGGGGCTATCTCTCGGGATCTAGACCCTGGAGTATCGGCTCAGCGGCGTCATGCTGGCGTGCAAGTTCAGGATGTTGCACGAAAGAGGCTGGTGATGAAGAGACCAGGCGAGGCAGAGCGGGGGTTGCGGGGGGGGTTGCGGGGGGGGTTGCGGAGGGGGGTTGCGGAGGGGGCGGCGCACCCGCTTGAGCTTGCGGGCGTCGGACACGACGATGCCGTACGTCGTGATGACGATGTCATGCTTTGCGAGGTCTGCTGCTGACAAGCCGGAGCGTGCCGGCCCGTGGAAGACGCACGAGGAGAGCCCCACCGTGTGCTCCGCGATTTGCACCTCCCAATTGGACAGGACCGATACCGGACACACCTGCAGCCACAGTGGCAGCCACTGAGTTGACATGGATTCTGGCTGCCTGTGGCCGCCGCTGCATGGCGTGAGCTGGACATCCTGTGTGGGACAGCGCTGATGATGCGGGCTGTGACGAGGTGCTGTTCTGCACACTCAATCTTGGGAAGACTGACGGGACAGACTGAGGCACCACGAGACGTGCGGCACTGGTGACGAGGACAAGACAGGGGGGTTGTGGATGTGCATGTGGTCACATCTGGCTCCCAGGAGGTGGTCTGAAGAACACACGACGAGCGTCGGCCTGGGGGAGCCGGCGGCCGGCGGGGCGCTCGTCTCCCGCGCTCCGGCCGCCGCATCCAGCAGCCGCTGCTGCGCAGCCGTCGGCTTCCGCCGCTTTGCGGGGCTCGGCGTGGATGCGGCGGCGGCCGCCGGGGTGCCGCGGGCGGGCGTCTTCTGCGACGCGGACCTCCTCCTAGCCTTGGCTGGCGGCTTTGACGGACTCTCGCCCCCCTCCCCATCGCCACTGACCCGAGGCTCCGTACACTCTTGCGGCAGCTCCGCACCTACACTCCAGCCCTGTGTGCCACATGCTGCACCCCGACAGCGCGGTCACCGTTGGTCCCGTGTCCAGAGTTAAGAGTAGTCAGGCTAGCACCGCAGGCTGAGGCCGTGTGCAGAAGCTGGACAGCCGCACTCATCGTCAGGTCTCTCGACCTTGGCATGCATGCGGTTGAGGTGCTGTATCCACAGGGACGCTGATGCTGCTGGCGCCAGGGACGGCCCGAGTCTGCGGAGAAATTGTGTGTGTGCTGTATACAGCGGGGTGATTTCGCAGCGCTTGGGTCAGGACGAGAGTGAAGCGTGTGGGGGATGAGAGGGGCAGTTGCAAGGCGCGGCCGGGTGGTCCGCGCACCTGGGGCGTTGGTGGCGACGAGCGCGAGGATGGTGAGCGTCTTGCCGAGGCCCATATCGTCCGCAAGGATGCCGCCGCGGAGCGGCGGGGGGCGCGTCTCGGTGACAAAGTTGGTGAGCGTGCTTGTGTAGGCGACACTGGCAGACGCTGTCACTGCCTGCACATGCACAGCAGCGTGTGAGTGTAGCATGACTTGCCAGCGAGGAGACCCGCTGCTGGATGCGGCTGTGCCCACGCATTCGTAAGTGCATAGCGCACTCTTACAGGCTCTGCATTTGGTTTCACCGGTGCTGGCTGGCCGTCTTGCTAGCATCAGATTGGGATTGAGGCTGAGGCGGTCGAGCACACGGCATTGGTCTGTGCTACGAGTGGCAGAGCGGCCTGCAGGGCTCTGTGGCTATGGAACTTCCCGGGGCCTGTTTGGTGAGAGGTACGGTCTAGACGTGGCAGTGCACCCCTGCATCTACTGATAGGCAATGCCGTTTCGTTTCGTTCGGAACAGCCTCGTGCTCTGCCACCACCACAGCAAAGAGGAGCAGCGTCATGACCAGCCACATGATGAGTGCACAGGGGGGGCGACCAGGAGTTCCAATGGCCGAAGTAACCACTGCATGGGCGAATGGGCACTTGGCGGTGCTGCGCAGTGAGCAAAGTCTGGGCGCGAATCAGGCGCTGACTCCAGTCGTCAGGTGTGGCGAGGCAGGAAGGCAGGGACACGCAGACGCATGATTGGTACCAGATCAGCAGTATGCTCAGACGCACATGCGGAGCACCTTGTGGACATCCCAGAACGGTGGCAGGTCGCTGCTGTTCTCCTTGCGGATCATCCAGGCCAGCGCCTCCTGCTGGTGCTTCAGCAGCGGCGTCACGATGTGCTCCGAGCGTGGTTGCATGCGGTACACCGTCTCGCTGTCAGCCAGGAGGTCATCAAACAGCTTGGACAGCGAGTCCTGGACACTGTGGGGCTGCATGTGGGGCTGGGAGGCAACTTGGGAACTTTCTTGAGAGCCCTGGCTCGAACGGCCAGTGCCCAGACCCAGGCTGACCTGGCTGCTGCGCTGCAACGCCAACAGAAACTCAGTAGCAACACACGTACAGTGCATCCATGTTTACACAGTCCGGGCTGTCGTCGAGTGCGGATTGACATGGGTTGCCTGGGGCAATGTCTCAGGCAGGTCTGGCGAGGTGTACCTGCCGCAAGCTTCAGAGCTTGATCTTACCTCAAACAGTGACTCGGCTGCATAGTCACCAGAGATGTACAGGCGTCCTGCCCTCAGTCTGCCCATCACGAGGTCCTCTTGGCCTTCTTTTGCAAAGCACAGCAGTTTCAAGGGGATCTTGTAGACATTCTTGGAGCCACCGGGGATCACTCCCTCAAGGAACAGCAAGCCATCATCCATCAGAGGCGCGATGATGCTGACGATCACCCGTGGAAGATGGCCTACCTGTTCCTCCTGCATGAAGAATCTTCAGGGCTGGTTCTTTCTGGAGATGGTGACAATAGAAGCCACAAGCACACAGGAGCACCATGGATCACGTCAACCTGACAACATCTGTTGTAATAAGATGTAAATCCAACACTAGTTGAGACGATTTTACTCTGCAGCCACAGCAAAGGGATTTCGGAGCGGAGTGCTGGGCAGCGGACCACCGGCGCACCTGAATATTCAACACTTGCACAGCATTCATATCGTATGGGTTATCACGTTCTCTCCTCAGTACCACCTGAACGCAGCAGTCCCACAGTTTCTGAAGTATGCGGTGGTGCTTCAGCATGCGACAGATAATGGATTGCGCAGCGTTCTGGGAGGCCTATGCAACAGTGCGCATCAAAGCATATGAATTGGTCATGTTCAAGTTTACACAGTACTGATAATGATCACCACGACAAATTGACGCTGTTCTACCCAGGCGCAGGTTGAAGCGCACCATCTCACGATTATTTACATGGCCACGATAATGGTTGACGCCGACAATCTTGCCTTCAAATGCTCCAACATACTTCTTGTCAAATTCTTCTTCTTCCCTGCCCTGCGATTACGTCAGGCTGATTTTGCTCGGGCTGGTCACAAGCTTGAGCACATTGTTACCGTGGTCCCCCCAGCCGCGCACCTCCAGGCCTTCTTGCACTAGGTCTCGATTCATTGTTATGAATTAATTCGGTTGCACGCCACCGATCGGATTCCACATAGACTATGACAGAGACAAAGGCTGGGCAAGGAAGAGCCTCGACGGCAAGCAGCACGCATAACGCCCGGACAGGGGTTCGGAGTCATGTCCTGACGCTGTAGGTGTATGAGGGCTGCTCTACAGTGCAACCGTTGAGTGTAAGGTACGGCGAGACCGGATTAGCGCGCAGAATCCTCGGGCCGTTGAAGCCCTATGCATGACAACGTACGTGAGACGACAAATCAAGAGAATCCAAAGTCAATAGTGCGTTCCCGGGATGGTCGGTGACCCTGCCTGTACAGCAGCCGGCACGCCTGCTGACATATATTTCTGTGTGATGTTCTGATGCCCGATGTGCCCGGTGAATCTCTGTCTGGAGGTATACAGTAACTGAAGGAGGTAGCCAAAAAAGTTTGGATAAGGGCTTAGCGAGAGCCTTTACGGAACGAGACACGCACAGCAAGGTATGCCGCGCACGCTCCACGTCAAAATGTGTTGCCATGAATTTGGCGTGGCTTACGGATTGTGCTTCGGATGTGGTGGATGCTGAAACACTGCTCGTAGATGCCACATGGCACACGTCAATTGCTTGCTGACCGGGGAAATACCGTGGCATTATGCATAAACGGGAAGACACTTCTTATTATGGCAGTTCACGCATATAATCAGCGCGATTCCTACTCAGCATGTCGTTCCAGTCTACCCAAGTTCAAGGGGCCGGACAACGCACGTGCAGTCGTACGCGTGCAGCCTGAGCATGACAGCCCCAGGGCAATGCAGCAAGCTCCTCAAGCACAGCCAGTAAGGACATGCAGCCACCAGCCAGTTCCCGCTAGTGTAGATAGTGAAGTTGTTGTTGGAATGCGTCGACCATTTCGGCGCTCGCGTGATCGGCCCGTCAACTGCCCTTAGCGGTGTACACGTCAGCAGCGGGACTCATCGACGTCCTTGTGGAAGCCCTTGTCCGACTTGTCCGCCTGACGCGTATCACTTCCGATTGGTCGCTGCATTGTACCAATGCCACAGGGCAGCTTTGCAAAATCTTCGGCTGCGGGCATCGGGCGTTGATCACGTCACACTGCCCCGGGTCGCCTGCGAGATACCAGGGAGATGAGCAACGCCAGGCCACCCCTGCTAGCTCCACTGGTTTCCTGTATTCATTTGTACCCCACATGGACGACGGTCACGGCGCCAGGGCTATGCTGCGCTTCCCTGCTCTTGTCCCACCTGGCCATTGCACCACTGGCAAGTCTTGGCGAGACTTGAAAGAAACTTACGTGGTGGCACTGACAACTGAACATCTCTGACGCCTTCTGCCCATGTTCCTCTCAACCACAAACACTGCTGAGAGCCACACCCCACACACTGCTGAGAGCCCACATGCTCCACGCCCCGTGCAACATGATGCAAGCCTGAGAACACGTCAGGCCGTCCCAAACTCCACTGAAGCAGTTCCGTCGTTGTCTCAGCCATAAATGATGCCAGCTAGGAGAGTTCTCTGCCTCAAACGAGGTTGCAAAACTCAGCCGGAAGCAGGTTTTGAGAGCCAGGGCAATTGCAGGTCATCACTGAGCACCGCGATGTGGCCCCTTTTCAACAGGAAGAACCCCTCCAACACGGGGACGGCTGCCGCCGGCTCTGCTGACATGAACCAGCTGCCCACCAAGATCCCTGTCGAGGCCCGCCCAATCGAGGAGCCAAAGGTGAGGCACTACCACGCTCACGACTCGCAGTCACCCGTGGCGCAGTCGATGAGGCACTGCCAGAGCTCCATCCGGAATGGGGAGTCCCAATCCACCGCACACCCTCCACCGCTGCATCTGCATGCCACCCTGTCCACGTCTCCCGCCTGCTGAGGCTAGGTTCCCACCTCCCGGCAGGGCAGCCCTGGCACACGCCATCACATGTGCCTGTTCCATCTCTTTGTAACCGTGCAAGTACCCCACCGCCAGTGGACAGTGCACATGGCTTGACGCCATGAGTCATTGATACCATCGCCACGGAGCACCGGACTGGTGCTGAAGTCACACCTCCATGTGGCGGAACTCACTCCAGCACCTCCATGCGTTGGAACTCGAACAAGCACCTGTACTGCGAGCCTTGCGGCTGGGCAGTTCAGCCCTTGTCCATGCAGCACCCCTGGTTGTCCGCTGCGCTGCTGACTGCCCATGCTGCCCAACCTGGGCAGCGCAAACGGGACGGTCAGCCTTGCCGGGACTGCTTTGCGGGCGTTGGCCATCAAGGTTCATACCAGCTGCCCCTCTCTGGCCCCCACCCCCACATGTCGACAGCAGTTACGGCAGACCGCAGAAGCCGCCCCGCCTGCCTCGACGGCGTCTCGAAAACGCCCAGCGCCCTCCCCCTTAGCACCGCTGCACGCCTGCACGAATTGCCGCTCACATCAGTGTTGGGCAAGGTGATGACTTGCTGTTGAGATCGAGGTGATCGCCCAGGGTCTCGCCCCAGCAGTGCTACCCGGCGGATCAAAAGTTCTCCATCAAAACGGCATGATTGTTCAACACTGGGTCACCGGCACCGCCGTTGCAGGACAGCCCGACGTCGTGGCCAGTGACGATGCGCTTCCCCTCCATGGGCTCCGAGCGGTTCTCCCTCGACGACGGCGAACGGCGGAGCCTCTCCGCCGCGTCTGCCGATGCCGCCGTCGCCGCCGACTCGGTGCGCCGCTCGTCCACCGACAGCGCGGCCGGCCGCATGCGCCGCAGCGCTAGCAGCGGCCGCTTCGACCTCGACCACGTGTACACCAATTGGCCGTCCGCCTAGGACCCACGTACCCCCCTCCGCGCCCGCCTCAGTAGTGCAGGTGCTGCTGCCGGGCACGTGCCTTGCTGTTTACGCACGCACAAGAGGTGTTTGGACGAGTGGTAACCCGATTTGTGCGTTAATAGCTGCAGTGGTGTCTTGGGGGCCCTCGTTTGCGAAGGCTGTTGATGGTGGGGAGGTTGCGTGTTTTTTGCTTGCCAGAATTGACACTGGCGGCTGTGGCAGCACCGCTGCGCAGCCGGCGGTGTGTCGAATGTTTTTGAATGGAATTCTCTGTTGGTTTGGCTGCTGCTGTGTGGCTGGTTCGGTGTTGGAAATATCTGTACATAGGTGGATGGGCATGGTTAGGTGACCTCGCTGAGAAGACAGTTGTAGTTGAGGTAGGCTCATTGGAGTTACGAGAGTGTCTGACGGTAATAGCACAATGGTTCAAATGACAAGGTCAACCTGATCCTAGCATCCCGGTGTTGGACTGCACATACTTGAACATAGTAAAGTAGTTGAAGACACAAGTCATCACCATTGACGGACATTTTTCCTCAGGCGCACCGCCTTGTCACGTTGGAGAAAATTCATCGGATGGGACTAGTGCATACGACGCGTAAGAGTCCGATTGTTGACAAGGACAGCTAGCCTACATGCTTCTGTCTACCCGTAGTGCTCCCAGCTCACTGGCCGCAGTGCTCCCGACTGGATGAGCGTCTGCATCTCATTGAAATCCGCACCACAGGGACGATGTTCTGTCACCAATGAACCATCAGGCAGACGTGAAACACAGCAGAACACAGACAAGGGCGCCATGTCGCTGGATGGTGGCACTCAATCAAGCATGTGCAATCCATTTCACCGTCCCAATCCATTTCACCGTCCCTGTGTCATGAGCTTACAAAGACCTTGAACCACAATGGTTCCAGGAGGGTATAGGCATGTGTTAACCTATGAATGAGTATATCTGTGGGGCAGTAGTAGACTCAGGGGAGCCATCAGCGTCACTGCTGGTGACAGTATGCAGTGGTCCTAGTGTTTAATCTTTAGCTCATGTGGGTATCTATGTCATCGTCTCAGCCTTGGAATGCTTGACTTCACGCCCGAAGTCTTGGTATCTTGATGTTGTGCACGAAGAACATCCTTTCACACTGAACCTCCACACCGTCGTCTTTGATCTACCTTCTACTCAACACCTCACAGCTTCTACCAACCCAAGCTGCATAGCTTGTATCAATAATGCTCCGTCTCAGCCGAATCTGTTAAAATATAAATCTGAATGCCCAACCGGACCCGCCGCTTAGCGGTTTGGTAGAAGCATAAATACAATTGCGCTCAGGGCTGCAGAGCTGAGTGATGCCGGGCAGCGCGCATAACAGAGCAGCATATGCATGGGCAGGCATGCTGCATCTGACTGCAGCCGCAGCGTGATCATGGTGACGAGAATGGCTCGATTAAACATGCAAGCCATGACATCTGTCATGAGCTTACAAAGACGCCGATGGGGGCGGCTGAGCACTAGCAAGAGTGTTGTGCTGCCTTGTGATCTGCCGGTGTCCTCGTTGAATATGCTGAAGCGTGCAGGAGTTTCTCCAGCACGTCTGTGATGGTTGTGCATCTGGCCACTCTCTCAATGTGTATGGAGAAGTAGTGAATTTCTGGGTCGTGGACCCTGCGTGTCGTACGCAGGTGCACTTGGCCAGCTGAAATGCTTTCAACTAAAAATGGACCTGTCACTGAATTTTTCTTTGCCAGTCCGCGTTCGATAACGTAAGCAAGGTCTCCAGGTTGCAATTTCCTCCCCCTACCAGCCTTGCGTGAGGCAAGAAGGCGGGCCTGCTTGTCAGCGTTACGCTGCTCAGCTTTAAGAATGTGATCATATACCCGGGATGCCATTGCGTCAGAGCGCTCATCGCGCTGCTGGACGTACGATTCCTCAGGTAAGACTGGGAGCTGAACCGCAGCAACTTGAAGCGGTGGCTGGATCGGACCCACAGGAAGGGGCAGGCGCAGAGGGTGCGCATGCACTAGCTCGCTGGGTGAGTATCCCGTCACTAAATGTCGCCGCTGCATGTACTCCATGCGTAGCTGCGGCAGCAACGCAGCCCATGGCCAGTCATGGGTGGCGCCAGCAATTTTTGCTGCCAGCATATCTTTCATTGTGCGCACAAGGCGCTCGACTGCACCGTTGGACTGCGGATGATATACAGAGGTTTGAACATGGTCGACACCAAAACGCTCCAGCTGATGCTGGAAGGCACCAGCGAATTCGGTTCCGTTGTCCGTGGTCACCCACTCGGGTATCCCATAGCGTAGAAGCCAGTAGTCGTGCACAGCACGGGCTACAGTGTCAGCACCTTTGTCGGAAATGGGAGCGAAGTCCGCGGCTTTGGTGAAGTAGTCTACCATCAGGCATATATACACCTGACCTGTGCATTCTGTGGAGAGGGTGGCTTTGGTGCGCCCAACCCTTCCTTTCACTGGTTGCGCTTTGACTCGGCGCAGTGCAAACGGCCCGGCCAGGTCTATGTGAACGTGGCGAAAGGGACCGCTCATACGAGGCGTCTGAATGTCTGCAACTTGTTGAAACTCCAAGCGTTTGACTTGGCAGGCGTGGCACTGTTCCACGTACGCAGCGACGTCGGCTTTGATGCCGGGCCAGTGGTAGTGCTGGAGGAGCACTGCTAGTGTTTGGCTAACGCCAGCGTGGCCCATGCGATCGTGGTACGAAGCAATGCCACCCCATCGAAATTCCACCGGTGGCACAGCTAGCCACAGCCTTTCACCGGTATGTAGTTGTGCGAGCACAACCAGCCAGTCTGGTCGCATTGGATGTAGCCGTAGATGGGCTGCTTTTTTGCGAAGTTTCCGCTTTAGGGACTTCGGCATGTCTGGGTGAAAGGCAGCCTCAGCTCGCTCTCGGGCGTGCTGGGATGCTGCTTCCACATCAAAGTCATCGGCAGCTGTTAGCATGCCACGATATTCCACTATGGCACGCTCTTGCAGCTGCACGTAAGAGCGCAAGAGGGCTGCGATATCATGGTGGTATGGGTC
>JAUMHO010000007.1:1486587-1508028 GCA_032360965.1 Ulva armoricana
TTTTTTCGTGTGCTTTGGTTGGCTTGTGATTCACCCCTTGGCGCTGCCGGGATTTTGTGCTGATCTCCGTGTAACACTTTAAGCTAGCAAGCACAAGTAAATTCAACACTTGTTGTTCCTTAGGTGAAGTTTTTTTTTATGTAATCGGCTATTTGAATGATGTACAACACATGCGCACTTTGCAACAAGGTCTGCGCCAGTCGACATCGGATAGTTGGCAACCTTCTGTGTGCGCATATGTACTTTTACCGGAGTTATGTCATACTCAGCAACCAGAGCTTTCTGGTCGGCGACCTTGCGACCTTCTGCCATGCGGTGCTGGTAGCAGTTGGAGCTGCTCTGGAGTCAAAACGCTTCAAGATGCCGTCACAGATTGGCATTGATACTGTTTGCAATAAGTATCTACTAATTCACGCATTATTTACATGTTGTAAGTCCACTGTAGAGATTGATTGATTCATGTGTTGAGCTCTTGCAGCACATCAAGCCACACATCCTCCAAGGCCCAGTCTCTTTAAACACGATTTCGCACAGGCCGCACACTAGAACTGGAAGCTTCGATAAAATTCGAAGCTTTGTCGGCCGATGCCGTTTCTTGCCGGGGTTGTTTCATGTTCTGGTTGAGTGGCTGCAGCACTTGATGGGCACCTGGAGCTGTGTTCGGCAGTAGCATAGACCCATAAGTCACTGCTGGCTCAGCTGGGCTCTGCTGAAATGTAATCCTGTTGCGCTGTTGCACAACTGTTGGTCCCTGTGCAGCCTTGGTCCCATTATTCAGTTTGCGCTCGTTGCCAAATCCACAATCGATCGGAGTATCCAATACTCCAATATTTTTCGTCCTGGGTCTCTCAGACAGCGTGCAGTTGCTTCTGATGCACTCCCCCTGCTTGAACAAGGCAACAACCGTTCGAAATGCTTCGTCAGAATCGTCGGGGAGCTCCAACTTCGCCCAGTTGACGTTCCCGTGATAGTTGACCATCGTAAGGGAGAGGTCGTCATTGGTGGCGTAGGGGCAGTTGGGAGTACCGATCTTGTCAAGGCCGGGCCTCTCACAAAATCCGCATGGGCTCACCGATGCCAGTGAAGAGGCTGATCATTTCGGAAATATAAGTTACAGTCCAGGTTTTTGGAACAAACTTAATCCTTACATAGTGTTGCTAATGGTCTGAACACACAGATCCCATGCATACTCTCTCGATATGTCGGGCTGACTGGTCCTGCCACATCAATGGCAGCAGCGTCATTAAAAGCAAGCCGGTCACACGAATGAAACTCCTGGTGGGCGGCCCATTCCTTGACCTCCCAGGATGTTTCTCAATCAGTCAGTTCAACATTGATGGGCAAACCATTACACCGGTGTATCTGAAACGTGACTATCGGCATGTGCAGCTACGGTACAGCGAATGTGTACCCCCAGTGACGAATATCTTGCACAATCCATTTTCATTGACAGATCCAAGGCTCTGCTGGCAGTAGCACGCCTACACCACGAGCTTCTCAGCTATTTGGACCGCATTCAATGCTGCGCCCTTCTTGATCTGATCGCCGCAGACAAAGAGGCAGATGTTCTTGTTACCGGGCAGCGAGATGTCTCGCCTGATGCGGCCAACATACACGTCGTCCTGGTTCGTTGCATCCAGAGGCATCGGGAACCGGTTGTTGTCCCTGCACGGACACAGTGGCGGTGAGCTCGGCCGCACACACACCAGAAGAATGCACATAAGGTTTGTGTGTGTGTAAAAGACGTCACACAGGCCAAAAGACTCCGTACCTGCTGGAGGGTGCTTCCCGGTCACACTCAATAACACAAGCTCACCTATTTGGAACCACAAACAAGGTAGTGATCAACAGTGCCGACTCGAGCACAGCCTGATATGTCAAGTTTGAACATGTCACCATCGTTGAGCACGCTGCCAGGCATCAGGAAACAGTTGCGCAGTCATGGCCCTCGTGGATTCCACTGCTGCACGGCATCGGGACAAGTTCACACAGCCTGTTGTGGCATCACCCGGCACCACTCTCTCATGTGCAGTGTGATACAGAAAAAGAAGCGGCCGTCCATCCCTAATGCGAACGCAGGGGACACTGGCAGGGCTGTATGTCCTTGTGTCCACTTAAGCCTTTGCAGCCGCGCAGCCAAATGGTCCACACAGGCAGTGAGATGCCTTCGCAGCACGGCAACACGCCACATGCATGCACACACACACACACACAGAGGTTGTGTGATAGGGTGGTCTGATTCGAGACCTGTACGCTGTTGCGTGATGCACCTGTGACCCTGACCCTCTTCGATGTAACCACAGACACACACAGAGATATGTGCCTACACCCGTTGTCACTCCATAGGTGCACGCACAGACAGCCACCGCCAGTCGGCCACGGTGAAACACAGCAGGGCAGCACTGGGCAGAGCCGGACTCTTGGGTTGCCGTAACCATGGATGCGCAAAGTGGCGCCAGCAGGTGCCCCGCCGAGGAGCGCAGCTGCGGCTACCTAGCTGCACAGGCTTTGGCGCACACACGCGCGCCACCTCCACCTGCTGTGCCGTGCTGGTGCACACGAGGCGGGCAAAGCGCACCGGTCGTCGATGATGGAGATGCCCTCGGCGCCGGCCAGAAGCTGCCGCGCCTCCTCCTCGGTGATGTCGTCCTCGAACTCGAGGTTGATGGACTCGGCGTGCGCACGCATGACGGGCACGCGGATGCATGTGGCCATCGCCATCATCTCCGGGGCGTCCCAGATCTTGCGGGTCTCGTTGGTCATCTTCATCTCCTGCATGCCAAGTGTACTCGTTTCTGCGCGAGCTGTTCCAGTCTGGGAGTTGGTCAGGGGCGCGCCACCGCGTCCATGCCACCACGCCAACCACGATTGCAGCCACCAAGGCGCTGGGGACATTCGGGGGCCGTTCCGGTGCCATATACAAACTCCAGTGCCATCTGTAACCACAGAGCACTGCGCGGCGTGATGGCACCCGCCCGTCTCCAGCAATGCCCCTGACAGTACCAACTCAACAAGACTGTGCAAGAGCAGGCTGTCTGGCGGCTGGCTGCGGGTGCCAGCTATGCGCAGAGCTGCAATCGTGCACGCCCCACAGCCAGGACAGTTGAAGCAGTTGAAGACCTCTGCACCACTTTGTTGGTGATCTGCCCGAGCACTGACCAGAACGACCAGAAGCTATACGAACTGTGCCGGGCATCGCACACGCAACACACATCCCACGGACACACACCGGCGTCTGTGAGGCACGCACGGACGCTGCGCTGCAGTGGTACCCCACCAGCGCCTGCGATGCCCGTGCACTCGCCAACACCATTAACACCACCGGTGGCCACTCCGCACCCCCCCATGCAGCTGACCAAAACGCAGGCAGACACCACGACCACCCGACACCACCGACACCACAACCACCCAACCATGCTGGCAAGCCCGAGCGGGCGGCCACCGGCCACATCAGCCCAACACATGCGGGTGCATGGGGCAAGGGTGAGGGTGGGGGCGGCACCTCCTCGTTGTAGCCGTTGTCCTGCATCGGCGCGTTGTGGCTGAAGAGGTTGAACGCGTACTGGAACGGGAAGATCTCCATCGGCAGGTCGGTGCCGTCGAGCACGGCGCGCGTCTGCGCCTCGAGCTCGTCCATCGCCGCCTGCCCGGCGCCGGACGCCGCCTGGTACGTAGATACAACCATGCGCTTCACCGTCTTGGCGCGGTGCAGCGGCGTGACGGCCATGAGGGCAATGATGGTGGAGCAGTTCGGGTTTGCGATGATGCCGCCGCCGCCAGCCTACACAACCACAGCCGCTCAACTTCCTGCCCTGTGCAACGACTCCGATGAGACGCTGTAGCACCGCGTGTCTGTTCGGACAGCAGAGGCCTGGAAGCCTGCGCTTCTGTGTGGGCACCGCTTGCATGCATGGTTGATGCCGTGACAGCACGAGAGCGTGTGTCGCAGAGACATGCCACCGCACCCACACCCTGTACTCCACGCCACATGGCGGCAGACAGGCGCACACAGGGTAGCCACTGCACAAGCTGCTAGTCAATCACCGGGATCACCGGAACACGCTGCGGTGCGCAGGCATGCATATGGGGTGGGTTGGGTGCGTTCCAGACACGTGCACGCCGCAGTTCTGGCCTGCCACCCAGAACTGCGAGCGCGGGTGGGTATGAGGGCATCTCCGCTTGGCATGCTCCGCTGGCGTGCTGGGCGCGCTGGGCTGGGCGGGCGGGCCACGGACTTACAAGACATACTCGATGACCAGCCACATGCCGGTCGGGCAGCGGTCCAACAGCGGCAAAGATGACAGCGGACTGCACGAGTGCACCTGTGCAGAGCCACGACTGGTGCCATGCTGACGTGCCTGCTGCTGCCCTCAACGGCAGCGGATTGTCGCACTTGCATGTCAAATACAAAGCACCCTGCACACGCAGGCGTCATGTGTATGGCCACATGACTCTGTCGCATCCATTATTCATGGTCAGTCGAGTGTCAACCACGATGGGCCGTGGAGAAGCACCGAGGATAGTCACAGGCCAGCAGAGATCTGCCAAGAAAGGGAATCGGGCATCTTGCCAAACCCAAACGGGCATCGGCCACAGCGCCCCTATCTGCAGGGGCGGACATAGGAGGGGGCACTTTCCTAGGAGCTGGCCTCCAACCTTCCGGGCCTTTGGCGTAACGACGCACAGTCGCACAGTTCACTACGAGGATGTTGGTTTTTGGCGAGTCTGCACTATGGGGCAGGTATGTCGTGCAATGACCATGGGACAGCTGTTCGGCAGCGCTGGCCATTCTGCGCCTGCACAAGCTGCAACGCGCACCTTCATGCCTGCCATCGCGTCTGCGTTGACCTCTGGAATGACGAGCGGAACGCCATCGGTCATTCGGAAGGCTGACGAGTTGTCCACGACCGTGCACCCAGCATCCGATGCAATTGGAGCAAACTTCTTGGTTACAGAGCCCCCAGCAGAGAACAGCGCAATATCACAGTCCCCAAAACTATCCTCCGTGAGCTCCTCGCAAGTGTACTTTGTGCCCTGGAAGTCATACGTCTTTCCTGCAGACCTTGATGAAGCCAGAAGCTTCAGATCGCTGTAGGGAAAGTCCCGCTCATCCAGGACCTGCAGTAGTTACAGGCGCTCATGTGCTGCGAACACCCGTACGTTGGGAGGCACCTTATTTCAACGCGTGTCTACTGGCGTGGTCGCTGCTGGCACAAGGCATGAACCTGAGTAGAGCCGGGCCGACACGCATCCAGGCACGGAAGACGTCAACATTGGCGAAGAGCGAGGTCGATGCCTCTTCACACGATTCGTTCATCACCGCACTGCGAATGTCCCGACAGAATCGTGGTAAAAGAAACTAGAACGGTTGCTGCTGTACAAGCCGAATGACGATTACACAGCTTGATCCGCTGTGCCACAATGCAAGTTACTCTCCCCCGGTGGCATCTCGCAGTACACAGCAAGAACTCAGTGGATGCAAACCCTCAAGAATTCTTGTCCTACGGCACCAGATACCCCCACGATCGCCAACTTTGGTCCGTCACTGGTCTTTGCGTGCGCGATCGAGTGCCTTCGCGCCGACTGCACACGGAGGCCTTGCCTGCTGCTCAACAGTGATAAAGATGACATCCTTTGCTTACGGTCTAGTCTTCTTAGCGTATGAACCAATCGCTGCATGCGTTGCCCGGCGATACTGCACAGGCGGCACGGTCACTCGTTACGCCCACAAGGACTTACTTCTGCGCCAGTTCATTCAGCTCAACAGAAGCGCTCGTGTAGCCAGGATCTATGGCTTCCCACATGGTTGCCCTGCACAGTTTCAAGGTGACAAGCACCAGGTCAACACTGCGCCCCTGTGGCTACATGTGGTACGACATTATGACCATCATAATGTGATTATATAATCACAGAATGGCATGACGAGGTCCGTTCACGGCATATTTTCCTGCCTACTTACAACGCCAGGATATAGGCTGGTGACCTCTGCGATGTGCCATGTCAACAGCTAGGCATCTTGAGCCAATTTCTGTTCTTGTGGATCATACACTGCAGCAGCATGTGTCTGGCGAAGGTAGCTTATGGATAAAGACAATTCTGTGTAGGCACTCGAAAAGCTCGATGGTTTGACAAGATGCTCCTCTTTGCTGTCTCGACCAACGCCAACGTCACACTGAATTCCAAGCCCATCACCGCCACTCTCCATCCTGAACCCCAAAGTCGTCCACAGTGGCTATACTGTACGTTTCCATTAGTTCTTTGCCGAGCTTACCATATTACGCGCACCTTGATCACACGGGCTTTTTCAATGATGTACTTCCCTTCTTTGTATTTCTGGCTTTCCTCGTATGCCGTTACCTGTACATTCTCAATCCAACCTACCAAACTGCGTAGCCGGATACCACATGTGGAGAACAGAGCTCTGGTGTGCTGGAAGGACAGGCATTGCCCTGGTTGCCAGCATGGCCAGTACGTACATATTTCCATCCCAGAATAGTCCCACAGCAAGAACACTGAATGTCAGCCACAATGTGTCGGCCCGTTATCAATGGGCGCTCTACTTCTGGCCCGAGGGCTATGTTTGTCCTGCACACGTCCAGGGATCAAGGAGTAAGGGCCAGCGACAAGAGTAAGTTGTCAGGCATACAGCAGTTTAGAGCGACTAACTAGGTGATGCTTACACGCCATTAAATAAAAACGCCCGTCCATAGCGCCCCTGAAATGCCTGCACAGATCGCTTCGATGCGTGACACAGCAATCTTGATGTATGGGCACACAAAATATTGTTGAACCTTTACCTTCGATATAATGTCGCTATGATCTGCTACCTGCGCTCTGCATGTAGAGCAGCTGTACAATTGATCAGCCAGAAGTGTCTCAGTCAGTCTTCGCCCCATGACGGTTAAGGATTGTGTTCTTGAAGTTGTTAGACTGTCAGTGCAGTGATTAGGCATAGAATCCCAGCAAAAACTGCCCACTGGGCAACGCAGACATCCCACGAGTGAAGTCAGCGTGTACGAGATGCAAATCAGTTAGTCTTTATTCTGTCGTGGAGGTGAGCTTTCACATAATGTCTTCTGCTTGTATTCATGGGCGGGAATTTCCTCGGACATCAATGAAGGGGACGGTGCGTAACGATGCGGGGAGGTCGCGTCAGCCCCGAGTTCTCGACATGCTCCAAACACAGTGTCTGGGCCAGGTGCGTCGTCCACTTCATAAGCTAGGCCTCGACAACCTGTGACACTCCGTCAGTGATTGTCAACACTTGATCGATGGATACCACGCACGCTGGCTCTGTTTTCTAGTGACTGTGTTGGAAACGCAAATCGACGGAGGTTGACCTGACATAGAGGTGATCGGCATCTCCATGGCCGAAAGCCAAGTGTATGGGGGAGCAGAGCGGCATGGGGGCATAGAAGGGGAGACGTCCTTGGACTGCTGCGACGCTAGAGTGGCTGTTGTGAAAGTGTGGGAAGTGCTGGACGCATGCCTCAGAGCACCCGCAGGTATGTGGTGCAATTCTCCAAGCATCCAGTATTAAATATCGTATTGGTGTAACCTGATGTATGGACTGCGCATATCACGCTTAAGCATGGCTACAGCCTTTCTTGGCATCCGGCCGTCTCGGCCTATGCCATTGCCAACCATGCCTCAGTCACATATATCTGTAGATGCTCCGTTGCTGTCACTCTTGGCGTCCTTGCGGTGTCCAAGCTGCCGAAGGATCCTGACCGCGTTCAACATCATGGCGACACTATCAGCGAAAGATGTTAGACGCATAAACCAACGACTGACAATTGCAGCCATGAAATCCCTCACTTTTTGGCCCCAGTCTGCAATCCATCATCTGCTACAGGTGTGCACATCTGTCTTGCAACACCGCTGTACCGGGCCTGTCATACGAGATAGACACTGCCGGAGCCTGGCGATTTGTGGCGATCAAGAGATTGCAGAAGTTGAGAGGATTGTCAGTGATCAGAATCTCGTGGTCGCTGTCGCCAAAAATGGGGTTTTGCGCTTCTGACGGGTGCAATTGGGGCAGCACCTGCCAGTATTCGTTATCAGGGAAGTGGTCTCGAAACGCTAATGACTGCATCAGATTTCACGTGTGACTGATCAGCTTTCGCGCAAGAATGGGTTCACAGAAACACTTCATCACATTGTTGAGATGCAGGACCGAGTGACAGCTCTGTCGAAGGACCCATGGAAGAATGCTCTCCCTTTACTCCATGAACTCACTACAGAACAGCTTCAGAATTTCCTCTCCGCACACCAGCCACCTTCCGAGCGTGGTGTACCTCCCAGCCACGACAAGGCAGCTCTGCTGGCAGGAATTTCAGCATGCATCCGCTGTCGTGGTACCTTGCGGGAGGCAGCCCATGGACTGGCCTGCATGGCACTACTTACCCGAATTGATGCCCTTTTGAAGAGGGAACTTCCTTTAGCAGAAATGATCCCATCAGCACAGCAGATGGAACAGAGTGTAGTACAGCAAGACAGTGCTCTGGACAACAGTAGACGGGACTCCAGCATGGCTGGTGTCAGCAGTGCAGGCGAGGTCGCCCAAGACGATGAGGATGACTGGATGGAAGATTCAGGTGCGCCTGCCCCCTGGACTGAGGGTTGTTGTATCGTTTGAGGCCTGGTAGCTTGCGTAAGCTATAGCATTTGCTCCCAGGCCTGTTGAATCACGTAGTTGCTGTGGTGGGCGAGGTACATCCTGCATGTAGATCTGGACGATACGATTCGATCAGCCTTGATTTCTTGTACTGTCTGGGCTAGAGTGTGTCATACTCTGTCGCATCACACCTCCATTATCCTCTCATGGGTCAGTTCCTGCCTCCCAGGCGCCAATGGGAGTACTTCGGAGCAGGTCCACAGGTGATGTTAGCAAAGGCGTTGCTTCGCTGTGTGACAGTGTGCCCATGGCCACACGTTCTCTGCATTCCTTTGTATGTTCATTCCACTGTTCCCATGAGTGTCATTGTGCCAATCGGGCCAAGTCAGTCCTGTTGCAGACAACGAAGACTGGTTATTTCTGTTGCGTGTTGCCATCTGTGCCGCGCAGTATACGTGGTCCTGCAAAACAGTAACTCCATGTTCATTCATGCATGCACGATTGTGACAAATTCGCACATGTTACATTCAGGCAGGTTGCTGCGATGGGCAGCAGCCAACAAAGGCTAAGAATGGAGTTCAGTCGACCGAGAACTGCATGTGCAACAAGATTTGATACCTACTGCACTGCAGGGGTGTGCACCGTCCAATTAACTGTGGTATGTTGCTGCAGCCAGCGAAGCGCAAGCACAGGCCGGCAGCGCAGGCGCAGCTACTGTTGGGTCAGCTGTGCCTGCAGCCGAACACAGCAGGCCGCGGAGGGGGTTCGTCAAGGGCACAGGCTACGGTGGTGACCCGAAGGCTGATGCTCGGGCCGCCCAGAACGCTGCCCGCCGGCAGGCAGCCCTGTCAGCAGCAACACAGGAGGACACCCTGAAGACCGTGCTGGCACTGGATGCACTTTGCAAAGCATGTGCGATCAAGGACACGTGCCTACCAGTGCGTCGCGATCAATGGATCTGCCGTCTCTGTTATGGACTGCCTTGACACATTCACCTGCCACCGTGAAGTAAACCACAGACCTCACTGATCCTCGGGAAGGCCTGCATCCATGCCCACTTGAGAGGACTTGTGTGCGTGACAGTCCGCTCGAAACTGCCGGGCGTTTTGTTTGCCCAGCTGATCCCAGCGCTGACCAGGCGTTGGATATGGGTCGGTGGCACGCCTGGAGTGCACAAGTGATGCAGTGGGCACTGGCTGAGCACTGCACTGTATATGTGTCACTTCGCAATGATGGACAGCATCCCCGTGCCATAGTGTAGTATGCAGTTCCTTTCTCCTCTCCTTTGTGAAGAGTCAGTCGATGCAACTTGACACATGGATGCCTGACTGCTGAGCCAGTAACACGAGCTTCCGGTGCAACGCCCCAGTACTGCCAGATATGTCACAACACCGGGAAAGATGGTGGGAACTGCGCCTGCTGGCCTATGCCGACTGGTTGACATCATCTCTGAGGGTGGAGCATCTGGTACGGATGGCTCTTGGATGACCAGTCCACCCAAGACCAACCCACTTCTGCTGCAGCACACGTGAGGGTGGCGATGTACCGGTGCACCCGCTTCGACTCATCGGTGCAACTGTGCTGCAGACGTTCATGGTGGTCGCACTGGCAGTGCTGCTGGAGGGAAGCCTCGCCAACTGCCTGTACGCGATGCTCACAGCCGAGTCCCTCGACTCCCTCGTAGCCTCCCCTGACCTGCTGGAGGCGCAGATCAAGCTTGTCAACACGGTCCTGCACACACAGTCCCTGCAGCCGGTGGTACTGATGCCTGCCGGCCAGCCGCCGATAACATGCACGGCGGCGCGGCACGCGCAGGGCCTGTACGGGCTGGGGTATGCTGCCGGGGGGGCGTCTGTGCGGACGGCGCTGGCGGATGTGAGCCGTGCAGCAGAGCGACTGCGCGCAAGCGGCATGGACTTCAACGAGGTCAACGAGGACGGCCTCCACATCAACATCGACCAGGCCCTGCAGCTTGCGCTTTTCATCAGCTCAACGGCCGCGCTGGTGGAAGAGGTACTGGGACCTGACTCGTGCCGCCTGCATGTTCTTCCGCATATCACCTGTCCCTGTTTCAGCAAGAGATTGCAACACATATGCTGTGCACACCGGTGAATTGTGGAGCGTGCTGGTGGGCCACGTCGAGATTGGTTCAGTATCTACCGCCACACACTCGATGCGGCATCACAAGGCCCCCATGCATACACCTCAAGGTTCTCGTGAGGCTGTGTCACCAAGACACTGAAGCCGCCCAACAACCTGCGTAAGCATGGATGCAGGAGGCTGAGGACATAGACGAGCTGGTAGACCTTCCACAGGCTCCGCCCTTGACGGCAGTGGGCGGTGCAGCTCCGCCAACACCCTCGGGGGGCGCTACCACCGCTGCGCACGATGCAGTCATGGCAGAGACGGTCAGTGAGCTCCGTAAGCGGGCCCTCATCCAGTGCCCGCTGTTGAACCAGCACGCGTTGCGTACGATCGCCCGGCAAATTAATGTCACAAGCTCGAGCTCGCGTGCCCGCTCACGCGCCGTCACCCGCGCTGTCCTCTCCCTTGATGGCCAGCTTCCCATCTCGTGGGAGAGCAGCGTCCACGTCGCAGTCGATGAGACGCGACTGGACGTGTTCCGCGTTCTCATCCTGCCACAGCAGGACACTCCATACGCAAGCGGCGCTTTCTTGTTTGACTTTTTCCTCCCAGATTCGTTTCCGGAGAAACCGCCACAGGTGCGCCAGCCTGCCCTGGACCCGCCCCGCCACTTGAGAGTTGCTTCCAGCCTGGCAGGATGGTAACCCTGCCCTGCATCCTTTGCGTCAGCTGACGCAGCCATCCACGTTGCTTCGGTGTCAGCGTGCTCAGATGAGGTGCAACAACTATCACCCCGGGGGCCACCATTCCCCGTGCCAACTGCTCCTACTGCAAGGGCCTCAATAGCGGCTCCACCATGGCCAGCGTCTGCGCATGTGTGAATCATTTCCGAGCAGGTGCAGCATGAAGGTTGCGAGACAGGGGGTGCATTCACAAGCCGTATACGTAGGTGTGGTGTGTGTTCAGGTGACGTTCCTGACCACGGGGGCCGGCTCTGTGCGCTTCAACCCCAATCTCTACAACTGCGGCAAGGTGTGCCTGAGTCTGCTGGGCACCTGGGCCGGGCCATCCTGGGATCCCCACACCTCCACCATCCTCCAGGTATGCCCCTCAACTTGCCAAGCTTGTGCAGCTGGCGCCAGCATGTGCCACTGTTGACACTGCATCACTCTCCCCGTGCGGAATGGCCCAAGCCCCCCTGGATGTTTGCTCCCAGGGATGACGGCTTGGCTATTCCGCGATGCAATCGGGTGCAAAGCGCCACCGTCCGTAGCGGCGCCTGTGTTTCGGGCCGGCCCCAGCCTGGATGTGGCGAGCGCAGCTCGACCATAGCGTGTCAGGTTTGTGGGGGTGAAGCTCGCATTGGGGAGAGGGCGACTTTGCGGGCACACGTGCCGGAACGGCGTATGTCGAGAGAGGGAATTTGCGCACACGCCGTTCCTGCAGCCTCACCCCCTCACGGCGGCGGCGTGCGCAGGTGCTCATCTCCCTGCAGGCGATGGTGTTTGTGAAGGACCCCTTTTTCAATGAGCCGGGCTACGAGAAGATGAGCGGCAGTGAGGAGGGCGACCGGCGCACACGCAAGTACAACGACGCGACGCTGCGCAACACCATCAAGTGGGCGATGCGCGCCCCACTGCAGTCGCCCCTCGACAGCCCGCACGGCGTCTTCCGGGACGTCCTGTGGCTTCACTGGACGACGAAGTGCTCAATGCTGCTGGCACAGCTCGACGTGGCTAAGGAGCGGCTGAGGAATGCGGGCGACCATGAGCTCATAGACGAGGTGTGCCACCGCTCCCCCCCCGCACACCCCGTGGGTTGACCCTGCAACTGCGCCATGGAGCCTCCCGGTTTTTGAACCTGGAACCGGTGTAGAACCTTGAAACCGGCGGGCAAGGTGGGGGAGGCAACCGGTGGAGGGGGGCATGTGTGCTCCGCCAGGCCCTCTGGGCCTGCTGCCGCCAGTCCCTGCGTCTTCCAGGACTCGTTGATCATGTGGGCAGCTCACCATGTATGACCTCATGATCCTTGTGCACCACTTTTTGGTAGTTGACCGAGGAAGGGATAGAGCCACCATCATCGCAGCAGCGTCACGGAAGCCTGGACGACATGTTCCCTTTGGCATGAAGTGCCAGTGCAACTGACAGAGGCATCACCAGTCGCATGTGTTCTCCGTAGTGTTGAAATTTGGGACCGTTTGGGATATTGGGGATGCTGTGTGCAGTGTGAAGGCTGTCCCGAGACTGCCCAGCACCTTTACCGCCAACTGTGTGGGAAAAGTTGTTCACCTGCATTATCGCCATACACCCCTAGATCTATAAGGGGCTGGGGGCACGCATGCTGCCCGATTGTGCTAGTTGCGTTCATGCAGGCGTTCATTTCTGGTCGCTGGCCTTTGGCTCAATCTGTGTGAACAGGCACAGTACAGCCGTGCAGTCAAGAGGCAGTACATTGACCATGCTGTGCTGGGCAACGAACTGGTCAGTCATCGTGGTGGGGCGAGCTGTTCTGCTGGGGTACAGGTGAAAGGACTGCTGTTGACGTTTGAGGAGCGGTACGATAAAGCCGTAAGGGAAGAGAAGCGCGCCGACGAGGCCGCAGCACAGGAGGAGGTGCGCAGGCGGAAGCTGGAGGAGGACGCGGAGGTGCTGCGCCGCATGCGCGAGGCGATGGGCGCCCCCGCTGAGTAGCCTCGACTACCCCACCGCCGCGATGCGGTCTGCCTGTTCTTGGCCATGAGTGGCCCGTGCAGGAGGTGCTGCTGAGAAGGCCAGCGTCCGGCCTGGGACGCGCGTTTGACACCTTGGAGCGCACAGGGCCAGGTCGGAGGCCCGGGGTTGTCATGGAAAACTGCGGTCTGGCACTGTGCCTTACATTCTGGGCCCCCTGCTGCACCGGCTGGCCGTCACCAAGTGGCATCGCCATGGTGCGCCGAGCAGCGCCTGTTTGCACACGTGCGCGGTTGAGCTGCGCGAGCAGGTGCATGGCGCCCACCGGCCACCCCCGGTCCGGGGGCGTGCAGGAGCACTCTCTGCCTGGTGCAGCGGGTGCGGCGGTTTGCTGGCATGGCGGGTTGCTGCTGGCGCACAGCTTGCCGTTGCCTGCCTCAGCTGGGCTGGACCTGGGGGATTCCATGCTGAGGAGACTGTGCCGGACAGCCCGTGGGCAGTCTGTGCTGGTGTGCTCGCTTTCAGGGGGGGGGGGGCGCGGCAACATGCGCGTGTAGAGTGGCTTCTGCGCGGTGTGGAGGATATCACCCATCCTGTGTGTGTCAAGCGTAGTTGGGAGGCATGCTCTACGGATGCCCTTGTTTGTTTTTTTAGAGTTATTCATTCAGGTTGGCACAGTGTCTCTTGGGGCCTCCTGTTGTTGCGGCGTGTAGGCAGCAATGTTTGCATTGGATGAAAAGGTGTATCGTATGTAGAATCGGCAAGGATTCAGCACCGCCAGTGCTGAGGGGCCCTGTGCAAACAGTGATGCTCTGCGTGGCTCAGTTGCCAGCAGCTTACAGCGTGGAGCTATGGCTCCAGTACTGCCTGTTTGATTACATGCCTGACCACCAGTGCTGTAAGTTGTGTTTCCTTCAGCCGCTGTTTATCCCTGGTCACTCGGGGTTGCAAGCACATGTGCTTCGCCTGGAATATAGGAGCAAGACTGCACAGGAGGTGGGCCTCCATGGCCGTGCAAGGGCGTTCTCAATGACGGCTGTTTCCCTGAGACAGCCAAAGTTCGTAAAAGGGGTGGTCACGTGTCACTGGGACGAGGTGGTGTTGTTGTACACAGGTACAGATTGATTACAGCATACCCATCAGTTGTGTTACAGTATCGACGCATCACGCAGGACCGCATGCAGCTTTGTGGGGCCAATTCGCTGACATGTATTTAATACTGTCCCGTTGTGTCGTGCCTATAAAACGGATCGATTTGATATTATGCGTTGAACCAAGGTGAAGTCCGAAGTCTTTTCGTGTCTATGGCACTGAACCGTGGTTCTGTGTGTAGGTTAAAGTGGCTAGTGAAGAGCCTGTGCTGCTGTTGTGTGATTCCATGACCTTGGTCCACTTTGTGGGTTTGCCCTTGTACCCTTTTGTAACTACTACTGAACCGTGGATACGCAGTGTCACACCCGGCGCTGCAGCTAGGCACGACCTTACGGGATAGTCCTAATGCATGTAAGCGAAACGGTCACAGCCTAGCTGCATTGCTGAGTATGATCCTGCGCATTCGTAACAAGGGCTAGAGGCACGAGGAGGCTGGAATTCGCCTTGGTGTGACGCACTACAGCAGCGATCAGTTGCCCTAGAATGTTCAGGAGCAAACTTGCATCTGGTACGCGTCCAGTTGAGCAGATACCGGTGCGCCACATTGGCATTGATTACCAGGATGGATACATTGCTGTGTCTTTCTGAAATGGAACGTCTGACAAACTGTTACAGGTATACCCAGTCCGAAGTAACCACCTCGGACTATCGCATATAAAGCATCGGTGTATCTTGTACTTATTCATGGGCCCAATGTCACACTACAACAGTATGACACCTCACGACACCCTCACTAAGTCAGGACTGAACTTCATTCCATATCACTTTCGGTGCCACTAAGATCGACCTGTTCTGCACCAGCCGACATCACCTGTATGGCAACAGGGATAGAAGGCACAGACCGATGAGAGTCGCAACTAGTGTTATGAAAATAATTACATCTCAGCCAGACCTGATAGGGTCCAATTCAATCCGCTTCCATCACCCCTACAACGAGAGTCTTGAAAGTGTCCAACATCTCCACTGGAACCCTCAACACAACAAAACCAGTCTCGCAATTGCAAAGAAAATCGACCCTCAAATTATTGGCGCACCTCCGGCGGGACCGTTGGAACCCAGGTGGGGCCACCTGCATCACAACCCCTTCCCTGGAGAAAGACATGGACGGGCGCACACCGGGCAATTTGCACATGCATCATGCCCCCTCCACCACGTAACATAACGGGCCGCACGCCAGTCTCCGAGCTCCAGGACGGCGCTTCAAACACGTGCCTCAGGAACCCTGCTCTGGACGTGAGCGTGAGCACTGACACACCCAAGATGACAGTCCCCGGAGCCAGGCACAGCCAACCGGACGAACCTGTCGACCGGCGGCGGCAGCGCCCTGGCCGCCACCGCCACGCCTGCTTCGCCTCTGACACGAAGCAGCAATGCTACGAAGACGAAACACCGCGCGAACGCACGCACCGGGCCTGCACAAAAACAGTCTGCAAAAAATCCATCTTGGCCTGAAAACTTGCCCCAACATCAGCTATCATGGCTAGCCTGCAGCGGTGGCTGACTGACATTCACCGAGCACATCGCAGTACGCAGCGTCCTCCCCCCCCCCCCACGCACAGGGCTGCCTGCTGCCATTTGTGATTCATTCTGTCTACCTGCTACCTCTGTATAGGTAGATTACGCATGGTTGTCTGCCCCATTCAGCTAGCAAGGCGATCGCTTGCCGCTCATCCAAGGATGGCCCGCCAAAACACCGTGCCCATGCCTGGCCAGGCTGCTCATGCATGCCGTGCGTGTGTGCCAGGTGATGGCTGCACGGCCTCTGCTTTCCACACTGGCACTGCGAGCCATATTGCGGGGTGCAGCGCAGTTGCCTACACTGCTCAGCACACAGCACGGCATGCAGCAAGCCTTGTCAGTGCATGCCGTAGTGCTTGTGCGCAAACCCGGGCGGGCCCGTAGCCTGGATCGTCGGCATGTGCTCGAATCGCGTGTGGGCCAACGGCAGGCCACACGTCCGCGTTTCCACTAAAGTGACTTCTGGAATGCCGCCGCTGTGCCGCGACGGGTGGCGGCTAGCGCCCCCGGACGCCTGCAAGTTGGCTCGCAGCAGCAGCACGCCGTTCTCGGCGGCCGCGTTGACCTCCGCACCGGGAGACGTCGAGAGCGGCACGGACACCGGGGGCCCGTCGGCGTGGCACCCTGAGCCAGAAGGCTGCGACTTGATCAGTGCCAGCCCACCGCCGGTATCCTCGAGGATGCCCTCCGCAGCCCTGCGCAGGTCGCTGAGCGTCGCCTGCGCGCGCTGCAGCTCCTGCTGCAGCTGCTCGCGGCGCCGCGCAAGCCGGCCGCGCTGCTCATGCATGTCATTCATCCGTTGCCGTCGTTCTGCCAGGGACGTCTCCAGCTGGTCTAGCTGCTCCTGTATGGCATTAGCAGATTGCGTGACAGCCGTGGATGTGACGCGCATGCATGTGGTATCTGTTGGCCACCATGGCAGTCTCTGGTTAGGCTGTGTGACTGAGACATGCCCTATGTGCAAAAAGCGACAGCAGGAAGTACAATGACTGTCCTATACAATGCGTGGGACTGCTGTACCAGCTGCTGGTACATAGTGCAGCTGGTGGGCACAGCCTGGTTCCTGAAGCAGCCATCCTTGCACTACAGATGGGCATTGTCAAGAATCCTGTAATATACGTCTGCTGAGAAGGACACTCAGTTTTTGAAGTCAAGCCTGTGATACATGTCTGCTGAAAAGCATAGTCAGTGCTCCCAACACTGCCCTTTTCCTGGCAACAAACCTAGATTGGGGTGATCACATACTCACATACTGTGTCAGTAATCTGGTCTGGGCCACATGAAGCCCAGCGTAGTAGGCACTCGTATTCAGAGAATGTCATGCTGTATGTCAGCTCTTTTAATTTGTTATAGATGTGTGCATGGATTATGCCAGATGATGCTGATGAGCAGATAAACCTCATCGGCCACACATGCCACACACAAACTATCGCACGCCAACACAGTGTGTGAAAAACGTTACAATGCGCGCTGTGCAAAAAGGCGGGCGAATGTGTACTGGCGGACTTCAAAATCATCTGCTGGCCACAGCTTCCCCGCGGCCCGTCACGTACTTTGCAGGACGACACGGGAATGACGGATACATTTATGCATGCACAGGGAGTGGAACAGATTGAAGAAGGCGAGCAACACGCGTGCGTTACCATGCGCGCCAGCTTGTGCTGTGGGGCAACACAACTGGAGGCAGGGGCTGTTCCGTACACACAGCAGCAGTGCAGAATGCGTGAGAGCAGCAGACGAGCAGGATGAGGTGCACACTTTGCAGCGGAGTCTATACGCCTTCTGTGCGCGTCTGTTCTTCGCACGGATGGCTTCAGTGCGGGCGGTCTCGTCCGGCTTCGACACGCCAGAGCGTGGGCGACCTCTACTCCTCCGAGGCTCGTCATCGGAGCCAGACTGTATCATGAACGGCATGTTTGCAAAGGTAGTCGCGAGTCACCGTGGCCAGTGTCAGTCAGATGGTTCGTGAGAATCGAGATTAAGCAGGTCCGGCCTGGTCGCAAACCACTTATAGAATATCAAGCCCAAAACTGTCGGCCACCATCACAGCTCAGGATGATCTAGAGTTGCCAAACCACGGCTGGACCAGTGCGCGGTGATCTATGCAGGAAAGTCTGGGGCCGAAGCATCCAAGGGGGGGAAATACTGGCGACACGCAGCTCGTACAATCGATGCAAACAAAACACGTGCTAGCATCGTACATCATCTCTTGACGCCATTTATAGCATTGACTGCATACAGAGTGGCGTGTGCGCCAACAACGCAGCTGGTTGGGTATGCCTCGTGCTGCTGACCCTCTGGACCGCAAAAGATGTCCACGCCGTGCTGCTGCAGCAAGTATGTACGCCTGTGTGATATCACAACGATGACGCTTGCAACTGTTTCCTTGATAATCATGTCTGTGTCCACATGCATTGCTCAGCTTTTGTTGGAGGCGCACTGCTCGCCACGATATGACGTGTGCGTCGTCAGGTGCTTGCAGACCGACGTCCTACCGCATCGGTCTACCTGCAGTGATCATCATAGGGAAAGCGCATTGTTTCAGTAAGATATCACGTCGATTGTGCAATAACTGGGATGATCGTGTAGGGCTACCTGTCCCCTGCATCTTTAGGTAGCTGCACAGGCACGCGTTGGTTGGCCAATACACTGAAAACATATACCAACCTGCTAGAAAAAATATATAATCAAGTTTGTGTTGTACTGGAGGTCTAGTCGATCACATGATGTTGCCCTGCCATCGGTAAGACGTGTCACCGTCATGGCACACACGTCTGCTGAAGCCGTGGCCAACGAGGAGTCGCATCCAAGTACCGGCAGCGAAGTCTTCTTGCGGAATGGAGTGGATATTCGCGTTAGCAATAGAGAGGGGTACTTGTGCAAGGTGAGGATGAAAGGTCTGATAGACCTGTGCCCTCCAGAGGTGTGTTCTCGCGGACCGCAAAAGAATTCAGGCGATCACATCATATGGTACAATATCATACGTGAAAGCAGACAGGTGGTACTCGTACGTATGGTCCAAGACCCACGCGACAGCCAGTACAGCAGAAACACTTTGTGGCCGTGTCGTTGCAGATGTATGCCCTCCTCACACATGCTGACAACTCAGCAATTTTTAAGTCTATCGACGCAGTCTCTGCTCGAAAAGTCCACTTGGATACCCCGGCCCGAAAGGAGGTGTACATCGAGCAGACCAGCACTGTTGGGCTTCTATTCTTCAAGCGACAGTTCACCACTGCTCTTAATGTCGTCGAGTCGCCTGAGGAGATGACCGCGTCGTTTGATCTTGCCAAGCCAGGCGTCATGGCAGCATTCAAGGTCCGTCGCTGTTCTGCTGCCTCTGCTCAATCCAAGACATCACACAAGTGTATACTCTACAAACCCATGGCCTAGAAGATGTTGAGCTCCCTTGGGTGGGTCTCAAAATAGGTGTTTTCACAAGACACGTGCGATGTCTGTAGGGATGCTGGCATCTCGAGCCTGTGCCTGCGGAGCAGTACAGGGAACTCGTGAAAGACAGGACTCGGCCACACCACTGGAATCGCAGCCTGGCCTCTCCAAACGACCAGGATAAGACTCTTTTCACCGTCGACCAAGACGTAGCACCAGCTATCGCCGAGAAGATGCCACCTTGGCTGCATGGCTTCCTGCGGCGCATCTGTGCTGCAGCTGTCAATGACATCTACCAGGTATGCACAGCCTTGGCCACTGGATGAGCCGGATGTCTTATTACCAAGGCAGCACGTGCGGCAACGCTACAGTGACTTTTCTCGCGGCAGCGCTCAATATGTGCTCCTCGATTTGTGCTCCGGTCCGACCTCAGCTGCCAATTCTGCGGGTCGACTGCAGCTACACCAGCAGATTTGACGGAAGGAAAACGTAATCAGAGCAGATTCTGTCCTATGTGCGGACGTGTGTCACCCAGGGATGCAATGCCACGTATAGGATGCCGGCCACAGGTGCATTGGGTGGCAACAGCACTCCCCTCATGAACCCCTGATTCCAGTTTGCTCACCCTGACCAGGAGCCAGCTACCCACTACATTCTGCAATCCCAAACATGACCATACCCCAGACGTCGCCGTGGTGGTGCCCGATACTCAGTCATATCTAGCACATGAAGGCTCTTTAGTGCCACCACGAACTCCCTGTGCTGGCATGAATGACAGTCCAGGTCATGCAGGCAATCGCCTCTCCTGTAGTACTCGTCATCAGTGATGATTATGGTCGGCACAGATTGAAGATGGCTGGTGCAGCCTGAAAGTGTCGGTGTTTAAACTACGTGGCAGCATGCAAATGCATCGTTGTGATACACGCGATGTCAAGCTTCATTGACATTGTCCCAGGATGTAGGACATGGGAGTTGTCGCAGAGCTGCGGTACAGAGGTGTGCCGATGGACCAAATCCTACAGTCCAAGATCCACGGCCGGGGCGGCCTCATCCGGAAGGTCCTCTGCGCCAAGCCCCAGCCAGGGCCGCCGGAGCATGCAGCAAAAGACGACGCGGCGAAACCCGGTCCTGCTGTGGGGAGCCACGCCATTCACGTAGCTGCAGCTGGTGACAGTTCCAGCGGGGGTGTGGAGGAGGAGCGTTTGCAAGGGTGACATGCGCTGGCAGCCCTGGCCATCCTTGCATGGGCGAGGCTGATGCTACCGAAATGGGCGCACACCGCCTTTTTTTGTGTAGCCTGTGAACCCGCTTGTGCTTGTGGAGCACACAGGCGATGGCCGACATGCAGTTGTACGCCCACGGCAGAGCGTCTCGTGTGAGCACGGGCGATGCGTTGCAGTACTTCTGCTGCACACTGCAGCTGCCTAAATACCCGCAGCTACACAGGCACAAGTTGATGTCTTGGTCTGTTGTGTTGCCCCTGGAGTGTTGATACGCGTGTTTCGTCTGTTTACTAATGAATGCATCAAGGGCCAAGGCTGCGGGTAAGTGGGTAAGTATGTTGTGCCACCTGTGAATCAGTGGCTGCCTGCTTACAGTAGCAGTGCTAGCCAATGTGCAAGTTTTTGGCCGGTGAATGCCCTAATTAGAGTTTCGGAATGATGATCCATGTGTGAGGTCCTCCCTGAGTTTTTGTAGAAGGGTTTGTCGCCTCTGATCATGTGAACCTATGTGCCTATTGTTATAGACACCCAGGATCCACTGGGGTGGATACTCGTGCACAGTGGCGCTGATGACGCTTCATTGTCTCGTTCTGTTCATCCTGCGGTAACTCATACAGGCCACAGTGAAATGGAACGTCTGACAAACTGTTACAGGTATACCCAGTCCGAAGTAACCACCTCGGACTATCGCATATAAAGCATCGGTGTATCTTGTACTTATTCATGGGCCCAATGTCACACTACAACAGTATGACACCTCACGACACCCTCACTAAGTCAGGACTGA
>JAUMHO010000007.1:1508128-1529451 GCA_032360965.1 Ulva armoricana
CGGTCCCTGTTGCCGAGATCAAACACTAATTGTGTCAGAGAGACGCGACAGCAGGCTTTCGTATCGTACGAGGCGGCGTGGCGTTTGAGTGTCTTGCGAAGACCACAGCACGCCTGGTGTGCGCTTCAGGCTGGCGCCTGTTGCGCTTGACCCATACGAGGAACGAGAGCTGTGCTTATTCCATAAATTATAATATACAAATGCTGACTACGGTCGGCTGGGCAGGTGTGTTCGTGCGAGGCCGTCCACAGTGGCGCGCGCAGTCGTAGAAGGATCTCGGCAGAGATACACGGTATCATACACGGTAGCAGATACACGGTAGCAGGTGTATGTGGTGCACAGGGATTCTCCAAATGGTGTCGAGATGTGGAGCGCACCTTGCATGCGATGGGAACTTATGCATGCTCCATCGCCGTTACACGGCTATATACATATATGAACTATATATACATCATCACGCTGAATCAGCCCGATTCACGCCGGTGTCAACAGCAACGTTTTTAACCCATCTCCGCAGTTTTAAAGCTTGCGCAGCGCACGCGTTTCCATTGTTGTCTGTGCAGGCGACGTCTCGTCATGATTGCAGCACGGAAACAGGGCCCACGCATGCATTGAAGTTTTACAACGGGGCACTGCGAAGCTGAATAACGCTGACGTCGGGTCTATCAGGTAATGTAAACCAGACCAAACTTTTAACGAGGATGCAGTGAAGTGTGGAAACGTGTCGGTGATGCGGTAAATTTCCGGTCCAGGGCTCAGTGTTGTGACTCTGGAGTACGACCAAAAGACACATGAGTGCTCCTCGCGTACCCACGTTGTTAGATCTCGATGACGATGTCCTGTGTCAAATTCTCCGGACAGCGTACGGCGTTAGTGGGGATTACCTTCCCGTCTTGCAGCTGGGCGTTGGTGCCTCTTCTGGACTTTCGCTGCTTTCTGCCGCTCAAACCTGCCACCGCCTTCGGCATATAGTCCTTCACACTCTTCCAACAATCATCATGGCTAGACTTCAGCCCGTTATGCGTCCTGCCTTACCGGCAGGTATACTGCATCGACTCGGACGCGGCAAGGAGAAACAGGAGGTCGATCCTCGCCCGCAAGACTTCACATCAGCCACAGTCGTAGATGTTGGCATTCCACAGAAGCCGGCAGGGCATCTACGGTGGTCTAGTGCAGAGAAATCGCTAGACAGTCGTTGCCTGAATGCTGTGGCTGTGACAATCGAGCTGCAGACGTTTAAAGCCCTCGCAAATTTTCAACATCTTCTCAGTCTCGATGTAGTTGGCTGCAAGTTTGGCTCTGGCCCCGGCGCCCTGGCGTGCATGGCCCAGATGAAGAGCTTACGCCAGCTATGCTTCACCATCCACACGGGCGTTCCGCAGAGTGCTCTGTCCCTCTTGGCCAGCCTCGCCGATCTACAAGTGCTTGGAATCATTGCTGAAAACTCTCCTATAATAAATGTGCGCCGCCATGAATCTCGATTCGCTGTACACTGTGGCCCGCTCCGGTAGCTCACGCATGCGGTGGTCTCCTCGAATTGCACGTCCGCTGTGGCGGACGACATTATTCGTCATTTAAATTTTAAACGCTGGCCTGTGTCCTGGTAGATGTATTGCTATCCGACAAAGCCACGCTCGAATAGGCTTGCAGTGATTTGTTAGGCAAGCTTGTGGCGACGGACCGCGCCAGTCCGTCCGCGTACACATGCCAGTGCAAGTATGTAGCCTGGAACTGAATCACAATACGCACTAGTACGCTGTCGTGACATCACAGTGCCTGTGCGTTTGCGTGTCTGCGGGTCCTGGCTGTCCATGTAGGTGGGTCTCTGACCCCGTTTCATGCCGTGATCGGAGACTGCAGTGCAGTGTACAGATCACAAAACTCCAACAAGGCAGAGTTTCTCCAACAAAGCAGAGTTTCCGACACTTCTGCTATGGCACCTGCCCTGACAAATGATGCCGCAGTCTCAACACCGGCCACCTGTGCACCTGTGCAGGACCGTACGATGGCGGACACCTTCCGCAGCCTCCACAAGCTCGAGTCGCTGACCGTCGACTCCAGCCGCGGCCTGGCACAGGCAGCGCTGACTGCCCTGCCCTATCTCACCCACCTCACATCCCTGGACCTCATGCGCAGCAACCCCAACCTTGACCTATGCACGCGGAAGTCGATGTATGCAGCCCCTCCTCCTCGCAGCGTCCCACTCCGCCCCAGCCCCCTCCCACTCCGCCCGGCAAATCTCCAGCGCCACAGCATGGCTGCCCGCACGTCTCTCGACCGCGGCATGGATCCGCGTGCCCCCCACTTAACCCTCTTCGCCCCCAGCGCGCAACCGGCCCCCGCTCCCGCAGCCGCGGCCCCTGCACCCACGCCCCCCGCACGATCCACCGCCCCTGACGTCGCGCCCGAAGCAACCCAACCACCGCAAGATCTGCAAGCCGCATGGCCGCCATTCCCTTCTCTGCTGCAGCTGCGAATGTCCCACCTCATCAACTCTTCCGTGGACAGCATCCAGCGCTTCATCGAGCGTTTCCCCTCTCTCCGGGCGCTTGAGCTGCTGTACTGCGAGCAAGCCACACGGGCAGCGCTGGCTCCGATAGCCACTCTCTCAAGCTTGCAGCGGCTGCGGCTCCACGCTTGCCCCCGGGTTGTCACGCTGCCGCACCGCCCGGGCCTGCCACCACTGAAAGAGGTTGACCTTACGCTATGCACGCATGCGCAGAATGGTGCGCTGGAGGCCCTCGCTGGTGCGACCCTTCAATCAGCATGACCAAAACCCACATGACATGCCTCTGCATCACTGCATGGTGAGTGTGCAGCTGGGCTGGTGTGCCGCATTGCCTGCGCCTCCGCTGCGGGTCCTTCCAGGTCTACTGGTGCGGTGCATGGTGTGTTGCAGCAGTACGTGAGCGATGCAGCGGCGGCCATGGCGGCTGCTTTAAGACGTATGCAGCAGGCGGGGCGCCTCCTCCCGTGTGCCTGCTCCCGTCGCAGACTACATCATAGTCGCCGCTGTCGCACGCGCACTTCCCGGCGGTGCGCTGCTCTGCTGGGGAACAGGGTTTCATCTGGAAGGGTTTGCTTGTTGTTGGCTGTGATGCAGGCGACGCGCGCCCGCAGAACGAGCGGAGCAGGTCGCCCTCGACCTCCATGCTTGTTCGCTTCAGCTTTGTCTCTCCTGCTGCTGCTGTGTGTACTGGTTTCATTTCACTTCGGGACACATTCCACGAACATGATGTGACACCGGTGCTGGGCCATGTGCAGCAGGCCAGGAGCATGACGCAGGAGCAGAGCTCCTCCGCCTGGACGGCTGCAAGCGCCTCACCGCAACGGTGCTCGCGGAGCAGATCAACATCGCCAGCGTCCGCGCTCTCTCGCTGTCTTTCTGCACCGGCATGCGCGCCGACGAACTCGTCGCGCTGGCTCCGTCGTTCAAGGCGCTGGAGGTGCTGCACACCACTCTTGCGCACCACTCTTGCCTGCTTTGCCATGCACATTACTGGGCCAGCTGGTGACAGCCTCGTGTCCAGAGTGCACTGTGTACGCATGTCGCCTCGCACAGCAATCCCGGCCAACGCAGCCCGTTCTGCGTCTGCTGGCCTGAGGCCACACCGGCCGTACCCAACTGTGCAGTCTACACTGCCAGTGGCCTCTGTGCAATTTGTGGCTGTCGAAGATGCCGCTAGCGTGCGCTGGCGGTCTGCCAGCTCGGCGCACAAATTGCGGCTCTCGTGCATCGGCCTCGCAGGTCGCCTCATGCATGACCATGCAGCAGATGCCCCCACCGGCATGCCCACAGCTGCTTGCATTCAGTCGCCATGCCTGGATCTCTGTGCAGCCGCCTGTTGTTCCAGGAAAACCACGTCGGCACGACACGCTCAAGCGACGCAGCTGCTGCATCTCGTGCCTGGTTGCATGCACTCCAATTCGCTGTGCATGGAGGCCTGATCGACACCTGATGCCAGGCTCTGTGCAGGAGGTGTCTCTAGAGGGCTGCGTTCACCTGAAAGGTGCTGACGCCACTGCGTTTGCTGGTGGCCTGCCGCAGCTGCTGCTGCTGGACCTGACGTCCATCAAGGTGCACAGCCAGGACCTGACCCGGCTGCAGCCGCTGACAAACCTGCGCGCGCTGCGCATGCGGCCACAGGTGTCCACCGGCGCCATCGCGAAGATGGCCCAGGAGTGCAGCGCCCCGGTGTGGCCGTCGCTGCAGGGCTGCAGCCAACAGCAGCGGTGGGCCACGTCTGGCGGCGGCGCCGGCTGGCAGGGTTTCCTCAGCACGTGCTGGAAGGTTCCGGAACCGGCTGTGTAGGCAGGGGGCGCCCTGAGCGAATGTGGTAAAGCTCGGTGATGTGCTAGTGCATGGATGGGATGTTTGCGGTGTTGAATACCGCACCAGTATCGGCTGAAAGGCCGTCGTTTCTCCGGGTTACTGCATTCGGGTATTTCGTGAATGTGTACAGCCGACTGGGTTGTGGAAATGTGCAGGCGTTGCCGTGTTCACAGTTTTTTGAGGGGTTTCGATCAAAATGTTTTGGTTTCTGAATGCGAGACCAGGTGGCATGGGTGTGGCCAGGGCTGAGACTAGAATCGTGCTAGTCCTGCTTCAGCCTGCACGTTTTGATGCTACAGATGAGATGAGATGGTTGGGTTCCGTGTCGGCGCAGTACATGGCTGAGTGAAATGGAACGTCTGACAAACGGTTACAGGTATACCCAGTCCGAAGTAACTACCTCGGACTATCGCATATAAAGCATCGGTGTACCTTGTACTTATTCATGGGCCCAATGTCACACTACAACAGTATGACACCTCACGACACCCTCACTAAGTCAGGACTGAACTTCATTCCATATCACTGAGACAGGTGCCAGAGTCACTTTTACAGCGCTGCGATGTAGTCAGCAGCTTGCTGGTCTTCGCAGTGACTGTGCGTGCTCGACTGCATCCCTCTATCCGCATGAGACAAACATGCAAATCATTTCGTTTGCAAATCAACCAGAGCACAGGCAACGCCCTCAACCTGTCCCCCCGGCCAGCTTTCCGCTCACCATCTGGTTGTGACATGCCTGTTCCGATGATCAGGTTTTCCTTGTACACGGAAAAATCAGCCACTGCACACCATTGTCAACCCATAGGATAAACTGACCACGCACCCCACCGATGGTGTACCATAGAGGAAGGATGACAGTCCAGGGGTTGCAAAGCAGAGACCAGGCACCACACTGCCCATTGGTGGTGTCACGCGAGACTGGAGCATGTGAGTTGAACGCACCCGATCGCGATGGGATTGCTGCTGGACGCTACGCGTACCTCCAGACTTGTAGTCGGCCTAATCCTCAACGCTGGTGGATCGGACTGGTCACCGGGAAACTTGTATACGGGAGGGATGCTGCAGAAAGGACGCCATTGCAGTAAGCCCCGGTGGACACCATGACTGGCAAACCAGTGCAAGCTGACGCATATTAAAGCATGCAACACAAGCCGACTGAGTTCACCAAGGCAATCTGCATCACACAATCTGCATCATACATACATACACAACGCATCAATGTCAATGTGGATGGCACAGGCGCTGAGAGAGTTCAGTGCGGCAGGCTGCAAAGGGAATAGCCTGCTGATCAGAAATACCATGTCGCATGTTGCACAGATTACAGGGACAAGTTTCGAACCGGCGGAGTGTCCAGGAGGGACGTATGCAGAGGCTGTGTGATAGGGTGGTCTGATTCGAGACCTGTACGCTATGGCGTGATGCACCTGTGACCGTGCCCCTCTTCGATGTAACTACATACACAACGCATGCTTTGGGTTGCAGGTCAGCCAGGGAGTCTGCGACTTGTTGAAAAAAACTGTGAACATCTACTCATACGTACGGTCATATTAATCCGAACGTGACAGGTCTGCCAGTTGCTCTACGCAAATTAGCTTGTCTTGATGGCCGTGGTCAACAGAGGTCAACAGTGGTCAACAGTGGGTCAACAGATGCCAAAATGTGCCAACTGCACCAGAAACGCTTGCCACGATGCAGTTTGCATGCGCACCTGTGCCAACCTGCCCATGCGCCACAGCCATGCAATGGTGCGGTGACGGACCTCCGGGTGCAGCTGCAACAGAGTTGCCTGCGCCGGCTGGGCAAACGGCAGGGTTAAGTCGATCCCGAAGTCCCGATTTAGGGATTTTGGGTTTCGGGCCGAAAGTTTTCGGGGTAAAAAAAATATTCGGGTTTTTTTCTCTGAATAAGGATATCTTTTTTTGTATAGCCTCGAAACGATTACAGTGCAGGTCGGGGCTGCAGTTGACTTGGTTGTGACAATTAGAAAGGTCCCAGTGGTTGTCTATCTCTTTTCTTACGGCTTTGTAAACCTCGTCAAGCATCGTCGCACTTATAGTCTTCCGAGCGGCAAGCAGGAATCCGGTCCCGCTCCAGCAACTTCAGCAATTGCAAATCGGAACCCTTCATTGTCGACTGCATTAAATGGAATGCCCGAGACAAACACCCACTTGGCGATCGCAATTCTAGCGTTGTCGTGGGATCGACGGCTGGTTGAAAGCTGCGGTCAAAGATGTCTAGATATGACTGTTTCAATTAGTAGACGACCTTTGTCGCTTGCCGTTGACAGTGACATCCGTCTCCATACGAGCAAGCGACCACACAGATTTCGGGTGGTCTGAACTCGCAAACGAGACAGAATTTTACAAATATTTCAACGTGCGATTTCCCCATTTAGTGCATATGATCATATGGCACCCTCAGATGGGTCAACAGAGCTCTTTTACCAGTTCACCACACCATTTCGGGGTAAATTCCGGGATTTTGGGTTTCGGACCCGAAAATTCCGGGGTTTTGGCCATTTCGGGCCCGATGACCCAACCCTGGCAAACGCCCACTCATCAGTGCATGATTCCTCTGATGCTGGGGTGGGGGCGGGCGACCCCCTGCTGCTGACCCATTTTTTTCCCAGTGGTCGGAGGACGATATAAAAGCTGACCCCTTCTCGGAAGGTCTTGGGGTCGATTCCGCGTGCCCCCCTGGGTCTCGAACACAATTGCGCGCGATCACCTCGCTTAGCACAGGAGGAGGCCCTGTGAGTTGCGTGCGGTTGTCTGAGGGGAGTTTCCAGGTGGTTTACCCCCTTGGCCCGTGGTCCCGGTTAATGTTATCCGGAGATGTCAAGGTCCTTGTAGGATATGGCGAGTAAGTGTCACATTTACATTTACATTTACACATGATGCAGCAGAGTGGACAAGGGCGGCCTGGCGCGGGGTGATGCCTGATATTAGCGGCAGTGGAAGGCGACGTCGCCTCGTCCATGAATGCTGCAGCCGCGGCAACCTGATGTCAAGGTCCTTGTAGGATATGGCGAGTAAGTGTCACGTTTACACTTACATTTACCTGATGTGACTCTGCCCGCATTCTCAGGCTCCGGGACCGGCCGCCGTGGCCGCATGAGCCGACCGTGCATGCTGTTGTTGCTGACAGGCACCGCCACCGTGGCCTGAGACTTATGGAGCAGAGGTAGCATCAGCCGGAAACCGCCCTGCGCATGCATGACGCGGGCCGCCGCGGGAGGGTGGTGACTGCGGCAGGAGACTGCAGGAGCTGAAGGTCTCGCTGGACTCCGCTCTGCGAGGCTCGCAGTCGCCGTTCCAAAGCTGAGGTTTTCCTTGTCGCCCGAGGGTGTGGCTATGCTGGTGAACCTTTTCATGGGGAGGCTGGGAGAGACGTGACCGCGGGTTGCTCTCAAGGTTTGTGCCACTCCATGCTGCAGCAGGCATGGCTGTGTTGGGTTGTGGCAGGACGGGTCGGGTTGGCACTGTCTGGGCTGCGTCTGCCGTGTGGGCTATCTACAGGCATGGATGCCTTGCGCCCACCGTGCGTAATTTGCCTCTTCTTCTTCGTACACCGCTCATATCCATACGTGCACCTGGCGTCAATCTTTTACCACGTCACAGCACCTGCGCTCTCACTTTCAGGCATACCGTGATCATGTTTCTATCATTGTTGACATATTTGCCCACGTAAGCCGGCTGCAATCAAGCGTTCTTTTCGCTAGACCAGCTTTTTCTGTGCTGCAGGTGCGGCTGATGCCTTTAAGCGCCCCACCCGCCGACAGTGCGAGGGACCGGTTGCCGGAGGTCTCAATGTCCGTATATATGGATACGGCGATTTAATCATACATACATACACTGCTCCGGACCCTCCCGACTCGGGGTGCTCGTGGATTCAGACCGACCGTGGCGTCATGGCCATGTGGCCATGACAAGAGCATCCCACGTGCCTGGCGATTCCGCACAGCAGGCGCGTGTGTTCAGTGCTGAAGAGCGGGGCCGAGCCCTGCCTTGCACAACTCATGCATGCGGAGCGTTGTCGTTTGTCTGCTGTAATGGTATGGAAAACATGGTTACAAGGTAAGCCGGTCCGCAGTAACAAACCGGGACATAGACTTATAACTCACCCTGAAATCAGACGCAGTACACTATGATGGGCCAAACGACCACACTGGGACCAGTGTGACACCAAGACACCCTCGGTATGTCAGGACTGAACAGCGTTCCATAACAGTTGTCGTTTGTCTGCCCAAGCTACCCATCATGCGCACCTGTGACCACCTCCGCCACGGCTTACCGACCATGTAAACCTGCATTCGAAGTTCTGTAACTTGATCTCAGCTTAGGTGTTGGTAGATGCCATAGTCAGGTTCTTGTAGAATCCGCCATCGCGCAGCCGCAAGCAGGTTCTACCCGGGTTGTGATGGAATGGATCGCATGGTTACAAGGTAAGCCAGTACCTCAGTAACAAATCAGGACATAGATTTATAGCTCACCCTGACATCAGACACAGTACACTATGATGGGGCAAACTACCAAACTCGGACCAGTGGGACACCAAGACACCCTCAGTATGTCAGGACTGAACAGCGTTCCATGACACGGATGGAGGTGATGCCTTGCCAGTTTTTTTGGTGCATTGGTTTAATATGTGAAGGTGTACATGCACGCTGTTCCCACGAAATCAAGGTGATGTGATAATATGGCCTTTGCACTGCGTGTTGTCCAGCAACATGTGTCCATATCCAAGAAACTTGTTACGTCAAATGCACGGGAGTAGGCGCAGTTGCCTGAGCACAAGCGATGCCACCGGCATGACGTCTTGAGAAACTGTTGTATGCCGAATGCATATTTCTACAGACCTAATGACAACAGCATCAACTCGTGCTGTGACCTCATCGGCCAGCTAGTGACTGCTTGTCTGAAACAAACAATACTTACCGGAAAAAGTGGGTCACAACTGGCTCCGATTATGGATCAGTTTCGGTTAGTATCTACCCACAATGTTGACCCACTGAAACTGCAGCTCAGGGTGCCTTGTTGGACTCCTCACTTGAGCTGGAAGATGTGGTGTCCAACGGAAACACCCCCTAGAGGAGCTGAATATGAGAACTCAGTCCTGCACAGCATACCGTCCATGGAAATAGCTTGGTGAGGTGATGTGGGAGGATTGATCGGCCTACCCAACTCACTCGTGCCGTATTGGTGGCAGCATTCCAGGTCGAACGGGAAAGGAATTCGTTTCTCAGTCGGCGGTCACAAAACGATCATGGCTCGAGAGCAAACCGGTGGAGGCATACCTTACACTTGATCTGTAATGTATGACTGTCACATGTTGTCAGGAAAGAATGCGCACCTTGCACCGCCACATGTGTGGCAGATGGTTGAGCTCTGCCTGCCTGTTGTCCCTTGGCAGTGCCCACTCGGTTCAGATGACTCTGCCAGCGTATGAAAACCACTTCTCTGCTTGTGCTGCAATCATGCCGTCAGCTTTTGGTGCACTGCGATCCTGGTATCCGCGGAGGAAAACGCTGTCTGAACGGGCGCACCTTCGGATTTGCTGTGCACACTACGAACACTTGTTTACGCCGACGTACGAACTTACAGCATTTACATAACAGTCGAAGTGACGATTTGACTTTCATGGTGTTGATACAACCCGTCTTCTACGGACACCTTCATTAAACTCCAAGCCTATCGAAGCTCGTGCGTATTGTAAGTAGCCATGCCCGCCTGAATACGGTGTATACGATCAGATAATTTGTCATCGAGGTAGGGCGCGATGCGTCCCGAGAGCATTACCGTGCTGGAGCGCTACAGCCCGCGTGGCTACATGCGGCACGACACAAGTTGGGACTGCCAGGTTTTATTGACTCCCTGGCCAAAAGCTTGTACACATCCAGCACCTTGTAGCAAAGACTCCGTAACGATGCTAGGTGCCTGTCCACATGCGGGTGCGGAGTTCAGTTAATCATAACCTTGCATGGACCCAGGAATTGCTTGGCAGGCAGGCGAATGCTGGCCCGCATTTCGTCAGGCAAGGATGTGTTAAGCATTGGCATTAGAAACGTGACTTCAAAGGCAAGGCAGCACGCTTCGCCCGCTGGGAGGAAGCATCGCCGTAAGCAGGGCAACTGGACAAAGCAAGGCGTGGGCGACAACTCCGCCATGTCCTCGTTGAGGGTGCGGCACTGCAATCTATATACTTGCCCATGAAGGATGTTCTCTACTGCCCAATCTGCATGTTTATGTCATCATGGGCGAAGGGCATTGCATGCCGACCTTCGCCGTTCCGTCAGGCTCTGAAGCTGAATGCTAGAAGCCAGCGACATCTAATGCCGTCGCCACTGCCATTGAGTATTGTTTAAAAAGGTTTTGGGGTGGTTGGAGAGCACTGTGATGGGCCCTTCGTGACCGGCCCTTTGTGAACAATGACGGGGGCTCTACTGGTACACTTGGTAGCCCCGAGGCAGTACACATGCGGCTCATCCGCCGCTTGCAACAACCTGATCCTTGTCACCATGGAAGTTTGCGTTGATTTGCATGGCATCGTGGTGTGTCGGCTTTGTATGATGCTAGAGATAATGCGTCTGTGACCAGGCTGATACAGCCTTGGTTCGAGCAAGGCTTTCAAGAAGGATCATGCGCTACGCATGTGTGGTTGCCACTGGTAGTTCAGCCAGCCAATTTAGCACCATAGACGCGTGTAGGTGGCCGTCAACGGATGCAGCCATGGAGAACTGGATACTCTCTATGCCACAATCGATGACATCGGAAAGAAGACGGGCCGTCCGATCGACCTGTTCATCAGCTGTGGAGACTTCCAAGCCATGCGGAACGTCGACGACCTTCACTGCTTCGCCGCCCCACCAAAGTACCGGGCAATGAAGGACTTCCACAAATACTACTCCGGTGAAAAGGCTGCGCCCGTGCCCACGATCTTCGGTGCGACCCTCTCCTCGAGCAGAGCCGTTCCCATTGACCCCTTGTCACGCCTCAAACGCGAACTGTGCGACACCTTGCACCAGTATTCTGTGTCACATGTCCCTCTGTCGCCACCAAGCCGCACCATCGTCGACCATTTGCCACACGGCATGGCCATGATGCTGCAGTCGGTGGCAACCACGAGGCTGCGAACCATCTCCACGAGCTGTACTACGGGGGCTGGGCCGCCCCAGACATCTTCTACATGGGGGCCGCAGGCGTTGTTAACTTTGGCGGGGTCCGCATCGGGGGCCTCACGGGCATCTACAAGGAGCACGACTACACCTGTGGCCACCACGAGCGCCCGCCGTACAACCGCGGCAGCGTGCGCAGCGCGTACCACGTCCGCGACCTCGACGTGTACCGCCTGCTGAAGGTCCGCTCTCACCTGGCCACCGCTCCCGCCCGGCCACGGCCGAAGCCAGCCCGTGCGCAGCCGAACCCGCTGAACCCAAGCACACGCTCGCGAAGCAGCGCTGACGTGGCACGCATCTGCATGTCATCAGGGCCAGACACACGCTGACTGCAGGCAATCTCGCACCGCCGTGGGTCCACACGGCGTCCCTTGTGGTTCAGGAAGGTCTCTGTGAACGCTCGAGCCATAGGCATCCTGGTTTCTCGCTCGCCACGGCTGAGGTCTTGAGACAGCGTGCTGGACACGGTCTTTGACACGCCTGCTTGCATCCCTGCATCTGCGTTTGTTGCAGTTGGATCGCCGACACGAGGATCGCGGTGTGTAGGTGCGCGAGGAGGTTGACGTCATGGTGTCGCACGACTGGCCCACCGTCGTGCCAAGGTACGGGAACACTGGCAGCCTGCTGCGGTGTAAGCCGTACTTCACGGAGGAGGTCAACACCGATTCGCTCGGCAGCCCCGCCAACTGGCAGCTACTGCAGGTGCGCTCACTGGCACGTGCGGCTGTGCCACGACTTGCATCCTGGGTGTGGAACTGTGGGCCGCATGCGGCGACAATAGCGCTGCAATGCCGCTGCCGATTGTTGGAACGGCAGCGCAAGTCTGTCGCACATGCCTTCTGCTGCAAGAGGTTCACCCTCTGTCATGGCAACTGTTGCATCCTCTTCTGGGACGTGTACCTAAACAATCGTGCGGACAAACGCAGACGGTCCATGTGCGCCTGCCTGAAGGTGAAGCGCTGCTCGTCCAAGGCCACGTACATGCCACAGCTGATCAGCGAAGCGCTCGCGTGTGAATGCCACGGTCAATGCAGCGGACGGCTGCCACAGACAGACTGGCCGTTGAGGTGTAACTGTGCGTGAGGTGAGGTGTAACTGTGAGGTGTAACTGTGCAGGCGTTGAAGCCGCGGTACTGGTTTGCGGGGCACCTCCACGTCGCCTTCTCAGCCGCTGTCCCGCACGGCCCTGCCGGGGTCCTTGCGCCCGGGGACTCGAGCGCCGACCGTGTCACGCGCTTCATGGCCGTCGACAAGCCGCTCCCCAAGCGGACCTTTGTCCAGGTGCCCTCCCAGCACGCCTTGCGCTCGTTCCCTCCGGGCGTCCTCCTGTCCCGCATGCCACCGCCACCTCGGATCATGACTGTGTCGCTTGTCGCCATAAGGTCGCCTGCGTACGTGTGCGGTAGATCTGTTTGGGGTGTACGTGTGCTGATGGACAGGGGCGTGTTGCAGGTGATAGATATCCCGGTGCAAGCGCCGGGGCCGAAGGAGATACGGTACGATGAAGAGTGGCTGGCGATTCTGCGTGAGACTCACGGCATCATGAACCTGTCCCCTGGCCCGACGCGGTTTCCTACAGCGTTTGCGGCGCCCCCGCCGGCCGCGGCCGAACACCGCACAGCTGTGGCGGAGGCGCTCGAGGCTGCGGGTGGCGCCGCGGTGCCGCGGGATTCGTTCGCACGCACTGTGGACGCGGGGAAGCGGGGGCAGGGGGACATGCCGACGTGCGTCCCTCGCAACCCTCAGACGGAGGCGGTGCTGCGGCTGATCGGGAGGCCCTGGAACCTTGGCGGTGGTGCTGGTGGTGCCGGACCGGGGCCATCGACGCCACTGACAGGCGACGATTTTCTGGGGAGTGGCGCAGGTGGCCCTGCGGATGGAGGCGGTGATGGCATGTTCAAGCCCGTTGACATCCACAACATGGACCCGCATGCGATCAGCGACGCCAAGATCAAGGAAGAGGATAAAGGGGGCGTGGGCGTGGGGCACTCAGCTGCCGCTGTGAGTATGTCTGATCGGGGCATGGTGCTGAGTAATCCAGAAGAGATTTACATAGGTTCTAGTGATGATGGGTAGGCCCGCTGTCCCGGGTGCTTGGTTGCTGAGGCTTTTGGGAAACATGTGCACAGTGTGGACTGTGAAGGGGGGCATCTGTTCTGCAAGCCTGCATCTGTACAGTCACTGCACCCGCTACTACCTGTAGCAGTATTTCGGCACATGCAGCAAATGCGCCACAGCGATAGACGCGAAACCGAAGGCGACCTCAGCAGGGGGGCAACCCCCTCGCGATGTGACGGCACAGCCACATTAAAACGCACGGCTATGCGAGTCCAGGCAGCGCCGTGCGTTAACTGACGGTGTTCATGTGAGAGGCCTTGTGGCAGCAATGGTCGCATGGATGATCTGCCATGATGTCGGCGATCTTCAAGCTAGGCACCGGTCGGGCACTTCGGAACAAAGAAGCACGATTGATTGTTGCATTGACCAGAGCCTGCAACATGTTCGCCATCTGAGCAAGTCGTAAATTCATCTGGATACCAGTGATCTGCCGTGTGCGTATGGTGCCAGGCCGATCAAGGCGTACGCCCGGTGACGACGCTCAGATGGCAGATTCAATTCGCCGATGTACATCTCCATCTGCTGAACTGGCATCTGCAGGCCAGCAATGCCGTGATGGTGTAAGCGTGTTCGTTGAACGCAGTACGAATGCTTACGAGCGTTCGACGTGGCACCTGCCATGTAGGTCCATCTCTCCCCGCATGCCTGGACAGGCAAGGCTGCGTGACAAACGGCAGTTGAATTCTCAAGTGAGAAGCTGGTAATGCATCTGTTTCATCAAGATGGCAGCGCTGTTTTGGTTGTCGGGTCGCGTAGGCCATTCACCGTGATCGGACCGGCATGGTCACTGGTGCGCCATGGTCCACCGCATGCGCGAAAGCCCTGAATCACTGATGGATCACCTCAACAAGACAACATGGATCACCTCTACACGATTGGCAGATAGATCATCGCCGTAGGTTTGTGCGCATGAAGATTGTACATGATCATCACCTCAGCGACAGAGAACCTAAAACTTGCTGACCACCCGACTCTGCCTCCGCAGATCCCGCTCTACGCGAATAGGCATGCTATTAGATACAACTTGAGGTAAGCCTCCGGGTATGCCAAGTCGCTGGACGGAGGAGGGAACCAAACAACCAGCAGACTCGACCACGGCCTCTCTTGCCCACAACTATGCCGACGTTCCCTACAGTCTTCAGGCAATAAGAACAATTGTTCAACACAGCACGGACCTGCAGCCAGCAGGGCCATGCCCGTGCTTCGACTGGCTTACAGGTCGGTCAGCGATCAGCGATCGTGAACACATTCAACTGGCGGAACCAAGAAACTCAGACGACATATACAAGCAGCTGTGGGCAGAGGGGCCGATGTCAAGTAGGCGGAAGAAGGCACATCAAGGGTCCTGGGATGAGCGCTTGAGCATAACATTCGGGCACAGAGACTCCAGCAAGGTTCGTGCCAGACCATTCATGCACTTTCATAAAACAGGTGCATTAATTATTTTTAAGTGCGAGCATTCTCGCCGCGACTTGAGTCTTGTGATGACTGGCGTTGTTCTGCCGGTCAACACCATCCGGCTGGCCAACGGTCGCGCTGCAGTGACCCGTCATGGGTGGATGGTTCTCACCTGCACATCTAGTGCCTCGAGGGCTTGGCCTAGAAACGTAGAGTTTGGTGTTGGCCGGTTTTCAGCGCTGGACCTCGCCACCCTGTTCTTCTGTCTAGTAGCACACAATGTTCACCAACGCCAGGCATCTACGCTGCATCTGTTGCACTAACTCCTCAGAAGACGCGGCACGCCAGAAGAAGCTGGCTTCGCAGTTCAGCTGCATCGCTGCACACACCGTGCCAGTGCCAGGCGAAGCGACTGGGGCGCAGAGGCAGGAAGGTCGCAGACACACATGCAAGCCTTCCCTACATGGTCCAGCCAGGTCAGCAAGGCAACAGCTGTGTGCACATGCAGCACTGGGGCGGCATATCAGCCGTGACAATATGCCCAGAGACCCACGACATATACACAGGCAGCAGGGACTGCCGCATCAAGCGCTGGTCGCCCCGCCGCACCGAGCGCTCCGGCTCCAGCCGTACCAACGGCTCCACTGCCCCCAAGCCCACCACGAACGGCTCGTCTAGCTCCTTGCGGTGTATAGGCGACCTCGCAGGTCACACCGGCTGGGTGTCAGCACTCGCAGCCACCCCTGAAGTACTCATTTCGGCCTCGTACGACGCTTCCGTGCGCCTCTGGTCCGAGCGCGACTGCCGCCTACTGGCAAACCTGACGGACGTCCACGACGACTACGTCACGCGGCTGGCGGTCGCGCCGCACGTCGGCAAGTTTGTGTCCGCCGGCCTCCGGGGGCACCTGCACTGGTGGGACCTGGAGGCGCTGCAGCGGGTTGCGATGGCGTCGGCGGCGGGCACCGAGGACGCCCCCGACGCCCTGCAGCAGCGCGCGCGGCGCACGCCGCAGGGGGGATGCGTCAACTCCGGCTCCATCTACGCACTGCACTGCACCCCCGACGGCCGCCTGTGTGCCTTCAACGGCCCCGACGGGTGCGCCCCCCCCCCCCACCCCCCCCCTCTGGTCGCGCGAGCCGGTGCCCCACATGATGTGCTCGTGCACCGCATAGCGCGCACAGCGCGCTCGAGCCGTTCCCCGCCGCAGTCGGTCCCGCTGACGCCGATGCGTGGTGTGCCCGCTGTGGTCCGGTCGTCCCGCGGCATGCATGCTGCGAGTGCGCGTTCACACCTGCCTGCCCGGCTTCGCGGCAAGACCGCAACCCCGGACCAGGCCGACACACAGTCCTGGCGACTCTCGGCAGGCCACAGACATGGCAGACCCTCGCCCCATCGCCAGCAGCTGCCTGCAGGCTAGTGCGGCTGTATGATGAGCGGCTCGGCCCGAAGGACTGCGGCGTTCTGCATGGCCACAGGGACAACGTGCGCGATGTCCGCCTGTCGCCGGACGGCGTGAGGCTGATCAGCGCGGCGAGCGACAAGTTTGTGCGCGTGTGGGATCTGCGCGCGCAGCGGCAGTGCCTCGCGGCGTTGCAGATGCATGGCGACTCGGTGTGGGCGCTGGAAGCTGCGGACGATGAGCTGCGCACCTTCTACAGCGGCGGCCGGGACGGTCAGGTGCGCCTGCTCGCCCGCAGCGCATGCCACCGTACACCAAGCCGCTCCATTCAGGCTCTGGTTGACATGGTTCAGGTTACAATCTGTCGCACGCTTCCAGGTTGTGTAGACGAGCGTCTGCCGTGGGTGTGGCATGCAGCACTAGGGATTGGCCTCCCCGGCGCTGTGGTGTCACAGGAAGAACTGCGCTGGCATGCTGCGTCGCAGGGCCTGCATCCGTGGGTTCGTGCGGCGATGTCAACCTGTTTCCGCTTAGAATAGCGCTGTCCCAGAATCCGTTGCCGGATCCATTGGTGCCCCCCCCCCTTCCCGCCTAGTCGTGATATTTTCATCGCAAACCCGTACAGCACAGCATGGCAGGTTGTGGAAGACGCATCCTTGTCAGACATTTGGGTGGCCGATGCTTCCCTCAGATCAGCCGGCTGCTGTGCACAAGCAGGGCGCCGTCCCACCGCGCACCATCCTCAAATCGCTTCACGCGGAGCTCTTTTCACGCCAGCATGCCGTCAAGTATACTGCTGCCACGCCACTTGCTCTGGAGGCATGCACTGGGCGGCTGATCTCCGGGCAGATCCGTCAAACCAACGCCCAACAGCTGTTTGGGTTTGTTCGGGGGAGCCAGGCATGCCGACTGCCACACGCTGCTGTAGGTGTTCATGACGGACACCAAGACTCTGACCACCGAGCCAATCACCAACACCGGAGGCCCCATCCTCTCCCTCACCAAAGACCCGCACCGTAACCTTCTCTGGGTGTCCACACCGTCCTCCTCCCTCAGCGCGTGGGCACCCCCCTCGCACCCCCCCTCCCACCCGGTGCATGCGATCGACCTGCAAGCGCACCCAGACCCGGACCCCACCGACGCCCCCCACATGCCGTCCCCCCGCGCGATGCCGCTCCGAGCGCTGTCGCTGCCGCGTGAGCGCCTACCGGCGGCCAGCATGACAGAGCCGCACGTGACGCTGCAGGGCATCCCGCCGCTCGTGCGTTGTGCCGCGTTCGAGGACCGGCGGCACGTCCTCACGAAGGATGCCGCCGGATGCATCGCCCTGTGGGACCTCGTGCGTGGGAAGCCCGTAAAACAGTACCCGGCTGACAAGGTACCGTCCCGTCACGCTCCGCAACGCCTTCGCCGCTGTTTTGCCGCTGTGACGCACGAGTACAGGGCTCCTCACATGTCGGCGCTGAACCATTCTGTACGCCTCCCGCTGGCAGCGTTGTTGGGCAATCACGATACTTCGAGTGAGACATGTTGATGCGTCGGCATCTATTATTCAGAGGCGGTACCCTGAAAACCCACCTCGACCGGTTTACACTGGCAGCTATCGTGCCGTTCTCCCTCTGGCAGCCACAGCAGTCCGGCTGCGGTGTCACGCGAGAGCGTGTCGAATGCCTGGCATGGCACAGCGGGGCAAAGCGAGCGCCGGAAGTGTGGATACCTGGACGGCAGCGTGGCCCATACAGCTGCACGAGAGCCTCTGTGGCAACGCCCCTGTTCCATGAGTGCAGCAGGTGTTCTGTAGTCCACAGTCCGCGCTGCCCGTAGCTGTTACGCGTACCACATGAGCGGCGTGAGGCGGTTGCACCACGCCGCCAGCGTCACATATTGGCTCACTGCGCCAATCTTGGCAGGTCCCCACATCAGCGACATGCCGCTCTCGGAGCTCTGCAGACCCCCCGCATTCCTAGGTAGCAGTCGAACGGCCCGCCGCGCTGCGCATGCATGGCATCCATGCATTGCTTCCCGCCGCGTCGGCGAGACCGCTACCGCGCTGACTCGCACGCAACCCACCCCTGCAGCTAGTTGCCGCCGCTTCCCCGTCTCGGGTCTCGCCGCCGCATCCACGCTGCCGAGGGAACGGCGATGCCAAGGTGACGCTGCTTGCGTACGGCGTGGCGCACTGGACCCGCGAATGCCGGCGGGTGCATGCAGGACGACGCGTTTGAGGAGGTGTACAAGGCGCAGTTCATCGCGTTCCTCGCCGCCGTGCCGCCGTGGTTCACCCTCGACATCAACCAGGGGGTTCTCACGCTGCGCCTCGCCCGCTCCGACCCCAGCGCCTTTGCCGCCGAGGTGTACGGCGCCGCCCTCGGCGAGGCCGTCGCCGACGACTTCAAGTATAACTTTGGCCACAACGTCCTCCAGGCCGCCCTCGCCGTCCTCCGCTGCAAGGCCCAGGGCCGAGCCGACGTCGACGTGCGCCCCTGTCGCCCGTGGCATACACACCCGGATGCTGTGCAGTAGACATGCATGTCTACCATGCTACTGCAGCTCAATGAGTACCCCTGTAGCCACATTTATGGCACCACCTGCCTTCCGTCCTCGGTGCTCCTTGCACTCTGGGCAAATACTGCGAGCGCCTGCAGTCATGCAGCTGAGTGAGGCGACACAAACCAAGCGAGCGAATGGGGCGTGGCGGAAAGCAAAGCAGGGTGGACCTGTGTGCAGGCGTACGTGCAGCGCGGCGGGCCGTTCGACTACTACCACGACCAGGACGTCAACATCGTCGTGTCCGCGCACTACCCGCAGTCCCCGCAGAGGTGGCGGCGGCCGATGCGGGCATTCAACGGCGACGAGATCCAGCGGGGCATGGTGCCTCAGTGGGCCTCGGAGGCCGTCATGCGCGGCCGCATCCCCAACGACCCCACGGTGAGCAAGGTCGCTTTCACCGTCGAGCCCCTGGGGCCGGTGCGGAACCACTTTTACCCGGCGCCGGCCCCCACGGACCCCGGCCGCGGCCGCCGCGGCCACAGCAGCGCCGCGCAGAACGCACCCGAGCGGCTCACCGCCCCGGCCATCCTCGAAGTCCGGAAGGTCGCGCTGTGGGTGCAGCAGAAGCTCGCCGACGGCAGCCTCAAGGTGAGCGCGCCGCCGGTGACGTTTCTCCCGGCGGAGAACCGGGCGGCCGCGCAGGAGCAGCGCGAGCCCCACATCGCGATCATGCATGACGGCAAGCTCCTGCCGAGTGAGCTGTCGCTGAACACCGTGAAGCGCTTCCTGTGCCGCGGACGCTTCGACGACGACATCCCGCTGCAGTGCATGTTCATTGACTGGGCCGCGCCGCCGGAGATCGCGGACGTAGTGCCGAAGCACATCGACCCCGAGGGCTAGCCGTCCCCGCTCGCCGCAGCCACCTACAGCGGCGCGCGAGCCCCGGGTGACAGCGCCCCCCTGCGGCCACGGCCCGGCCGCCACCCGGGCTGCCACTGCCAGCCGGCACCTGCCTGGCAGGCAGCGGCAAGCAGCACACACGGCACCCCCTCACCGCACCTCGGCGGACCTGTGCCGGTGGCACCCGCAGCGATGTGTGCAGCATGCGCAAGAGGCCGACACAAGGTGGGGGGGCACTGGCCTCGCGGCCAGCCCCCCAGCAGTGGCGCAGCTGCTGTCATATACACACTGCTGTCTGGTCCCGTTGCGAAGCGTGCCAAGACCGCGAGACTTCTGCTCCGGCGGATGTGGTGCAGCCCAGCATGGATCTCTCCCACCGGCAAGCTTCACATTGCTGGTGGCATTCCGCATGCAGATGCCGCCCTTGATCTCACTGCGGCAGTGGTTCTGGAGGCTAGTTCCAGAGGGTCTGCTGGTGCTGTGAACGATTGGTGATGTGAAGCGTGCCGGCCGGTGGTCAGACATGGTGGCGGGTTGGGCCCCCTCTGCCGTGACGGGCTGAAGGCACACTGTAGCCACCGCGCGGTAGGTGGGGCATGCATGTTTAGAACTCTTGTTGCGGGCGGTCTGTGTGCATGTGTGCTTGCCTGCGTGTGCTCAGACTGCAGATCACAGATCCGTGTGCCGCCAGCCAGAGCCCGACATGTGCTGTGGGCTAGTTTGAAAGAGATGTGTTGAGGATGATGGATGACTGATATGTACCACTGAGGGGTGTGAGTGTGTCTGGGTGATGGGGGTTGGAGCTGTTCCCAGAACTGCGCCGCACGCCGGGCGACCGGCAGCAGAGAGTGAGTCTGCGCAGAGATCTTCACAGAGTGCGCAGCTGCTGCAGAGCTGATGCTTGTGTAACAGCGGCGCAAATGCAACACCAATCAACTTTCCATCAAGCTGGTGGCATATCAAATGAATGCACATGCGGACATGATGTTGCACCGTAGGGGATGGGTGGGTATGCCTCATTAATCGGCGATAATCCACCAGAACTGTCTTTCCGGCTAGCTTACGGGATGTTTGGATGTTGCAAGAGGATAGTGTTCTTCAAGCGTAGCCTTCCAACTCACACACTCACTGACGTCTCGCTGTATACATTGGCCCCTTGGCTTGTCCACGAGCGTGTTGCAGCAGCAGTTGATGCGCAATCGACGGCACACCGCGGTTTTCGACGTCTCGTGCATATGATCACGGCCTTGCGGCTCCTTCAACGAGCCTCGTTGCATTGAACTGTAAGCCCTAGTAGATACAGCATAATAAACGCCGGCGGCACAAACACTAAGCCGACACGCGGTGAGCCCTATTTTCTGTCTCCGACAACCCCAGTTGCAAGGGCTACACGCGAGAAGCCCTGGATATATCGTGGGGACTAGTACTGCTGGCGATGCAGCTGCTGTCAGTGGCGGTCCAGAGGGGCAATGCTGAGATGTATCGCAAGAGTGGCCTCGTGATCTCTC
>JAUMHO010000007.1:1529551-1548088 GCA_032360965.1 Ulva armoricana
ACGTCAATTGTTCGTCAGATGTACATCCACACGCGACATAAATCTACCGCAGATGTACATCGAAACTGGTCTCACCACTTTTGTAGTGATTGGCTCAAGCTACGACATGCCGGTTCATGGTTACCCTCACACAGTCCCACATATGCGCCGCGTTTATAGCACCTGGCACAGCCAATCCGCTTTGGAGCCAATGGTGAAGAGTACACACAATCAATCTAGGCCTCATTTCTGGCATGGCCGATGCCTGGGGTTTAGCGTGACGCCAGAGTTGGATTGTTCTTACAATATTTTTTTTCAATTTACCAATCTGCCACTCTCGCGGGCCGATGCTGTATGTATCCTACACTTCCCCACTCAGCCAGCACCAGTACCACTTCCATGAGCTGCGGCATTGAGGAACTATGTTGAGCTCACGTGTCTACCCCCCTCCCTCCTGACCAATAGCCTTCCCCCGCCTGGTTTTGGATGCAACTGTTGGATGTGGTCGCCACATCCCCCCTCCCCGCCCCTACTAGTAGTGGTGATGTAGCCGATGCGCTTGGGTTTGGCGTAATCCCCGAGTTGGTTCTTCTAAAAATGCGTCTTAATTTTTAGCACGCATGTTCCACAATCCCAGCGGAGCGTGTAAGCAATACGCACACGCCTCTGTGACAACGAAGGACTGCTCCTCAGTCCTGTTTTCTGCCCCGAGTGTGTCATGGAAACAGGGCGGTTCACGGTGTGCTTGTGGTGTTTGGCTTGCAAGGCGACATGCGCCGGGTGAGTCGGCAGGTAGGCTTGTGCGTTCCTCTTCTGCTGTTGCTGCCTCTTTTGCTTTTGCTGCCTCTTTTGCTTGTGCACGCCTCTTAGGATTGTGCGTGCCTGTTTTGATCTTGCTGCCTTGTGCATGACCCCCCTTCAGCTAAGCGTAGCGCGACACCGGGCCGCTGTTTCACTTGCAGTGTATTGCAGAAGCTGGCATGCGGTGCCGGCGCTCAATACCCGTAAAATATCTGGGCCCGAAATAGAGACTCTCGAAAGCGGGAGAGCCAAAGATGTAAGGGAAATATACCGAAATTGATAAATTGGCCCGAAAATGGGCCTGCAACGCCAACGTTCGAAATCGGGAGTTGGGCCCATTCTGGCAGAAGGCCTGACTGGTACTGCAAACCAAGCAGACTGCCATGTCCTTGCGCCACCCATCCTAGGGCAGGGCACGAAGGCCAAGCAGCTGCATATGAGGGACACCCTGTTCCTCACACAGCAATGCATGCCCATCAGCGGGCGACCAAGTATGGTGTGATACAACAGTGGTACAACCGGTGGATGAGATGGGGGATCACTATGAAATGTGGGGATGTTGAATGGCGGGGATATGAAGTACGTGCACTGGCCTCAAGTTGGGAGCATGTTCCATCCAACCGTGCCAAACATGACAGGTGGGTCTGCCCACAACCTACTACATGCGCTGAGAAATACATGTATGTATGTATGATTACATCGCCGTATCCATAAGGACATTGACACCTCCGGCAACCGGGACCGATTGAACATGTGGGGCCTTCAGCCTAGAGCTGCCAGCATTGGTATGTGCAACATCCAGCGTTGGGCATCACGGCGCATTACAACTGGACTGATCTCAGAGGCTTGAGAGTGCATGCTGTGCTCATGAGTAGGTCTGGCTGGACCGCAGATGAAACGCCGCAGATGAAACATGTAATGCTGCAGTCCAAACGGAGCCACACGGACCTGATTTATTGGCATGATTTGCCATTTACAAACAGTTCTACCAACGAAACCTAGAAAATAGTCCCATCAGGCGACTGCCGCACCTCCAGACACGATGCCCTGATCTACTGCAAATATAGAGCAAGGAGATCCTGATAGCTGTCCAACCTATTTGGCAGTCTTCGAGTGCACATAGCTGCCAGAGCACGCCCCCAACACGATGGCATGCCGCACAACGCGGAGTCCAGCGGCCGCCTTATCTGTCACTCCCTGACCCCACTAGAGGCACGCGGCAATGCTGTACACCTTCGGGTCCTCCGCCAGGTCGCCGCGGTACGCGGTGGTCGTGCTAGAATCGATAAAGTCGTAGAGCAGCGTAACGAGGTGGCCGTCACGCCCGGAGGGGCCCTCGATGGCAAACCCAATGCAGCCACCCAGTCTGCGCTGCTGCAGGCGGCAGGCGTTGATGGCGGCGGTGAGCACGTACGAGGCCGGGGTGTCGGTGACGTAGAAGTCGCGCACATCGCTCTCCGCTGCCATCCAGTGGAAGTTGCCATCGTCACGCCGCAAGGGGTTGACCTGACGGACCTCCCGCGTCGCGGGGTCGCACACTGCATGGCGCGCCAGGCTTAGGCCATTGACCCCATGGCGGAAACTCCAGGCTGATGAGTAACGTGGTAACATCGGTGCTTGATGATGAGTGGGAACGAAAATGGACAGGGGAAGATGGCAGGACGAAGAGTGGGGAGGCAAAATTGCAGGGAGAACGGGCTGGAAGGCTGACGTATCTCAGGAATTTTGGAACAAGGGTTGACATGTCCGGAACTTGGTTGGCAGAAGCTACAGGTTGCAACATTACAACAACAGTACAGGTTGCAGTGCAGGCGTGGGCAGTGCCCAGCTGGTCCATGACTAGACAAGGCATGGGGGCGCACAACTCAAGTGGAAGGTGGAAGGTGAGCTGGAGCTTCTGACCAGACCGGGCGAACAAAGTGAAGAGCCACGTGACACGCAGGTTGAAAAGCAAAGCAGGTGACAGGCAATCGGAAGAACAGCAACTAGGAGATGGCGCCTCGTACAGAATGCGATCTAGATCGCATGAGTCTGTAGCAGTTCACAAACATGCAGCTTGGCAATGCCATTTCAAACATGCGTCCTGCTTGGCCATTCAAGCGCACATACCAAGGCAACTGAACCAAATCATCGCTCCATTAAAATTGCAGCACCATCGCAGTTGCAGACCAGGTGCAACAAGTGGCAGGGGCAGACATGCAGGCTGCATAGCATGAGTTCAGGGTGTGGAGGGACAGCGTACATGGCTCGGGCAGGAAGCACTTGGTCAGGAAGAGTTCTGCGTCAAAGAAAGGATGCAGGGTGCCCTCCAACGTGAACAGATTCTTTCCGAAGAGAGTGCACCTGCATCATGGAACTCTGATGTCAGTATATGAGCATGATCATGAGGCCATGAGCTGGCGCAATGACATCAGGGGAGATACACCTGTGCGCGAATCCATCTACAAGATGGGTTGTGCAAGATACACAGCTTCAGGGATGCTACGCTACGTTCACACAAATGGGTTTGCCACAGGTATGCCCCATTGAAGAGTGACAGCTGCCACGGGTCGCTGAACGTGGCATGCTTGATTCAATTCTCCAGGCTTCTGGGGTGTCCCTGGTTCCTGCCTAAACACAATCGCTACGAAACGCAGAGCTGCCAGTGGCCAGCAAGCATGCATGTGTGGCAGACTGAAGGATTAGAATAGTCCTCATACTCCAGTCTATGTGGGACACACCGGGCCACGATGGTCCACAGACAGCAAGCTTGACACATCTCAGGCGAAGACGAATGAGGTGTCCCCCTAAGCAGGAGTGCAAGCATCATGCAAATCTATTGGTTTCAGGCAGTGATGAGCACAGATTGTGCAGTGTGTCGTCTACAGGCTGCCACACAGTGGTGAACGAAAGCGCAGCAACATGTGGTGTGGCCAGGCTGAGTGTAGGTTGCAGATAGTCATTGGATGTTCCGGGTGCCTATGTGCGATATTAGTCTCTGGCAAGTCCCTCAGTTTGCTTCCACTTGCAGTCCTGGATGGATTCAAGTGCAGAAATACAGAACAGGTAACGTACTCTCCATCCGCTGTCTCATCAAATGCAAAGCACTCATCGTTGTCCTGGCATTCCTTTAGGCAGGTGGTGTCCTTGACGTCTAAGTCGTAGTTGTCAAGGAAGTCCAGTTCAATGTCATCGTTGTCAGCAAACCTGAAGGCTGACAGGCCACCAAGCCGGGAGATAACCTTGGTCGAATCACATGCTGAAGGATCTGCACAGCGTGTTCTGGCCATGGGAGCTGCATGGTGCTTTGAAACACCGGTGGTCTCAATGGCAGGAGCGTGGCAGACAGGTCTCCGCATATGGGGACCGGCATTCAAGTAAGGCATTGAAAGCACCGCGAATGGTAGATCATAATTCTTGTTTGCCCGTTCAGTTCGCTGGTACCCGTTCAGTTCGCTGGTACCCGTTCAGTTCGCTGGTACTATCTCCGATGAAAAACATCGTTCCAGCTGCTCGCTTTTGCATGATGTGGCAGGGCATACACGCGACTTCTTCGTGCACAAGCATCACGTGGCAGGGACAATAGGAAACATTGATCTGCTGCAACAACAGGCGGATTTATTCTCAGGCCTAGGGACACACCAGTGCAAGTCAGGATGGCTCCACTGGGCCAGGAGGGTGGTATATCGCTAGACCTGGGCCTGCATTGGCTAAATTTGAAAGTTTTCTCAACACAATGGTCATCCGTGTTACAGCATGGCCTGATCGTCCCCGATGCGATTCCCTCGCCGGCGCACTTCTTCCAGGTCTGAACGCAGGAGCCATTACACTCCAGATTTTGACCTGCATCGGTGGACAAGTTGTCGCATGCATCTGCAAATAATATTCAGACCTGAGGTAATGGAGTACGGGCGTGTGGCATTGAAAAAGCAAACAGGGCTATCAGTGCGTCGTGGACTCGGGTCCCCGGCCATGTCCACCTGGTGCACGGATGTGGTCTCATACAGAACACAACCAAACACCGAGGGAAGGCATTGAAACATATTCGCTGTCCGATGCGAAAACTGGCCTCTCGCATCTCGAAGCCTGCGTGACCTCAAACCCATTGAAAACATGTTGACACACCTGTAACCACGGCAGCAAAAGCCAGCGCTGCAATGCTGGTAACGCAGATTGACTTCATTATGACTTTCAGCTGTCCACTATTCCTGCATGCTTGCACGTGTGGTGTGTACGGCTGCGTTGACTAACATAGCTTGCTCTACAGCTTGTATCTGTGCTTACAATAGCATAAATGTAAGTAAGAAATGCGTTTAGCCCAGCGTAGTGCTGTCTTATACAGCATACCTTGCCGATCCTGTAGCTTTTGGCGAGATTCTTGTCTTGTTTCTATCAAGTCAGTCGTAGTTCCTTGACTTGGTCCTGGTGAATTTAGTTCGCATCAACGTTCTGGAGATGTGATGTACTGCAACGGGATATATATGCTTTAATACCGTACGAGCATTTTGATCTTTACACGGCTGTGCACTTCCCGCGGGAGCCTGCGATAAGATATCACTGTATCATTCGCGATGTTCTGCCTCACATAATCATTTGGTCCTTCCGGTCCCATGGCACTCTCGCTCATCGAAGCTATACAGTACCGTACGTAATAAAAGTGAGCTAGGTGACAGGTTGTGCTTGCGTGGCTGGCACTTGCAGATTGCTAGGCGTCGTGTTCGAAGTTAGAAGTGATGCCGTCCACATGAGAGTGCGGCAGCTGCACCGTCATCCGATAGCCGGTTTTGATTCGACAACCTCGCAGTGTACTACTGAGCTGATGTTGCCGAGACTGATCTGTATAGTGATTGGTTTGTTGCTTGTGCTCCGCAGGTTGCTCACCTGTTCATCTAGGTCCGCAAGAATGCTGATGCTGTCCGTAACGGTGTTCGTTAAGTAGCTTACCAGTCGCAGAATAATTTATTCGTGCCGTGTACATGCTTTGCACTCCGCTCACACGCGGGCCCCAAAGCCTCGGGAGTGTGTCATTGTTTTTGCAGTTTAACACAGACGCCATCAGCAACACAAACGCCGTCAGCTACACAAACGCCAACAGCAATGTATCTAGGCTTAATGCCTGGATTGCTTTACATGGCTACATGGCTACATGTAAGCTAAGGTTCCGAACAGCCGTGCTTGATGACCATATCAGTCTGGGACCATGTCACTAGTGAAAGCCAGGTTGTTTGACACTTCAACATCTATGCCTATGTCCAATAACTGTACGAATATGACCAGTAACAAACATAGTGGAAGTGTGAATCTTGGGCCAGCCAGAGGTGGCAATCAAGCCTGCACCTCCTGTAGCTGCTGTGTTGCAGTCACACTTGCCGCTTTGGTGGGGGCAAACAGTTTGTCAGCCAAGGCAACCAACACAGCAGCAGAAAACTTGACAGGTGCTGCAGTGAAGAGGTTTCGGTGCAAGTTCTCTGTCACTGCCAGTTACTCAGACTTCACCAACAGGTTCACCCATGAACAGTGTGGTTGTGCACTATACGCATCCAGATGTCAGCCTGTTCGATCCAAGGCGGCTTACGTCAGTGGATGGACCATCATGGAAAAGGCGGGCTTGTACCGGAGTGGATTCATTGTCATAGTGCATAAACATGCTGTGAAACACAGGCACTGCATTAACAAGGCGTGTCATTCCCACATGCCGGCAGAGGAGTTCCAGTCAGCAGGCAGTAACTCGTGTTGATGGGGCGCGGGTGCTTGTATGCACATGCTGTGCTGTCCGAGTTGGACTGCTTGCCGAGGGTGTCTCAGACTTTGCCTGTACACACTGCCCTGGCATGCATGGCAGACATAGCTGTGACGTGGCATCATGGCAACATATGGGTTGCTGAGCTGATGCCCTGGTCATGTGGATATGGGTCTGTTGCCTCACGATTCTTTTTTTGTCTGAAGAAAGTATACTTGCATTCTCTCAAGTATGTGCCGGGTAGGGCATCAAAGCGTGCTTCATGCTTGTCGGACATTGTGTGGCAGACAGGGTGAGTGCCCCATCCACCCTCACACAGGCCCGGGCAGCTGCACGCCCCGTGGACAGGCATATGAATGATGAGATTCCAAGATATGTGACCAGTGTGCGAATGCGGAACATCCCAGTACACTGGTGGAGGCATCCTCCAAATGGTCCATGTACGAACGACAGTACATGCTCGAGTAGGTAATTCTCAGCACTCACAGCCATGCTGACCACAGAAAACCACTTTGCATGCCTTTCAATGTAACTGCATCGTGACAGAGCAGCTCTCAATTGCAATGTTCATACAGCAACACGACATTAAGCACAATAAGCTCTGCTGGAAGGAGGCCTGCAGACTCAGACGGGCATGGTCGGGAAACCTGCACTGATGTGATACCATCATGCACTGTTCGCCTGACAAAGCACTTATGTAGTGCATATGCCATACCAGGTAGAGCATTGCCGATGCTGCAACAGAAAGAATCTGGTGTCACTGGTTAGGCTCAACCCATTGGCTGATGCGCAGCAGCAGCAAACACATGCAATAACGCCCTACACCAGAAGTCGACCCAAGATTTGTGTGGTAAAGTCTGCTTCCACGTCGTGCGCGGCGGTGTCACCCGGCGTATTCACGTATCTAGAGCTTGTTTTGCTCGTGTTGGCATTTGCGGTTACCCCTTGGCGATGCTAGGCTGTTGCGTTGATCTCCGTGGTACACAGAGCTTGGAACACCTCCTTGGTACCTAGGGCGCAGGACGCAATCCGTCGAGGGTCAGACGTTACCACGCAGCTGTGACATAACCACAAAAACCAAGCATGTCCGGAACTCTAGACCTAATCAGCGTGATCTTCACGAGCCACTGCAGCCTTCAGCTGAAGACTGGGAACCTGCGATGCACTCGTGACGACAAAGAATGCCATGTCGCAGTGATGGACCTTACCTAATGATCGGAAATGCTTACCCGTGGGGCTGACACCTTTTTATGGATTGCTGGGACGTGAGGAGTCCGATTGCGAATTGAAAAGGAGTGTTGGGAAGTCGCTGACATGCATGTTACGGAGAGACATTTCTCCCCGGATGAGCAACACAGCGTTGGAAGCCATCGCACATACAAATAGCAGTGTAGCCACTAGCAGCGTATACATTGTTGTCATGTAGTAAATAGCGCGAACATGCGTTTATAATCGCGACTGCCCACTCGCCTGTGACCCCCTCACGGTGTCGAAACGGTATGCGCCCTTGCCTGGTCGTGGAACTTTGCATCACATGGTAATTATACCTGCTGTGCTTAGGTCTGTCAGATGTGCTAGCGCCGGTTGTCTTGTGACTGCTCGTTGGGTTCGACGGGTAACTCCGGTACAGGGAAACAAGCCCTGTGCCACGGATTCAACCCAAGAAAGAGAGCGCATAACACTCGAAAGATCACGCTCATTTTCAGGTATGGAATAGTTTCTAAATGTACGATGAGACTGTGCCAGCCTGACACCCGAGTGTTTCGGAGGAGCAGTGTTGTGCCTGGGAGGCTTCCGGGGAAGGTTTTTTTATTTTGCAGGCAGAGTTAATACAAACTTGTCAAGATTAAATATACAATGTATCTGCTTGGTTATATTTCCTGGTATGTTGCGGTGCTTGCATCGATTGCGCAAGGTGTGCACACGGCCCGACGCATGCCGGGGCTGGCCATGGTGCCTGAAACTCTTACGTCAGACTATATGCAAATGTTCCAATTGTGTTTCAACTTCATTGTTCCATGCTTGTGCAGGATGCCTCCCGCAATGCGCGAATGTCATCCGCTGGTTCGGCGACTAGACGTTTTGTTGTCATGCAGGTCACAACTTGACTTGCCAGGGAGGATGTGCATCAACATGGCGAAAGTGTGCTGGTGAAGGCATCCCCAGCGATGAAATACGCCCGTGCTGCAGTACCAGAGATCACTGTGTGCGAAAGACTGGCAGCTACAGCCAGTGCCGTCCTGAGTCACAAATAATTCCTCCTTCTTGGCCGCTAGGCGACGTTTTGACTTGCATTGGTGAGGCCTGAGAACTGATCGGCTTGCGAAACCATTGCTGGAACCTGCACATGCTGTTCACAGTTGCCAACTTGGACAGAGGATGCAGCACATGGCACAAACTGCCAGTGTGTCAGCCTTGATTTTCACAGCACCATGGACTACATGGCGTTGTTGCCATATGTGTAGGCATGGAATCGCAGTTACTGGAGTACAGAACGATGCATGTCTGACATCAGATGTGGATGTTGCACATTTGGCCTGACTTTCTCTTGACCAGCATTGTTGCTGTGACTGGTTGTTGTTCAGATTTGTGCTACAAGGTTATTGATGCTGTTGGCTTTGCATGGACTGTTGGAGGATAGGGAGCAATTGGTCTTTGTGTGTGGGTGACCTACATGGGACAACATTGGCTCCTTGCCAAGCAAGCCCATGCATAACTGCTACCAGCTATTAAGGTGCAGGCCATGTGGTAACGGGCCACACTACTTGGATTTGCATGCAGATGACTCTTTGAAGTGTATTAGGAACGACGTTATTTTGAAAATTGGTGTCTCTGCCAATCTCTGTGTTGACAATGATGACGTAGAGTTGGTGTCATTTGATGTGGATGAGCTGGAGCTGGCTCACACCACATGCCATGAGGAATGCCAGAACAACTCTGACTGCTACATATACGAGACCACAGCTGATGGGGAGTACGTTTCTGCTGTCCGTGATAGGCCTTGCAATAAACAAGCAGCTGTGTTGATTGACTTGCAGTGGCCAAGAAGCCAAACAAATGTTGTGCAGTTGCACACTGTTCAGCAAAGACTTGTTGGACCCGGACGTGGGAGGACTGCTGCCCTCCACTGGATCTGAACTCCACTTCACCAAGTGCTGGATCCCAGAGCCCTGTGCGATCTGCCAACGCCTTGCTTTGTAGAGCTGCTAGCTGTTCATTGGTCAAACGTGATACAGAGAAACTTCATCGTGTCCTTTGTTTGACGGCAGACTCTGGCATGAATGTGGCAAATGAGCTCAAAGCAGTTGTTTTCGTTGAAAATTTTTTATGTCTCCTTGCCTGAAGGGCATAGCCGTAGAATCTTCTTGTGCCTGACTTCTTCGCAGATGTGTCTTCTGTGCTGCATGTCCATACACTGTTCTGCATGTCCATGCGCGCAAGGCCATACACGTATAATGCCTGCCAGCTTTCTGTGTTTGAACAATCGTTGAACTTGTTGAACAAAGGAGGAAAGTGGAGTGGAGGACAGTGGCGTGCAGACCGCATTACTGCTGTGCTAAGAAGCAGATAGAATTGGCTCAGGCCGCGCAGCAGCTCTGCATCTGGATTCAATTTCGCCGTGTATGCAGTGTGCGATCCAGCAACGAGGGAGGTTCGCCAACTCAATGCACATACTCCAGAGCACTGGGAAGACAAAAGGACGCGTACAGTGTCATTCAACGCTGTTGCCGAGCATGCACTGACAGCAGGAATCAACGTGTGCAAGCTTACAAAGAACCGGCAGGGCGGCTGCATTGGTTTCGCTATTGACCAGCTTGAGGATGAGTCTTCAGTTCGCATCACCTTGCTGTACAATCACCGCAAGAACACGAGGCAGTACAGCCCATCACCAGATTCACAAGTTTACAGCCTGCTTGGGTGCTGAAACAGCTTGTCTGTTGGCGGTCATGCATGTAGGCCGTTTTGGTTCTAGGCGCTTGTTTGTTAGAAACCATTATAAATGTTGGGTATGTATCTTTACAGCCTGATAGGTATTTGAGGGTTTGTGTGGCCAGGAATGCACACTGCCAGGCTGCCTTGGTCAGGTTCACATCACGCACCATACTATGATCTAACATATCCCACTTGCTTCATGCTTTGAATGGCAGTTCGCTTTGTATGCTCACATATGTCGAGTCGACTGATTCCTGCAGCACCCAGTCGAGCAAATGCTGCTTTATTGTGTGTTTGTCTGTAGATTTCAGCACTGGTGTCTCCAGTCCCTTGTCATTCGGTTGAGGGTCGATGCAGTACGACTTGAATCGGCTTTACAGCCATGAGCGCCTGTTGTGTCAACAGCACCACACCAGCTCACCCGATTTTGGCACTGGTGAACCCATCAACGGCCCAACAGAGAGAAAGAAATGGCAATCAAACAATCTTGGGTGCAGGGCCTACGCTGGCATCAGCCCCACCAACTGCATATTACTGTCAATTATTCCGTCACGTGGAGCCTGCGATGCCTGGTACAGCAGCAATCCACTCCCAAAGACACCCATACACATGCTTTCCATAATGCCTGGTTTGGAACGGACGCGTGCACAAGTACGCCCTACCTCGTGGCGACTGCACTCAGTGGCTGCCACCACCATGGACACTTCTTATCCGTGCCGTCTTGCACCTGAGCCGACCGTCACGTCGGAAAAACAAACCTATTCGTTGCATCAAACAGCTAATACTCGGTACCCTTAAGTGGACATGGTCCATCTCTCGGGCATGTTTGCCTAAAATCGGAATGCCTGTACCACAGTGCATGGAACAGGCTGATATTGCAGTCTGTGCTCAAGCAGCCTGCCAGTTCCTGACGACCAGCAATGCGCATCGGAGCGGTGTGAAGCCGACATCGTGAAGAGGGCTGTGGCCGCTCCTTTCTTCTTCTAGTTTTTTACTCGACGCTGCAAGCAAGGCCGCCTAGAGCGACATCACACAGCACCCACAACGCAGCCCATGTGGGCTAGCCGCCATGCTGGCCCTGCGCTGCCGGCAGCGCTGCGCGCAGCGTGCAAGCGCGGGCCAGACAGTGAAGCATCGTACAGCTGCAGCATCGCAACAACCGCATGCGGACTCGGCGACCACGCGCGCGAGTTTTTCGCAAGCTGCAGTGTGCTTACCCTGGCGGCCACACACACGTGCGCCCCTCACCGGCGGAGTGGGAACACGGGTGGTGTGGCACGCCATGTGTGCTGTGCGCTTCCAGAAGATCTCAGGCACAGCAGCCATAGCCGTAAGTTTGCACATTCCCGCTGGCCGTGGTCTCCACCCAGCCGGAGCGTCAGACGACACGGCTGGAGCGTCAGATGAAGAAGCCGGTACGAGCCTGAAGGGCACCCTGGCGCGGCCGCCATGCATCACAGCTCCTGCTCGTTCGCCTCTGCAGCGCGCACGAGCTGCGCAAACGTACCGTCGCCGCTGGCGAGCTCGGCGGGCACGCCGTTCTCCACGATGCGGCCGTCGCTGAGCACGAGGAGCTGGTCGCAGTCCATGATGGTGCCGACGCGGTGCGCGATCACGACCATGATGCGCTCCGCGCCGCCACCGCCGCTGGGGCCGCCGGGTAGGCGCGCACCGCCCTTGACTGCGGCGCGGAACGTGTCCTGGATGATCGCGTCCGTCTGCCTGCACAGCGCAGCACGCTCAGCACGCTCGGTTTGTCAGGCACCCTGCGCCATCACGGCAGCTCCACAAGGAAACCCTGTGCGCCGCGGCAGCAGTCGAGCGTGTGCTGACTCAGCCTTTGCATGCTAGCCGGCCCAACCCAGACAAGCCTGGGCCGAGACAGTCGCATCATGCATGTACGTACATACGTGGGCGCGTGTGCACCGCATCACCACACCCACTCCACCTCGACACCACAGGCATCGCAGATCCAGAGAAACAGCATTAGAGCGGCGACCGTCGAGCAACATCGTCCATCGTCATTCCAAAGCAGGGATCGGTGCAGAGGCAAGGACTGGCAGCGCGCCTGTCGACGTTGGCGGTGGCCTCGTCGAGGGCGAGGATGCGCGAGTCGGTGAGGAGCGAGCGAGCGAGGCACAGCAGCTGCCGCTGCCCCGCGCTGAAGTTGCCGCCTGCCTCCGACATCGACGTGCGGAGGCCCCCGAGCGCCTCAACCTGTCGCCGCAGCTGCACGGCCTCCAGCGCCGCCCACACCGCATCGTCCCCCTTGGCGTCCCAGGGGTCCAGGTTCGACCGGAGACTCCCTGCGGAGACTCACCGATTTCACCGGTGATACAGCAAATGTATCATTGCAACTGTATACAGTAACGGCATCATCGGTGGTAAAGTTGCCTAGGCACCCGACGAGCCCCCAGACAACGCCAAGGAGCGCTGTCTGACTGTTTCCACGGCATACAAACAGTGAACACGCCGACGCAGGCTGACGGTGGATTGATCAAGCACCCTGCAGTCGCTTGCGGCGGGGATGGTTCAGTGGTGTCGATAGCTCAGGGCAGCGCGGCAGGAGCGGAGCAGGCACGGCGACATCGCGCGGGTGTGCATGCCGCTCATGCAAGTGCGGCATAGAGGCGGGGGCGCACCGGAGAAGAGGAGGGGGTCCTGGGGGATGATGGAGACCTGGCGGCGGAGGTAGTCGAGGGCGACGCGGCGGACATTGAGGCCGTCGAGGAGGACGGAGCCTCCGCTGATGTCTATGAGGTCGAACAGCACAAGCATCAGCGAGCTCTTGCCGGAGCCGGTGCGGCCCACGATGCCGCACGTCGTGCCCGACGGGATCTGCACAAAAGGGGGTCAGGGTTTGGTGGGGTGCAGGGGGTGCAGGGGGTCAGATGTGTATCTGCTGGAATGGGACCAGTCCGTGTAGCTTTGATTGGTGTTATCCGGCCCGATCGATCACGATGGGGAGATTGAAGTCGTGTGTGGGTAGCAGGGCGGGCGCACCTTGAAGGAGAGGTCGCGCAGCACGGGCTCGAGGCCGGGGCGGTAGCGCGCCGACACCCCCCGGAACTCGAGCGTGGCGCTCGCGGGCCAGCCCGGCGGCGGCGCGCCGCCGCCGTCCGACGCCGTGGCGGGGCGCTCTTGCTCGAGGCCGCAGTAGCCGAGCATGCGCTCGACCGCCGTCATGTGGTTCTCCGCCTCCGCCGTCTGCCTCACCGCCCACTGCATCGAGCCCGAGAGCTGCAGGAGGTGTGTGAGCGCGAGCGCGAGCAGGTTTGCGGAGATGATCGACTTGAAGGCCATCGTGAAGATGGTCGCCGTCGTCAGCAGCACGATCGCGATCGAGTCCATGCGCGACCCCACCCACCTGCACCGCAGCACGCACAGCATGACGCCAGTTCCTGTGCCGTACTCCTGAATGCACGTCTGACCGGCCGTCCCGATCAGACCAACGGTTGCGCTGAGGAAACCCCCTGTTGCCATATCACACAGCACGTGCAGCATACACAGAAGGCATGTCCGCGCCCGGTGGAAGCGGCAGGGTTGTGTGGCCGGGGGTGCCGTTGCGCACCGCGCGGTTGCGATGTAGGCCATCCACCAGCCGCCGTTGATGTCGAGGCGGTTGAGGAAGCGGCGGCGGAAGCGGGCCTGAGCGCCAAAGGCGCGGATGGTGGGGAGGCCCTTCAGGGTCGTGCTGAACATGGCATAGACCGGGCTGCGAGTGACGGCCTCGATGCGCTTGACCTCACGGCTCGTGACCACGTAGTAGCTGCGGATGCGGAGGAAGATGTAGCCGAGAGGCAGGAACACCGGGATGACCGGAGGGTTGGCGATCGCGATGAGGATCATCGCGCCGAACGTCACGCTCAGCGTCTGCAGCGCGTCAAACGTGACCTGCGGCAGCTGCTCGTCGACGGAGCCCTGGTCCTTGGCGAAGCAGTTGAGGATGCGGCCGGTGGGCGTGGTGTGGAAGAAGGAAAGTCGCGCACGCAGCACGGAGCGCAGCATGCTCTTGTTGAAGTTCGAGCTCGCCGCCAGCGCCGACGCGAACCAGAAGAGGTTCCGGAAGAGCGACAGCAGCACCACCGCTGCACAGCACGCAGCACGCGTCACAGCCAGCACGCACGCCTCACCGGACATGCACAGAACGCGTCCACACGGTGCCAGCGGGGGTGTACGGGCCTAAGGCGGACGAATGCATGCAGGCATGACCGCATTGTCGTATTCACATGGACACGGACACCTCCGGCTACCGGGACGATTCGACCCTCGGAGGCACGTGCAGGTGCATGCCATGGCCTTGACTGTGCAGATTGCGGGGGGGGTGGAGGGGGGGGGTTGCAGGGGGCGCACATGCGACGAGGGCCCCGTAGACACCTAGCCAGCGGTGCATGCCGCTGCTCTGCTCCTCCGGCGACGCCTGTGACCACTTTGCAAGCCACCAGTCCGACATGATCCACGCCGACTGCCCGGCCACGAGGGCGAGCCCCACCACGGCGACGCGCAGCGGCCCCACCGCCTGCACAGCACGGGGCTCAGCACATGGCGCGGCTGCATGCATGCGCCGGTGTGGCCGGGTGCGTGCATCGTCGCAGCGGGCCCACTGCCATGCATGGCCCGCGCGTGACATGGCGGAGCTGAGGTGACCATGGTTTGTTCCAGCGCCAGGGGTGATGGCCACAGCCGTGGGACGCAGGAGGTGGCAGCAGGTTGGGAGGAGCCTCGTATCTCGTACCGGTGAACGTCGGTTTGTCGCCCGCCGGCGGTCGCATGCGACTGTCAGACTGCCGGTGTGAGCCTCTGTCACACGAATCACACACGAGAAGACTAACAAACACCATCGGCAACACGCGCAAGAGGCAGCAGACCTGAATGTACTGCAGGAAGACGTTGCTCTTCACCGAGCCCCTCTCCCGGTGCTCCTCTTTCGTGAGCTGCCCCCTGCATACCCCCTCAACAGTGAGCCACCATCTGTGCAGAACTGTGGTTGACACATCGAGCCTGTGTTACGTACACAGGCCAACGTTCGCTGCAGCGCCGGCCCCGTGTGCATGGACGGCGTTCCCGTCTGCGTGTGACTTCTTACAGTGACCATTGGCCGCATGCATGGTGTCCCCCGGCCAATCGTCGCACGACTGCAGCCTCTGCGGCAGAACCTTGAGTCAGGTCAGCGCATCCGGAACGCTGCTAGCGCGGTCGCGTATAGGTGCAGTGCATGGATGGGTGTGCATGCGTAGGGGCGCACGCATTGCCAGCCTTCAGGCCCGGAGCAACCACTTTGCCATCCTCCGCATCATCGCCGGACGACCCGCTCTCCTCGTTGCTCGTCCGCACGGCCGCAGCAGCATCGCCGCCGCCGCTCCCGCCTGCGACTACTGTGCTGGTGTCGCTGCCACTCAGCCGGCTGCTCTTGCTGCCCGCGCCCACGTCGATCACCACCGCCGGCATCTCGATCCCCGCAGGGTCGCCCTCGTCATCTGCTGCGCCACCAAGGCCCTCTGCGACCGGACCGCCGCCGCGGCCGCCGCCGCCGGGCGGCGGCGCAGCCGCCGCGGCGGCGGGGAAGCCGCGGAAGATGTGGCGCGGCCCCCGCCGCGGCGCAGAGTCCTCCGATTCTGCATACGACACGGTGGCGGCGAGGCTCGTGGTTCCGAGGGACGACGGCTCTGCGGCTGCTACGTCAGGCAGAGGGGACAGAGCGCTTGCATCAGAGTGAGACGATCCCGACCGGGACACGCTGACGAGCTGCGGCCCGGAGGGAGGGGCGTGGACTGCATCTGCTGGGGTGTCCAACTGGGGAGACGCTGCCGCTTGCTCCGGCGACGGCGCCACAGCCGAATCGCCTACACGGCCACATGTGTCTCATAAGGGCCTGTCATAACAGGGCTGATAGCAGAGCCCCCATGTAGTGTGGCAGTGAGATAAACCGTACCGACACGGGCTTATGCCTCTGATGACAGGCATTTGTGCGGATGATGAGGAACAGGAGGTTTGGTCGTGCCTGCAGACGCCAGGAGCGGCACCACCTCGCTGATCGGAGCGAGGGAGACGGTCGGAGCGTCGAAGAACTCGGAGCTGGAAGCGGACAGAGAGCTGCTTGACTCAGCAGGTGGCTCGGGCACGTCATGGGAGGGTGGAGACGTGACCTCCGCATCCTCCAGCACCACCGGGTGGGACAGAACGGGTGCGGCGCCGCCGCCTGCATCGATGCCGCCGGCCTCATCCACAGCGGCTCCGGGCGGCTCGGCCCTGGGAGCGTTCTCGCGGAGGACGTCGCCGCCGGGCTCTTCCCAGCCAAACACGGCTTCGATGGCGCCAGCGGCGGCGTCGCCGCCGTCGTGTGGTGCGGCGGCCGCAAGCCGCGGTGTAGCCATCGCCGTCGACGCGGCCGACGCCTCGGCGGCGCCGCGCCGAAGCGCGGCGCTGCCGCTGTGCGCAGGCGGGGAGCTGGCGCCCGACAGCGGCGAGCCGGCGGCAACCGGCAGCGTGGCCTCCTGCCACGCGTTGCTGCTGCTGTCGGCAGGCTCCGCGCTGCGCGTTTCGTCGAGGTCCGCGAGCGTGAGCTCCGTCGCGACATGCGAGATCTCCGGCAGCGCGTCGCCGCTCAGCTGCAGTGCCTTCCAGTGGCCGTCTGCTACGATGTGCCCCCCTCGCAGCACGAGCACACGATTGCACGCCTGTAGCCACTGTGTCTGGTGTGTAACCAGCACCCTCGTGCACTGCCTGCATCCAAACTCCCCGCTTACACCCCACCCACAACCTCAATCAGCACCTCTACTCCAGGGTATCACATGCGGCAACCAGAAGCAGGAGCGTGCATGCCCCTCATGCATGCTACAGGTAGCGCGGCTCTGCACCCTAGGATGCCGGCAGGGCCGATGCACTCGGAGAAGAGCGTTTTGGCGACTTTGGGGTCGACCGCGGAGAGGGGGTCGTCGAGGAGGGCGATGGCGGGGCGGCTGTAGGCGGCGCGGGCGAGGGCCAGCCGCGCCTTTTGCCCACCCGACAGGTTGATGCCGCGCTCGCCGATCTCCGTCGCATCCCCTGCGGGCAGCGCCTCGATGTCGTGGTCCAGTGCGCACGCCGTCACGACACGGGCATACCTGCACGCATGCCGACCATGCACACCACTCGACCACCAGTCCCGTGGCTGCCAGCACGGCCGTCCCTGAGGGGGCCTGTTCGTGTGGGGGGGCGCGTGTGCGGCTAACAATGCATGCGGCTAACAATGCATGCGGCTAACAATGCATGCGGCTAACAATGCATGCGGCTAACAATGCATGCGGCAGCGACCGTTTCTCGGATGCCGGAGGATGAGCGCCCACAACCAGCCCAAAACAAAACAGAGCCGGTCCCACTCAGAGCACCGTGACTGCCCCACACTGGTATCAGGTGCCTGCCGCAGGTGTGTGGACGGAACCACGAGCTGGCACTCGTTGGAGCGTTTCGGACATTGCAAACGGCCAGGCGGCGAGTGGCCCTGCCGCAGCAAACAGGCATCGACCTCGTTGGACCATGCACAGGGCTTTGTCCAACCAGGCCGATGTCCGCGGTGAACGACGTACCTGCGCCCAACAAGGGTCCACACATGGCCTTGTGCTGTGGAAGCGTTCTCCAAACAACGCGCGAACGGCGCCGGCATTCCAACCATTTGTTGGGACAACCCCCCCGCACATGATCCGTCGGGTTTGTGGGGCTGCGAGGTATGTTCGTTTCACACAGCTGGGCACAGGAACAGCAGAGCTGGAGGGAGCACAGGAGAGGCATGCACTGTGATGGACCCAGGCTGGAGGGGCCAGCGGCAGGGGCGCGCACCACTCGGGCTCGAAGGGGCTACCGAAGGTGATGTTGGCCCGCACGCTGCCGGCCTCGATCCACGGGACCTGCTGGCAGAACGCGACTCGTCCCGCCATCACTGGAGCACCCAAGATCGCGTCCCCCACGCGGTACCCTGGCGGCGGCACCGGCTGCAGCTCCCCCAGCAGCGCCGAGAGCAGGCTCGTCTTGCCGGAGCCGACCTCGCCGGCAATGCCAACAAACTGCCCCGGAGCGACGGTGAACCGAGGAGCGTGCAGCGTCAGCGCCGCGACTGGGCCGCCGTCGCG
>JAUMHO010000007.1:1548188-1578285 GCA_032360965.1 Ulva armoricana
GCTCCGCTTTGTGGCGCACCCGCTTGTTGCTGCCCCTGTGGTTGTGCCCCCTCCTGCGCCCGTCTTGCACCTGTCCGGCCCTACCAGTAGGGGTGCTGTGGCCGATGCCCGTTTGGGTTTGGCGTGATGCCCGACTTTTTTTTTTCCTTTTTTTTCCACACCAATCCCCTACCTGGCATCGGCCACATTACAGCAGCCCCATCTCTACACATCACTGGCAGACCTGCAAGCCCATGTGCGTATGTGCATGCATCCAATGCATCACCAATGCATGATGTGCCAAGCCAACCCTGCCAGTGCCTGTTTCTCCTGGTAGCCACAGCAACCAGAGCCATGCTGAGGACATGTTGCGTATTGCCCATGCATTTTCCGCGCCCCCAACACAACTGCTTGCGGCCACAGTCCACGGCGTGGCTGGTCGGCCCGGGCATCGGCGGCGGGCAATCATGATACCTGGATACAAAATTTTGTATTTGTCAGGTTCATTTTTGGGGGCAAGGCCCTGGGAAATGATTGCATCCGCCCAGCCCTGCCCAGCGCAGCTCCGCAGGCCCGCCCCAGTGTGGTGCTCGGAGATGAACGCAGCAGCCTGGCATCGGCAAGAGGTAAACGCGCAAGGTAACACAAGCAAAATAGCAGAGCATGCATGGTGCCCGCCCCAGTGTGTCGTTGTGGCTCCATCCAGAAGGTTCACCGTAATGCCTTCTTTTGGGGGGCAATCACCAGAGTCTCGCCAGGAAAGTTAGGCCTGCGCTACGGGATCATGACACCCCGATTCACACACGAGGTCGCGATTGCCACCATGGCAGTATGAGGCTGCCAGTGTGTTTTTGAACGAAAGCTGGAGTTGCTGAATCTCGTTGGAGGCGTTGGATCTCGAGGGCTTGTGCCGCCAAGCTCGGCCCGGCCGACCGACACTGATGGCGACACAGCGGCAACGGCAACAGCGGCCAACCCCGGCGTGTACAGTACGCATGCATGTACCGTGTGCACCTCTCCCCACCCACCTTCTGTGTCCGCATGAGGCCGTGTTGCCGATGCGGGGAACAGGATGGCGTGATACCCGATGCACTGTTTTCGTTCTGAGGTTTTACCTTGGGCGGATCTCTTTTGACCACTGCCCGCGCCTGCCAGCGGCGGCGCTGCAGCCGGTGCGCGCTCAGCGGTGATGCCTGATGCTGCGTTCTCTAACTCGGCATTCGAGCGTGCCAGTGTCTGTTTCAGGTCCACAGCCCACGCCGCGGTTTCACAGGACAGGGTGACAGCATGAGCGTTGCTGCATCAGAGTTGAAGGTCCCGCTGCCTCCCTGCAGCCCCGCCTCTGAGAAATGCACCCCCCACCCCGATGCTGCCGCCGGCGACTCATGCGGGGCCTTCGCTCAGGCAGCCGGCAGCCGCACGCATGTGCGCAGCGTCGCCAGCATGACGACGGTCTGCAGCGCGGACAGCATGGCGAGCATGCATGCGGAAGAGCATCCCCCGCGCGGCCTCGGTGGCATGCGGTCGTGCGCTAGCGGCCTCTTCAGCCAGGGTGGGATTGCGGAGGAGGCCGAGTTGACAGCTGATGATGTGGAGAGCGCCGTGGGGAGCACCCCAGCCACTCTGACCTCCCGAGATGATGGCCGCTCCAGCAGTGAGGTGCGTCGCCCGCGAGGCCCAAATCACGCAGCGCGTGCGCATGCATGCTCCGCAACCGGGTGTCCCTCACAGCCGCTCGCTGCCGCAACGGCTGCAAAGCGCACGCAGCGGCGACCGCGCGCGAATGACGTTCGCGCAGGCCTGCAGCGTCCCCCTGTGTGCATTGCATGCATGCATGGTAGTACGCTGGTGCTTCACCTTCTGCGGGCACCCCGGTGCTGTGCTGTGCTGTGCATGGTCTTGGCGAGCTTCATGCATCGGCGACCACGTCGCATGAGCGTCGCAGCGCATGAGGTGTGATTAGAACATGCGGGGCGTGGGGTGCTGCGCGCGCGCGTGTGAGGTGCACATGCATGCGGTGCAGCTGGAGGTGGAGGCGGACGCCGGGTGGGCGGTGGCGCAGTGCTACGTCGACCTCGGCGGCGGCAAGATCAGCATCACCAGCACTGGCAAGGCCAGCGCGCGCTCCAGCGGGGACCTCGCTGACGCCAAGAGCCTGGGCTGCGGAGGAGAGAAGGGCGTCGCCGAGCCCCTCCTCCCTCCGGCTGCTGCTGCCGATTCGGTGTATGATCTGACCACGCATGACGGCGCGGCGGCGGCGGCGGCGGTGAGCGAGGGGCCGAAGCAGGAGGTGGTGGCCGGCATGCTGTACTACGCCGCATCGTCCCTGTTCTTCGCCGGCATGGGTGTGTGCTCCAAGATGCTCCAGAACGAGGGATTCCCCATCTGGGAGCTCCTCTTCTTCCGAGCGCTCGTCATCCTCACGGTCTCGATGTCCGCCATCCTCTCCACCGGTGCGGCCGCAGCCGTGTTGCATACCTTTTTCGTATCGTTGGTAGCGGTGTCGCGCGTCGTGTGTCTCACGATCATGTTGCACCTTCAGCCGTGCGGTGCGAAGTGTTTGCTGCAGCCGCCACGGTCGTACCAATGTCCCCAGCTCATGCATGTGTGCTTGCTTGGTGCAGGGGGAAATCCGTTCGGAGTGCGCAAGGGGCTGCTCCTGCTGCGGGGCACTCTCGGCTACACAAACGTCGCGCTCTTCTTCGCCGCGTGCTACTACCTCCCGCTCGCCACCGCGACGACCTTCACGTTCCTTGCGCCGCTCATCGTCGCGCTGCTGAGCCCGTGGGCCCTGCGCGAGTCGCCCAGCCCCGCCGTGGCGGTCGTCATTCCGCTCTGCCTTGTCGGCGTCGTGCTCGTGACGCAGCCGCCCGAGCTCTTCGGCGGCGGAGTGCAGGCTCTGAGCGCCGCCGGGCTGGCGGTCGGACTGCTGCAGCCCTTCTTCGGGGCCACCGTGAAGGTGCGCCGCTGCGTCCGCCAACCCCGCTGCGCTGCTAGATTCGCCCCAAACCCCCGGAGATGCACACGGGACATGCATGCATCGGCGACCACGTGCGGGGGCGCTCTGCTTACTGACAGCCTCAGCCATCATGCATGTTCACCAACAACCCAGACCCACAGCCTGACCTGTCGACTTGCCTTGCTGCACCGACATGCTCGCGATTTTTCATTACCGAGAAGCGCATACACCCACCCAGCATACATGCCTTTGGCACCATGGATGCTCTTGAATGGCGCCAGCGTTGCCGACCGGCGGCTCACTGCGGCCAACCTTGCAGATGGTGATTCGGGAGCTGCGCAAGACGGAGGCGACGCAGGTCATCATCCTCTACCTCGTCATCTGCACCCTCGCCTACTCCACCATCGGCTGCGTGCTCTCCTGGCAGCACCTCGTCACGCCGCGCAGCGCGCAGCACGTCGCGCTGCTCGTAGGCCTCGGCGTCTGCGGCTACGGCAACCAGCTGTGCACGACGAAGGGGCTCGCGAAGGCCAAGGCGGCGAGCGTGATGAGCATGCAGTACTTCTCACTCGTCTTCAGCCAGCTTGCGGGGGTGCTCGTGTTTGGCGAGTTCACGACGCTACCGCAGGCGGCCGGCATGGCCCTCATCGTCGCGAGCATGCTCGGCTACCTCTGGCACGAGTCCCGCGCCAGCAAGTAGCCACTCCGCGCTACACAAGCGGAGTTGACATCAACATCGCCAGCGTCGCCTCAAGCAGATTTGAACGGACCACGGCATGCATGTGGCTCTCAATAACAAACTGCTGTGGCCGGGTGTCAGGGTCAAGTCATCAGGGGAACGTCAACAGGGGTGAGTCAATAGGGGCAAGTCGCAACAACTTTCGCCGGAAATTCGGGTCGGGGCAGTGGCACCCCTGAGGGCCGCTACTCATGGCCACTACTCAGGGAGACTATCCAAGAGCGCGCCCTGAGACTGGGGCATGGCGTGGGGCAGGGGGATATGCATACATCCGGCAGGCCGGGACAGGGTTTACATCTGGCAGGCGAGTGCAGGCCACATGGCAGTGCGGGGTCGCACCACGGGTCAACGTTGCGACTGCGCCGCCGCAACTGCTGATGGCTGTAGCCATCTTCCGTGGCCCTGCGTGGAGGACTGGTGTCAGACAGTGTTGTTATATGTTGCTGTGATGGTAAAGTAATGTTGGGTCCAACAACCAGGACGGGTCAGCCCCTGACGTGGGGTTTTGGCGTTTTTCGACGCAATGTGCCGGGGCCGAAGTCGCCGTCGATGCTCTGCACGGCTGCGCACGCCTGATGGCTACAACAGCAGGATTGTGTAGTTCTGCTCAATGGTGTTCCATGCCGTGTGTGTAGAATGTAACAGTAAATGCGGTGTCTGGAACCTCTGGCGCTTCCCTGTGTGCTTGTGCCGTTATCGTGTGACCAACATCTGATAGCAGTCTCTACACAGTCTGATGGCTAGACCTGCTATCTTACTGCCCTGGCGGCGGGTGGGCGCTGCAGTTGTTAAAAAAGAAATGATACTGCAGCAGCAGTGTGATCGTAGTTAGAGAAGGTGTTTACAGAAGGATGGCAGTGCACTACTGTGCACTGTGTGAATAGTCTTGATGGCCTCGTGGAATAACCGCAGTCAGCCTGAATAGTCGGCACTAGATGTATGTCTAGAGGCATGCCCTGTCATACAAGATGCATAGTCGACACTAGATGCATGTCAAGTGTCGAGAGGTATGCCCTGACTGGCACACTATGCATGGGACTGGCATCCACGCACTCATCATAACAGTTGTGACACTTGACGGCGCCACAGCTGTGGACAAGCTTCACCAGACCAATTGCTCCTATTCTTCCTAACAGCAGCCCAGAGCTGTAATGTAAAACAAATTTTTAATGCCCGGGTCGATCTACGTTCCGGGTCTCCACTGTTGCTTCTCCTTGGATTGCCACGGATCAGTGTCTGCTCTAGCTCTTCAGGCTGCCTCCGAGGCCGCAGGACCTACCCTCTCTGGGCCCTCGCCCGAATAGGACTCCGATAGCGCCGACGAGGGTGTGATTCCTTCTGGTCCCGAACATGCGGGTTCCAGCTTCTCGGTACCTACCAGTGCTCAGGGGGGTGGTGGGCGGGTGCGATACTGTCTGAACAGATGGGAGGAGGAAAAGATGAAAATGTAAATATTGGGTATCACGCTCAAGCAGACGTTGTTACCCGGCATCGGCGACAGCCCCCCCCCGGCTTCCTTCTTCCCCACCTGCCTGCCCTCCCCTCCCTGTCTCGGTTATGTTTCCTCCTGCTTGCCCTCAACCCGGCTCTCCCTACAAGCGGGCCCCCCGGGGAGGGGGTGCCGCGTGCTCCCCTCTGCTGCCATGTGCGATTGCCCGTGCCATGCTTGGATGGCACCGGTGGGATGTGCGACCAGGACTCTGGGGCGTGAGGCATCCCTGGGCTCTGTGCAGCGTCGACCCCACAGACGTCGGTTTCAACAAAAATGGTTTTTGCTACTGCGACAACCGGGGCATTGTGATTGGTGTACTGGTTGGATTGGTTGTGGCACGTGTGTCTAGCATTCAAGGCATTGGTGGTTTTGGGGGTAGTGCCTGGGTTGTTGGGGTTAGTGTGCTTCTTCTGTGGTTTTGCCTCTGTTGGCTTGCGTCTGTTTACCTCGTGGCGATGCCAGGCTGTTGCGTCCATCTCCGTGTAACACACCCCTTTGCGATGCCGGACGCTTGCTCCATTCTTCGTGTAACACAGGCTCCTGATGTGAATGCCTGAATTTGGCAAACTTAATGGTGCGCCATGGCGATTCCCACGGCCTGTGCACAGGCTCACGTCCGCGCTGGCAGCTTTCTCTGCGGAAGTGCCGTTGCTTCAGTGACAAGAATGGTCACAGTCCTGCAGCTACTGTGTAGTATGTGTAGTAGTGTGGTAAAAGAGATGGATGATCGGACGTCTCGTTACGGCAAACGGCGGTAGCAACTGCCCATCCAGCAAAGCGTGTGTATAAATGCGCACGCCAAAACATCGTACACGCTCTCCACTGTATAAAAGGGTACTGGTGCTTTCTGGAATAGCGCTGTTGGTGCTTTGCTTATTTCGGGGTTTCCGCTCAAAACAGCGCACACCTGTAAGCAGCGAGCCAGAAACCTGGCGCGAAATGTTTTACCGCCGTCCTGAAAATGCGAAGGATGATCACTCCAAGATTTGGCTGTTGCTTTCCACCCACAATCGGCTGTTTTGGTACTGCCCCGACGCAGATGAAGAAGCTCCCTTGCACACCGGACGAGTACGTACCAGTTTATGGCGTTGTCATCTGTAGCATAGGATCAGTACAAGTAAAAAAGTACAATATGTTGCAGGGAGTCTATTATGGCGCTTTCGCAGGAGATCCCAGCGCTGATGGGTCCCAAACACTGTGGGTCGTGTCACGGCCGCACGCCTTGAGCCCCAACCATGGCAACGACGCATTGCTGCATATCCATGCAGATTCTGGTGCTATTCTAGAAGAGGTTTCTCTTTCCTCAAGGTGTGCCTTTGTCTTGATGATGTGGATTGGCAACAGCCGATAGTCAAAGTCCAGACCTGCGTGCAGGTTTACACATGACGCCGTCCGCAGAGGTGATCACGTGTATGTCTGCAACACAGCAGAGGGCAGCATTCTGCAGCTCTCGTATCCGTCCATGGCCGAGATTGGCAGGTTGTCATCGTTTACTCCACGTGAACATGTCAACACCGTTGCTGCATACGATGACAGGTCCATATGGGCTGTGCTCCACAACCTCGGCAAGGTACCACTCATCTACTGCCTGTCCTCTCTGCCTTGACCCTGTCTTTGTCCCGATGGGCGGCTCTGCTGAACCTGCCTGTCTATGCAAGTCCAGTCTGTCACAGTCTAAAGGACCCAAACTGGTTCAGTAGATAGATTCATTTTTGTCCGGTCTAACAGTCCAAACTAGACCCCGGAAATATAAATCTATCTCACAACACTGCGAGGTCCAGGCGACTCATTCAATCAACATATTCCATTACGGATCTCTGAAATCGCACGGTCATTGTGCACCACATCCCACCATGTCCTCGATGCCTCCAACACTGCTGCACATTGAAGCTGTACAAACGCTTGCTCTTTGTATGCAAGCCGTACCAGGCTCCAATGTGTGTACTGTACCTACGACACCGAGCGGAATTCAAGCGCCCTGCGACCAGTGCCGGGAGGTTGAGGTATTTTCCCAGGGTCTTGCCCCATAAACTAAACCTGAAAATTACGAGTCTCTCTATCAAAATGCCAGTATTACGCAGCGCTGCTCGAGACGGGGTGAGTGCCTTGCAGAGCCAAGTCGCACAAGTGGACGTGGCCTCGGGCGACGTCGTACAGCGCTTCCGTGACGTCGGGGTCAACTCGCACGGCCTCGTCGCATGGCGCGACCGCTTCGTGATGCTCAGCTCGCAGGAGGCTGCCCTCATCATCCTCGACCCCTCGAACGGCTCCATCGACACCATCTGGTCGGTATGCCCCATCGTCAACCACCTCGGCTGCAGCTCTGGCGTCAAAACCCCACAACTGGATGTGGTTTGGTACATGCATGTGGTGTTGAAAATCTCAGTATGCACGACACCACACTCCCTTAATCCATGGCTGTAGCATCCGGCTGGCTTGACCCAAATTCTGCGCACTAGATCCATACGCAAGTCTGGGTAATCCGGACGCCGCATGGGAAACCAGCTCATCACAGTTGATCCCACGTCGCTGGTATGGCCCAACGCACGTCGGGAGCATAACACATTCCGGCACAGACGATTCAACGTCATTGCATGCCAGTGGCAGTTCGACATGAGACCACTCATGTGGCATCACGCCACCCCCACAGGCGGTGCACCCACACGCAGGCCCCACCGGCGTTCCTGAAGGGTCTCATCGTCGTCGACGGCGTAGCATACTTCGGCATCACACCGCCGATGCGCCACCAGCGGCGCGACGCGCTCACCGCCGCCTGCGATGTCGTCGCCGTGGACCTGTCCTCGCGCCGCGAGCTCTTTCGCCGCACACTGAGAGGTGAGGGCCTCCTGAACATCGTGTCGGCGCCGCACCTGTCTGAGGACTCCACCTTTACTGCCGTCAAAACCACAGCGACCGGCGCTGCTCGGCTCCCCTGACTGCGCACCGAGGGTGCCAACCGGGATGTACACAGGGACATCAGCTGGAGGGCCCGTGCCCTCAAACCTGCCTCACACTCATCAGGACCAGGCAGTGCCACCACCACGATGCGCGCTTGAGCATGGGAGCCGGTCGCTGTAGCGTTCGGTATCAACAAGGTTGGCCTGCTACCCGCCAGCTGTTGCCAGCAGCACAGTGGCTGCTGCTCTGAGCTGGTGGGACAGCAGGGTGCATGGTCAGATGGCTTTGGAGATCGCAAAGTTGAGTAGGTCGCATTGTCGTGAATGCTGGGAGCAATCGTTGGGGCACATCACACAAAACTGGCGGCTGGCGCAGACACACCCTGTCACAGAGTCAATCAGTCGGATGGTACACTGGGTTGTGTGGCAAGTGCTTGTCCTGGTGACGATGGTGACTGGTGCAACTTGTAATCAAAGCACTACATCGTGCTTCAACTGGAGCGCATCAAATCTTCGGCAACTGATACATTGTCAACTTGCATTGAGCGCGGCCAGGCAGAGGACCAGAACTAGGTGCCTGCAGGAATGGATGCCGAGCATCGTCTCATACCCACAATGCCAGCATCGTCTCCAGACGGAATGCCACATGCGTGATGTGACAGGCTATGTGCATCCAGCCTTTGCATTGCCAGCGATTGATTAGCTCTGATGCATGCACAAACGGCTGTCTATTGACTGGACCAGCTCCGCCCACACTGCACCTGAAGCCATGCGCACGCAGCGATGCCGAGGTGCCTCATCAGAGCAAGGGTCCTCCACTGTGGCATGCAGCCTCCACGCAGGCGCCGCAGGCCACGCGCGCACAACACTCGCGCCAATACAAAAATGCTTACATGTGCTGATTATGGTGCTACATCTCGTTGCTAGCGCGGCCGGTACGCGCACCGACCGCCTCTCCAGGTAAACAGCCGTGCTGCGTTTCGACGGAATCCCAGTAACCCCCCCTCTCCCCCTGCCGTCGCCAGCACCCACTGAGGCTTGCTGAAAATTTAATCCGCGTTCTGTTATGTGGAATCGAGACCACCCCCGGACCGCCGACCTGACAGGCCCCCGGCACCCCCGTGCCATGCTGCATGTCGTGCGTGCTGCGTGCTAGCGCGCAGCACACGCATGCATGCTCACCACACGCTCCCTCACATGTACGGCTGCCCTGGCGGAGGCATGCCCATGCCCATGTTCATGCCCATCCCGTTGGTGGGCGGCATGCCGTAGCCTGGCGGCGCGTACCCGGTCGGGGCGGCGCCGTAGCCTGTGTTTTGCGGCACGTACCCGGTCGGGCCCGCCGTGAGCATGAGCGGCGCATGCATGCCCTGCGCCATCTGCGGGTTGGCCTCCTTGCTCGCTGCGTTTTGCGCCTCGAGCGCCTTTGCCCGGTCTGACATTAGCAAATCCACCTGCAGACACGTCCACTCGCCGTGAGTTCAGCCCCACCGGTGTACACCGACCCAGCATGCAAGGCCCCGGAGATGTGGTACGGCTCAAGGCCACGGAGATGTGGTACGGCTCAAAATATCGCAGTCGGTGATGGCTCCGGGCAACAACGTCGGACTCAGCTGGGTGGGCTGGCAGCAGGACAGGATTCTGAAAGGGGGGAGGGAGGGGAGGATAGCACCTTTCCGGTGTATTCGCGGATCGACGAGACGAAGAAGGGCATGCAGAGGGAGATGACACCGGGAAGCTCCTGCTGGTTGAGCCATGCAAGCTCCAACGCGGTGTGGAAGTCCACGAGCGCCTGGCACGTGAAGAGGCACGCTGCGAAGCAGTGCTGGTCCTTCGCCTGCGCCGCCAGCACACCAGTCAGCACAGCGCATGCATGGGCAGCCGCGGGTGGCCGTTGGTTGGGAGGCCGTGCCCCAGTGGAGGGTGCCACGAGGCGCCGCACTGTCTCTACTACACCGACCCGTAGACCGCGCTGCAGCACATGGCAGCAGAGCCGCCACAAGAGACGGCGTCGGCGGAGCGCATGAGCCGCAGAGAGCAGAAGAGCGGTCAGGGATCCGCCGGACGTGTGTAGGCGCGGGCGAGTGCGGAGGCCGCACCTGGACGAAGAACGCGAGGAGATCCTTGACGAGGTCCGGTGACGCGGACTGCGCGGCCGTCTCCATCGCGTCCGTGAAGAGCCCGTCCTTGGTGGCCATGTTGACGGCCTTCTTCCACTTGAGGTTCTTCTTGTACACCTTGGCCGCGATACGCCGGAACGCGATGAGCTTATGCTTCTGCACAGAGCGCCGCGCGGTGTTATTCAAACTCCCCTACACCCGGATCCCACGCGCGCAGCTGTAACTAACCATGCAGCCGGGCGGCAGGTCGCCGAGTCGCAGCACGCGCAGCAGACAGCAGAGCAGGCAGCGCACCTCGAGCTCCTCGGCGAGCTTGAGCTGGTCAAAGTTGTCGTAGCCCTCGACAGAGGCGTCGAGCGCGGCGTAGTCGTCCTCAGCGATGTGGAGCTCGTTCGCGGCCTCATTGACGCTCGGCAGGTTGTTCTTCTGCACGGCGAGGAGGTAGTCCTTGACGACGCCGAGGTGGCCTCCACGGCGGACCAGCGTCACGACGCGCGTGTGGTCGATCCGCCCCTCCAGCACCTGCACCCACCGTCCCCCTTACGGAACAGTCTGCGACGCTTCACGACCACGGTTCTCGTCGTTCGAGCCACACCGCTGCGCGTGTCCGCACATGTGCATGCCCATAGTTCAAGCAATGTTCCGACTATAATGCTGCACATATCCGCACATGTGCACGGCAGCGTGCCACAGGTTCGAGGGTCGTACCTTGAGGAGGTCGACGACGAGGTCCGGGTGGTGGTCGAAGTAGTGCTGGATAGCCTTGTAGAAGATGTCGACCGTGGAGCACTTGACGGCGACGTCCTTGAACCGGACGTGCTCCCACGCGATCGCGTCATGCGCCATCATCACCTCGAGCGCGTTGTCAAACTCATCATACTGCACGCACGCGGCCCTGCTGTCGTGCGGGCCACTGCGCTGCTACATGAAGGTGCATGCTACACCGGAAGGTGTTCCGCAGCGTTCCGGGGCGACACCCAACAATGGAGCTGTAAATTGAAAGCTGGCCGCCGCTCACAATGTGAGATGACCTGAAAGTGCGAAATCAAAGGCGGAGAGGGGGGCGGGGCGGCACAGGGCGGGGCGGAGAGGGGGGCGGAGAGGGGGGCGGGGCGGCACAGGGCGGGGGCACCGGGAGAGCGGGGTGCGCACCTTTTCGTACAGGAACGTGAGCTCTTTCCAGAGCATCTGGCGCTCACAGATGGTGATGAGGCGGGGGATGTTGACGCGGGTGCAGAAGAGCTTGAGGTGCTCCATGAGCTTGGAGGGGTCGTGGTTGGCGTACATCTCGCCGAGCGCGGTGAAGATGCCCATGTGCGCTCGCTCCAACCCGATGCCGCTCTCCAGCAGCGCAATCAGCTCGGCAAAGTGGCCACGCATCATGTAGTACTCGCACACCTGCACGCCATGCGTGCGTGCGGACGGGCCATGCCAAGTACCCGGGATTGAGCTGGAACAAAGGGCTTGGTACGCCGGTCGCGGCATACACCATGCTGAGGGTCACAGCACACAGCACAGCACACGGACAGAGGGGGGCAAGCGGGGAGCGTGTGCTTGCTTGGGGCATTACTGTGTGTGGACCACCGGGGGCCACACAGCACGCAGCGCAGCACACAGCACACCTCATTGAGGTCATCAGCAGAAGTGATGATGTTGAGGCCGCAGAGCTGCGCGAGCTTGAACTCGCCGACCTCGACGCACGCAAAGCAGACCTCCTTCCAGGTCGTCGGGGAGCTGGCCTTGCGCGCGGCGTCCACGGCCTCGTTGAACCGGGAGAGGTGCACCAGGCACGACGCGAGCCGGCCAAAGTTCTTGATGTGGAGGTACAGGATGCGCGCCGCCTCGTAGCGTGCCTCCTCGTAGCACCGGTCGCCGCACTCCAGGATCTGCGCCTGGTTGGGGCCTGCATGCTCCCACGTCAGATGCAGCGCCACCGTGTTGGGCGCCACCTCGGCACACTGCACAGGAACGGCAGCCACGGCGCCGGCGGGCACCGCATGAGTACGAAGGAACGAGGGGGGGGGCGGGGGGCGCACTGGTGATGAAGGCCTCGAGCTCGCCGAGCTTGTCGGTCATGGCGTACGCGATCGCGATCTCCGTGTCGACCTTCGGGTCCTTGATCTTGTCACGCACCATCATGAGGAAGCGCACGAGGTCGTCATACTGCTTCGTCTCCTTCGCCATCGTAGTGACCTCCAAGTACCTGCACACAGCGAGCTTCATTGCATGCAAGCGCCCCCCCACTGAGCAGGCGACGCCGGGGCCGCTGAGGGCCAGCAAGAGATCGTGCATGCATGGAGACCCTGGAACGGCACGCTGTGGGGAACGGCCGCAACGAGGGGCGGTGCCAACGGGGGGCGGGGGTGGCGCACTTGCTGCTGTCCTTGGCCAGGAGGTAGCTGCCGATGGCGTCGTTGACGAAGCCGCGGGCGAGCTGCGCGTGGCCGAGGGTGCTCCAGGTGGCGGGGTCGTCGACCTTGGTCGCGTACTCGTGCGCACGGTCAAAGTCCTCGATGCGCTCGACGAGCGTGTTCAGCGCCTCGATCTTCATGCCAGCCTTCCTGTAGATGTCATACGCCGCCTCCGGCTGGTCGTTCTCCAGCGCCACCTGCATGGTCACCATGCACGCTTGCCAGGGAACAGTGGCAGGGCGTGTCTCGGCAGGGGTGTGTGCTCGGCCCCGCATGGTTGCCACGGCACCCCGGAGAGGCATAAACACGTTGCACAACTTGCAGCCACGATGCTGACACATCACTGATGGACGGTGCCTGGAGATTGTGCACCATCATGGTCCCTACCAACCGGCTGCGCGAGCGCTCATGCATGACACCTGGTTCCAGGTCCATCCCGGTTCTCAAGAGTGAGTAGCAGCTGGGGATGCCGCTGTGCAGGCGCCGACGCATCGCGGATGGCAGGATGTTTCTCCGGCGGCTCACACTGGCACACATGCATGTGCGGGGCAGGCAGTGCGCACCTGGGCGACGGCCTTGGGCTCGAAGCCGTCGAGGCGGTGGACGTAGTCAGCAACGCGGGTGGGGTCGCTCTTGAGCGCCGTGATGATGAGCAGGTTCTGCAGGTTCTGGTTGCTGCTGAACGCGCTATCCTGCAGCACGATCATCTCGAGGAGCTTGATGAGCTCCGACTGCAGGCCGGCGGCCATGAAGGCCTTGACGCACGTGCTCACCATCTCGGGGTGCTTCGACTCGGGAAGCGCCGTGTTGACGAGCTGCTCGACGACGGCCTTGCGGTGCTCGTTCTCGGGGTCCAGCACCGTGCCGTACACGTCCAGGTCCTGCCGCTCCACGAGGTACCGAGCCTGCAGCATGGTGCAGCATGTCACGGCTTCGTTCGAGCGCAGCACCCCCGCGCTCGGGCATGTGGCTGGTACGGGACACATCCGATTTCTGGATGCCGCTGACGATGCTGCCACGTCGGCAACACGCACACAGATGAGTGCTGCCGAGAAGGGGGGAGGGGGGGTGGTGACAGAGAGGTGGTAGACAGTATGCAGTTTGCAGCAGGGCAGGCAGTGCTGCATGCTCTGTTCAGGCGGTCCTGTGGTGATTTCAGGGGGCAGCGACTTTAAGCGACGGCGATTTAACACACTCGAGGGTCGCAGTGACAGAGCAAGCGCATTGCCAGGGCAGTCTTACTGACGGAGCAGCTATGTCGGTAGAGCAGTCATACGGATGGAGCAGTCACATTGACAGAGCAGTAATGTTGACAGAGCTGTGGGGACAGGTTCTCGGGCATGAGGGGCAGGGGCAGGACCTGGAGCTTGTACATGGAGTTCTTGTTGGTGCACTCGATGAGCTCGTCGTCACACTGGCCACGCTTGTAGGCGACACACGCCAGGTGTGGGTCCCTGCATGCAGGCCCCCACTGAACACACCGCAGCCCCGTGAAACCTTGTGAAATCTTGTGTCACCGATGATGGTACAAATTTGCCTCCACAAACTTGCAAATCTGGCGGCGGTGGTACACATGGTGCCTTCAATGCTGCAGTAGTATTTCTATGGAAGGGTTCATGCACTGGTCCAATGATTCACAGGCACACTATTTTGTGGGTGTACGGTATCCTGGTTATGAGACGAGACGCAGCCCTGTGAGAGCAGGCGTCAAGTGCAACACAAGAGTTACCAGCGTACATCAACCACTAGTGGGAATCAACCACCAGCGGGACGCCAGAGGACATGCAGGCTCACAAAACGTCTCGGCGAAGCTGATGCGGCAGGCTCTGAAAGCTTGCCATAGCAACTCAAGCCGTGCATGTCGCTGTGTGCTCCAGTCGAGGCGATTTTCCAGGGTCTTCCTCCCCAAACATCAAACTGACAACACGTCTCTTTCATGATTGCCAGACACTGGTAGCCATGAAACAGTCCCGCATGCGTGATCGCGAGGAGGGCACACCGCTTCTCGCAGTACTTGCCCACCACAGCAGGCTGGTAGAAGGGGTTGGACTGCAGGAAGTGCTCCGGGTTGGAGTTGGCGTCGATGAGGATCTTGCCCATGGCGTTGTGCACCTCTGGGTCCTGGCTGCCCTCCTCCACGAGCACCTTGAGGAACTTGTCGAGCAGCTTGAGCTTGTTGCGCTGCTCCACCTCCGCGCACAGGTCTGCCACAGGCAGCAGCGACCGAACCTGCACCCAGCGCCACGCCCGTGTTGCGCAGCACAGAATTGCAACAGCGCCATGCAGGATCACCAGGGCAGCTAGGAAGAAGCTAAGAAGCCACCCAGGGAAAGGGTGATAACATCCATTAACCTCACTTGAGAGCCGCCGTAGCCATGTGGCCTCTGGCGTCCCGCCCATGGCGGTGCATGCAGCATCAAGGGCAGACCAGCCGATGCTGCCGTGATGCCGTACCAGAGCCACGGCATCATCAAAGGCCAGTCAGCTGCACGAGCTGCAGGCGACAGGGCCAGTGGGAAGGCCAGGCTCGCCAGGCAGGCGGCAGAGGCGCACCGACATGATGAGATCCGACATGAACTTCTCGTCGGCCTGGGAGTCGAGCAGGCCGCCCACGACCTGCGGGGTCTTGCTGGGGTTGACCTTCTGCACGTAGCCCTCGATGTAGTTGCGCATGTTGTTCTTGTAGAGGAAGGCGGTGAGCTCGGTGACGCGGTCGTAGCGGTCACAGATGTTGATCAGCGGCCGGCTGTCCGCCAGCTTCGCGTCCATCAGGTACCCCATCACGCGGTCAACGTCCAGGAAGTTGCTCTCGCGGGTCATCTGCTCAACAACCTGCAGCCACAGCGGCGCTCAGCTGCCGCCACGGGCCTCTCGGGGCATCCACAGGCATAGCCTTGGTGCTGCAGACCAGCAACGCGCACAAATCAGCCACGACACACCGCCTGGTTCACCCCCAAACAATAATCAGCCCAAGAATCCCTCTTAAACACTACAGCATTCATCATCTGCGCAACCTCCACAGGCACCTGGTGAGCACAGCACGTCCTGGCCACACCCATGTTTTACACAACAATGAAACACTACATGCGTGATGTGGCAGCACTGCAACTCCGATGCCTTCACTCCACAGGACTGGCAGCCACGTCGACGGAACTGGCAGTGTGCATCGCATGACTGCCAGGAATCTTAGTATAGCAACGAGCACGGCGATTCACGGCGCGCACCTGGAACTGCTGGCACTTGGAGGCCGCGACGATGTAGCGGTAGTGCTCCTCCTTCTCCTCGCTCGTTGCGATGCGGCGCGCGAGGTACGAGAACTCGATCTGCGCCGCGTTGGGCGCCTTCTCGAGGACGGCGAGCACCTTCTCCCAGCCGCCCATCGCCTCCGTGTACTCGACCGCGACGTCCACCACGAGGTTCACGTTGGCCGGGTTCTGCACGAGGTCCCCGAGGCACTCCGCCGCCCAGTCCGCGCTCAGCCGCTCGCCGAAAAACTCCTTCAGGGCCTCCTGCAGCACCACCCCACACGTTGGCGCCCGCCGCCGCCGCACGAATTCTGCCCCAGATCATCCACACAGCGGATCGGCACGGGCCATGCGCATCGCAGTTTGCTGCTGCCGTGCAGGGTCATCACCCATCCGAGTCGACAGGTGTCTGGCACGTGGGCATGACTCACGCAGCATGCATGAGCGCGCAAAGCCGGCCGAATGTACTCAGCTTGTGCGTCTGTATGCCACACTCAGCAGAGTAGATCCTGGAAGCAGGTGCTGGTACGGCAGAGGCAGAGCAGTGCTGGGAGGCTGACCTGAATTCCCATGGCTTGATGCGAAACATTCACTTCCCCCACACGTGGCCAGTTGCGAATGAAGCATCACAGTTCCCGGTCAGTGCAGCAGCCTGTGTCATCCAGTGGTGCCAGCCTGTGCTCGGCATGGATTCGCTGCACTGACCGGGAACTGTGATGGACTGTGCAGCCTGTGGTACCCGTGCTGGAGCGGGGCATCGTCCGCTGCGGCGGATTCAGAGGTCCGAGGGTGAGCACAAGGGGCTCTTACCGAGCACACGGTCTCCCATGTGCATCTTGTGACCAAGCAGGCGACCCGGCTGTGACATCAAAGCAAGCGGTGGGCAGAGTCGGTGCTACAAAGACCGCACGAACCTGACACACCAATTCTGCAAACCCGCCAAACCCCGCTGGGCACTACTGGTCCTAGCGGGCTGCCCTGTTCTGACGGGAGCGGGGCGGTGCGCGGGTGGTGAGCGGGTGGTGAGCGGGTGGTGAGCGGCGCACCGGGGGGATGGCGTGGGTGTTGGCCATGACGCGGCGGATGTCGGCGAGGTCGGTGTAGTGCTCCATCGCGCGCATGTAGAGGCCGGCCTTCTCGCAGAGCTGCGCGATGCGCGGCCGGTCGTAGTGGCTGAACTGGCCGCCACTGAGGATGGCGTCGGCGACCTCCGGCTTGAACATGAGGTTGATCTCGATGATCTTCGTCTGCAGGCACGGCGCACGTCGGGCACAGCCCTCGCAACGGTTCGACTTGATCGAGCGAATCCATGCCACCGGCACGAGTGGAGCGGATCGCATCGCCCTGGTGTCTCCCGCGACACTGCCAGTCTCCGGCGACGATGACGCGTTGGCGGATGCAGCATGGCATGCAGGGCTTGGTGGCAACTCCGGCAGCATACACCTTGCACGGGGGGCACGAGCAGATGGCGCCAGGTGGCAGGGCTCCCGTGGTTGTGGCAGCTCCGGCCAAGGGGGTACTAAACCTGAGCCCAGGGGGCCCGCCAACTGGTACTAAAACCACAATGTCATGACCAACCCGCACGGCGCGGCCACATGTGGTTACTGTGCGAGGTGGTGATCCCATAACCGGCCGCTCCCAAAGTGCATGGGCAGCTGCACTGACGAGAGCAGACACACGGACGCACCCGCAGCCACCGGATACGAAAGCTGGGGATAGTACATGTCTCCACGCGGCACCAACCTGGCACCAGTGCGCCAGCCAGTGCTCCGTGCCCACAACGATGTGTCTGGGATGGTGTGAATCCCCGCCTCACAGGTGGTGGAAATTGTGACTGGCCGGGAAAATTGCAACACTGGTGAACTGCGTCTACGAGTAGCGCCGTCACCGCATTCGCCGGCGCACCTGCATGGCGCCCTCCTCCGCGAGGTCCTCGCTGAGGGCGTCGAGGGCAAAGCTGGTGGCCTCCGCGTACAGCTGCCGCGAGATGAACTCGTTCGCGATCGTCGCCTTGTCCATCGGCGGCCCGGGCTGCTTGATGATCGCCTTGGCGAGCGCCACTGCGCCCTGCGGGTTGGTCATCAGCAGGTTCTGGAGCAGGTAGGTGTAGTTGGGCGCCTCGCCGGCCTTGCCGCCGGAGGCTGCGACGAGCTGCTCCACATTGCCCTCCTCCGCGTAGATCATCGTCAGCTTGTCGGTCGCCCCCGCGGTCTCGTAGATGCCGCGGGCAAGCTCCCGGTTGCTCTGCAGAGTATCAGGAGTGAACATGTATGAGCCTTACTTACGGCGGGGATGTGGAATCCCCCTCAAAATCTGCCGACGTAGTGTTCTCCCTGCCAACCACTTGGGGTTGACAGGGATATCCCTCAGAAAATATTTAGGGAGACGGGAAGACGGCAGGATCGCGGGAAGCGGGCACCGTAACAGGCACCGTAACAGGCACAGCTGGGGCAGGGGGAATGGCCGTGGACCAGTCAGCTACTGTCCAAACTCAAAGACAGAATGACACATACTTCGGAAACAGATCATGAACACTGACGCTGCCATCTGTGTGTTCAATGGCAGTGCTTCGGCATTGTGGCAGTCACCCCTCCTACAGGTGAGCGCCGTAACACGGCTGCAGCGGGACGCCCGCACTGGTCCCAGCGGTGAGCACCTGCACTCCCCGTTTGGTTCCATGACCTGGCCGCAGCAGCAGCTAGCAGCAGCTTGCTTGCAGTCTGGGAGTCCGGAAACCGCAGAAATGAGGCGACTGGTGTGCAGTATGTGCAGCATACTCTGCAGACCGCAACAGCACAGTTGGCATCGAGCCTGCAACAGAAACGGAACAGGGGGGCATACCTCCTTCAGAAGGTCACCCAGGGGCTCGCTGGCAGTCAGCTTGCCCTGGGTCATCCAGTTCTTCACGAGCTCAGGCTTGTTCTGGCTGATCGCGATCCGGGACATCTCCACAGACTCGACAGCGTTCAGCCCACCCTTTGCCAGCAGTGCACCGAAGTATGCCAGCACAGGGGACTTCTGGCCAGGCACCGCTGGGGCGGCCTGAAGGCGTGTGATGGTGGCTTGCGTACGCAGGATGTCGGAGGGGGACGATGCTGCCGTCTCTGCTGCCTCCTTCCACTTGCCTTCGTTGCATTCCTGCACAGTACATGCGAGTTCGATTGTGGCCTGCTGAATCCCTGCACTCAGCTTCTACAGAAAGGTGAACTGGGCAGGCTATTAGTGTACCCTACACATAAACAGCAGGCTACAGCGCAAGAGTCACTGAGTGTGCGGAGGCTCGGTGGTGTTAGCTGGAAGACATTCCATGCTGGATTGGTGGCACCGGGCTCACACGTGGGGAGGCTGATGCGTAGCAGATAACGGCATGTCTGGAAAGCACCTTTTCAAACTTCTGCACAAAGAGAGGGTCTGCGCCTGGAAGGCCACCGCGGCTGGCAATCTTGAGGGCGAGGTCGACATTCTTCAAAGATTGCGCCACAAACGGAACCTGCAAACACGAGCATGCACGTCAGCCATCCTGCGAAAGCATGCGGAGGCTTAAGAGTTCAAACTGGCAACAGGATGGTCCAGCAAGCCCTGAATCACTGGCTCACTGGCAGAGAACGGAGGCAGCCGCCAGAGACGGCTGTTAGGTACCTGTGTGCAGTGCGGATGCCCAGCAGACACACCATGATTTCGACCCTCTCGTGCAGCTACGCAGAGCGGAATCAACTGCGATTTGAGAATGAGCGTGTGAGCAAGCGGGTGCAGATGGTGCACAGTAGGCACACATTACGGACCGCTCCGAGGCTGGACTACTAACACACGACAGCAAGCTTCCTTCGCTGAGGCATCGGTCTCACAACAGTGCCAGGAAGCACACCATGGCGTCTCTCGACACATCCACCTGCAGGATGGATCCACGGCGGGTGATCACATAGGCACCTCCATTTGTCGGGGCTGCCTGGGCCAGGAACACCGGGTCGGCACTGATCCTCTGGCGGTACACCGCTGCGAGAGAGTCAACCGAGTACACGAAGAGCAGGCCCATCTTGGAAATGACGTAGGCCAGGCCAAACTTCTCACTGCACAGCACTGGTCATCACCTTGCTGAAGTGAACTGATGATACTGTGGCATGTGGGAACAGCAGCCAGCAAACAGGGGGTGTACATGGCATGCGAGACTTGTACACTTCATGTTTAGTATTTCAGCGCTTTCAGGTTTGGGAAAATATCGTCCAGTGGGTGGATCTGTGATGTGAAGTCATGCCGTGCAGGCTCTAGGCTATGCCCTGCCGAGCCTCGTACTGAATCACTGACAGGCCGCCTCCTGCCTGTTTTGAATCGCACAGGCACACCAAGGCAGGGAGGAAGCAGTGCCAATATCAAAGCAGACAGTATTGTAGACGCGTTGAGATGTGTCAGAGACTGCACGTCACTTGCTTCAGATAGGCATTGAGGCACGGCTGAGCCTTCGATGTAACCAAACACGCACAAGAATCTGAACAAATTCTATCATGAACCTGACGTTGTGAGCAGTCAAGTCGGGCCAAATATCATTCTGATTATGCGGTTGCCTCTGCTTGAGAAATAATTACAATGCCCAGCACGGTCGGCATGAATACATTGTCTGTGTCACGAACTGCAGGAAGGTGGAACTGAGAAGATCATGATCACAGCATGGCGGCTTCCAACGTGGTTGAGATGAAAACCTAAGAAAGGCCTGGCGCAATACTCTGCTGGCCAGGCGAAGACTGGCGATGTCAGAGCTGCGCACACAGTCGGGTGAGGGTCTGATGTGGGAAGGCCGCACCTGATATGCAGCGACACTGGGAAATCATCCGTGAACTCTGCTGGGAAGAACAACTCGGCATTTTTCTTGTGTGCACCTCCGCCAAGGGCAATGCAGTGAATTTTGCTGTTCATCACGCCATTGGCAAAGGTTTTCGTGGTGAACACGATTGCCTGGAGTTCTTTGCCAGCGACCTGGAGGGTTGTAAATGCAGCAGAGTGGGCTTCCAGTGCCTGACTTCGTTTCTGCTCGACGCTGTACAGCTGCATGAAGCCCTTGATCAGATTAGGCCTGCAAAAAAACACTAATGCATCAGCTGAACTACCTTCCCGAGCGTGCTGACATGCCGCCTAGCATGCTATGTACAAGCACGCATGATGAGTTGAGCCCTTGCTTAGCTGGTAACATGAAGACGAGCAAGAGCTGTTGTACAGCCAAGCAACAGGACCACTGGGGAACTGCAGCAAGCTGATTCAGATTTGCAGGTCCGGGGTGCATACTTCTCAGGCGATCCAGGCGCAATCCCGACCAGAGTACTCCACTTACGATCAGCAGATACGCGGTAGTTGATGATCTGGGTACCGTTGAGATTTGACGTTCGGTCAAACACCTTTGATGGTGGCTCAGGACTCTGCATTGCCACCTTCACCTCAAAGGACGCTTTCCGGGGACCAGAGTCGGTGAGAAATACAACCAGAATCAAGGTTTGTGATATTGCGAGAACAATACTGGGATATGCTCTGGGTATAGGAAACTGGAGACTATAAGGAGCAGGTACTTTCAGGACAGAACGCACGTTGATGTCCCAATGGAACACAGCACTTTCGGTAACCAAAGCAATGGTGTCATCTGAGATCCAGACCCAGAATTGGACCTTGACGGGGTTGACATAAGCTATGACTCTCTGCTTTGTGTCCAGGTTGAAGACCTGGAGGTTGTCACCCTGAGCGCCACCCTCCCCCGGAGACGCTGCCTTCAGAGCTAGAGTCTTACTGTTTGGAGCAATGATGGTAGAGTCGGCGGTGATGGGCTTACGCAGCGGCACCGACGGGTTGGCCATGTCGACGATGACAACATTGTTGGCTGTCCCCGTCTCCCGGACGCACACATACTTTTCACTTTGCATCGTCACATGAGTGAAAGCCATGCAGTTTTCGGGAATCCCCAGAGACGAAAGCTGCAGCACGGCGCAGTTTGTCAGGAATGCGCACCGAGTGGGGCATTGGAGTGGTGGTACCGAGAAAGAGCAGAAGCCGCACCTCCACGGCCACGTTGACCGTCATTGGGGCATTTTGAGCAGCCATATTGTCTGCTTCTCTAACAACAGACGTATTCAACAACAAACACGAGCGTGGGCCCGCCACGCAACTTGGTGTGTTGCCTGTCTGCCCCCTTTTTCGCAGTTTGCGCTCACAGGCACGATCAACGAACTAATTTTTGTTGACTGTGCCGGGTGGGTACAGGTATGTGACTTACCGAGCTTGGTCAACTGCAGTACGAGGCCATCGCGATCACCTCGACCAGCGCTCGGCTGCATGCATTGCCCACCGTTTTGAGCGCTCGCCCGTGCAACGGATTTTCTGGATGCCTTCAGAAGTACTTTCCAGCAGAAGTGGGGTATAGATTGACGTCAGAAGGGACGGTTGGTGCTAGTCAAGAACAGACAGTGCCTTACATGCTGGTGTAGGGCGCGATGAACGCACACTACGCGTACGCTTGGAGTAGCTCCGCATTAAGACCTGCTCAGACGAGTTCGCCTATGCAAACTGTCGGCATGCCTTCGGCAGCGGTGCCTGACATGCTATTTCTGGAGTTGCACCAATATGCCGTAACTCGATTGTCAAACATCTAACATCGTACTCTGACATTTTCAATCTCGAGCTTTCTCCGGCCAAGACAATATTGTGGCCTTCCTGATGCACATGTGTTCCAGATGTTCATGCTGGCGCAGTCTCATCACCGGACCGCATGTGCTGGGTAGCTCTATGGTCCAGCCAGTTCGATGACGGGCACACCTGTCCATACAGTTAACACCGTGTTGTGGTCGTTCATACAGCATACTTACCGTTTTGTCAGTTTACTGTGCTGACGTTTTCTTGAGCATTTGGCGCATCTGTACGGATGGCTGGACCGGTGCTGGTGCACAACGGGACGCACACACAAAGTGGAATGGGTGCGACAAGCCCGCTGACTTGCAAGACAGAACGACTGCTTTGAGCAGATTCTTAGCAGTGATTTGCGTCCTGCCTGTCTCCGGGAGCAGCTTCAGCAGAACGTTCAACAGTGCGCCCTGCATGGCGATCGCACCAGTCACACCGTTGCCTTGCGCACATGCCATTGGGTACCGTGATGATTTCTGACGCGGAGCGAGCTTGCGGAAGGAGTTGCTTCCCACCGCATAAGGCACACCTAATGGCATTTACTTCACCTGCCACTGCGTACCTGGAACAACAGCGGTGGGCAAATGCTAAATCACTGGCACGCACAGCAGTGGCGCTCATCTATTGCTTCTGAAGTTCCGCAGGATTTTGTTCGACCAGAAAGGCGCTTGCGATGTTTCCTAGGCTGTCACATTCTAGACAGCGTAGGTCCAGTGCTGGTAGTGACACTGCCGTGGCAATAAGCGGGCAGGAAAAACCGGGAACACGTCAAGGACTCGAGAAATTTGAGTTATTATGTGGCCTTGCTCTGCAACTAGGGTCACCATGCGTATGCTGACCAGCAGATGTTGGCCTTGCATCTGCAGCCGTCCTGCTTCGGACAAGCACACATGGACGCAGACACTGTCACTGGAGGAAGTGGCATCCGGTTGCATTCAAGCACATGCAATCATTTTGTTCCTAGCCATTTTTCAGCTGTAGGTAGTGGTCAGCATTGCCTTGGTGTGAATTCACGTCGTCTGTAAATGTACATGTAAATGTGACACTTACTCGCCATGTCATACAAGACCTTGACATCCCCGGCATACGAGGACAACAAGCCAACGGGGTGCACCACCCGGAAACCCCCCACAGACAACTGCACGCAACTCACAGGGCCTCCTCCCTGTGCTAAGCGGGGTGGCCCGTGCGATTGTGTTTGAAACCCAAGGGGGGACGCGGACTCGATCTCAAGACATTCTGAAGAAGGCGTCGGCCTTTAACTTGTCCTCCGACCGCCGGACTCGAAAGCAGTACGTTAATCTGTGCATCCCACCATGACAGCCATGTCCCAACTGGCAGTGAGCAGAGCTTGAAACCTCAGGAGGCGACACACAAACACACGTCAAGCCTTCAACGGCCACCACATGATCAGAATGCATTTGATCACCCATGTGGCTATACGTACAGCTGTCTCGGGAACCAGCAGCACCTGCTTTCGAGGCAGCGTCGTCCACCATCTGGTAGCACAGGCAAGCATTACAATGGGGCGCAGCAACACGTAGCGAGTGTAAACAGTGCTCGCCTGGTCACCTGTGGGCAAGGTTCAGCACAAAAGCTGCACTACATAGTCGCATAATTTCTTGACCAATTCTCAAGGGTCCCTGGCCAGCCTGGTTGTACTGAATAACAAAGGATGCGTGCACATTCATTTACAAAGCGCATATAACATAATTGTGTGCGCGAATCTGCACGGCAATAGGCTTGTCAGCGGCCCAGGACTGCCGGCAATGTTGAGCCACGCACCTGTGGCTATGGTGACGATCAAGCTGCCGCAGGTCCGCCGGGATGGCCGCATCACCCCGCAATGCGATCCGCAGCCTTGGTCAACCAATAGGGGAACGTGATCACACGTGATAGGTCAGTCTAGGTGTATGGCGAAGTCAGAAGTGCTGGCCGTCCAGAGTATGTCTAATGCGAGGTGAACGACGGCATTAACTTGATCAAGTCGCCTGACCGTCGCTGACACGCATTCTGCGCGGGCGATAATGTTCTGATAGCGGATCATGCGATTGTGGATGCCGACATCGTAATGCGCGGTCTTTTCAGCGCCTCTTTGGAATGGCTTGGCGTGCCCGCTTGCACAGCTGGGGCATACTTAACGCAGCAGCTAGCCGAATCACAAGGAAATCAGCTTAACAAGCTAGATCCGGGATACGAGGTGATTAGTGCTGAACAAGTGCAGCCTCCGGTGCCCGGCGCCAAACTCAAGCATGTCCAAGTGCGCCCTGAGCACTGATCCCTGGACAGTCCATATGTTCATCGATGGTGTCTGCCGCTTACAACCTCTACCAATTGTGGCTAACATGCCTCCTCTATGTGGATCATGCTCAGTTTTATCCCTTCCCAAATGAGGTTTAGATGCGGGAACGAGATGCTGCCTGTGATCAACCGTGTCTGGTACAGCGGCAACATGCGTTTAATTTGCACATGCAGGTCCTATTCAGACACGGTGCTCGCACGCCGTTGACGCGAAGGTATTGGGAAGGATCAGTTTGGGACGACTGCGGTGATGCATTTGGACACGCTGTTGCTGCATTGCGGGGCGTTAAGGATCGCCCGTCGCATGTCGACCTTCCTGCCATGAAAGTATTCGACAAGCACACACAGCAGCCGCAGGAAAGCTGCATTGACGGAGAAAATCTCATCCAATACCCGGGTGGATGTACGCGCGGTGAGCTGACGAAAGTGGGGCAGCGACAGGTATGCTCCGTTCCTCGAACGGCTTCGCTGTGCAAGACGTGTATACTCCCGCACTGTAGGCAGCGATTTACTTAAGGTATACCCTTCGCATGTCGTCTATGTTCGAGTGGCAAGGTCTGTCTCGCGAGAGCCTCGTGATGCCTGGCTTTGCCGATGCACTTGACCGCTGTATGCACCTTGCTTTTCCGCCTGGACTGAATGTAAACATGCGGTCGCACAACATAGGCAATTTGCATCTACGCGCAATCATATCACGGCTACCTCCTCCCACACATATGTGGTGCAGTGCGAGTACTGACCCATTTTGTGTGCATGCAGGCCTTTGAACTGGGGCGATGGTTGCGACACAGGTATGTAGTTGGAAACACGAGCATACTTCCTGAAGACTTCGATGAAGATCTCATACAGGCACACTCGACGAACTACCGACGGACTCGGGCGACCATGTATGGAGTACTGTTGGGGATGTATCCACACAACACCTCGGACATGCGAGTGCAAACCAGCACCCATCTAGAGGAGATTATGCTGGCACAGGTCTCCACATGCTCAAAGCTCGGATCGTGGTACAAGGCTGCCCGAGCACATTTATCAAATGACGTGCGCCTCTTGCCTCCTGGCAGCTGCTTTCCATGAATCTCCCAAGCACCTCCCCGCGCCTCATGGCAAGGATGCCCCCGACAGATGACGGGCAAACAGCATACTTCTGCGGATCACACTGCATTTGTGTTCTTATCTAGAGACCTCGTCCCTGGCAATTCAGCACCCACCCAACTCCGCAACGGGAGTTTGTGCACCTGCGGCATTTACACTTTACATTTACACCAGCATAGCTAGCAGTGCTAAGTTTTAAGCAGACCTTCAAAAGCCAACAAATCCGATTCTCAAGGGTGAAACCTCAGCTGATCACGCCAATACATGTGTTACGCAAAAGCGAACACTGGTAGCGAGGCAGAGAGCCTGTTCGTGGATGAGCGCCTGCGTCGCAGGAGGTGCACTGCTTGCACGGCCGTCCCTGTCACAAAGCTTGCAAACATCAACCCGGCCACCTCTCAGTCATTTTATGTCATACGCCTGTATGTCCCGTTTCTGTGGCGCAGTAGCATCTCCTGGCAAGGCCAGTGTGAACAGGCACCAAGCCGAGGTTGAAGGGCACCGGGTGCTGAAACTTCTGAGCCTGAAACTCCTGATCCACTGCCAATGAACCAGTCCAGGGAAGTTGAGACCTCTCTGAGAACTGACTGCTCCACACCAAGCCGCAGGCAGCTGCAGCACCTGCATGCGGCGGCATCGCATCCGTGCCGAATGTCACACATCCACACGCCGTTTGGTCCACTGCCGCCCCGCCTGCGCGCACGGCTCTCAGCCCGGCAGCGGTGCAGGACCGCACGAACCGCGACAAGGTCACGGCGGACGCGCGCATCCGGAAGCTCCTCGGCATGCCGCCTGACGAGGACCACCGGCTGTCATGGACCGAGCTGCACGATGCGCTCACCTCGATGCGCGCCCACAGCCAAGCCATCCCCTCTGTACTCTCAGCCGAGGACCTCCACCTCATCGAGGCCCTGGTGCGCAGCCCCCTGTGTTTCAGTCCAGCTGCTGCGACCGACGTTGGCGTGATGCCGCAACCGTCGTTCTCGTGTACATCCTCAGAACGTGTGCTAGGGATTCATGCGAGTGGGGTGCTGTTTGCAGCCTGAGCGGCCTCGTGCCGGCCGTGCGAAAGCGTGCCGGCCGCGCCAAAGCGTGCTGGCCGTGCGAAAGCGTGTCGGCCGCGCCAAAGCGTGCCGGCCGTGCGAAAGCGTGCCGGCCGCGCCAAAGCGTGCCGGAACCGCCACAGCGCGTCGTGATTCGTTGTGGTCGTGACGCTGTGCCTCATAAGACATCGACACCGGTCAGCGTCGAGCAGGGGCAGTAGGGGCGGAGTGCGTGCAGGCGACGTCGCGGGTCGTGCGCACCCTGCAGGACAAGGACAACACGACGGTGCTCGGCCTCGCGCTCGGGCGGCTGCTGCAGACGATGGAGGAGCTCATCGACCGCGCAGCGCACGAACCGCCGGCGGCCGCCGCCGACGCGCCGCGGCCGCGCCTCTGGCTGTGGTCTGGTCACGACACCACCATCATCCCGGTGCTCCTGATGCTCGGCCAGGACGTCGTCCGCTGGCCGCCGTACACGAGCAGCGTGGTGCGCCCCCTCAGCCACAGCATGCACAGCACGCATGGCGCACACTTCTGACGCTGCTCGGTCAACATGCCCGGGTCGGCGCGGCCCGCAGCAGGCTTGTGGGGGGTGCAGCATCACGGGCAGTGTGGCAGCAAATGCTAGCTGCTGCATGCTGACCAGAAGAACTATGAGAACCTCGAGGCATCCGTCTCTCGAGGGTGCGTGGCAGCTGCAGCCCAGGAGGAGGCCTGTGTTGCCTTGAGCGGTACATTTTTTTGGATAATAGACCTGAAAATTGATCCCCAGAATTCATGTCTGCTGACCGAGGGCAGTCTGCTGAGTGGAACAATGGAGGAGGCCCTGTGACTAGCGGCAAGCGTTGGCTGTGAGGCCGGTGTCCGGAGGAGGGTTCACACCTGAAGGTGCATGCATGTTGATGCGTGATGTGGCCGTTGCCACATCGGTCGATCTTGAGTGAACAGATGTAGCCACGGCTCCGTTCTCTTGTAGATGCGTGCACGTGAACGAAGCAGTAACGTCAGTGGCAAGCAAAACGAACTGGGACAGGGACCACTCGGAGGAGGATGCGTCCCCCACGATCACCGTGCTGAGGGCAGTGGGCGGCTGCAGGTGCTGGAGCTGTGGGAGGACACGAGCGTGGCGGCGGCGCAGCGGTCGATCGACGACCGGCACTACGTGCGTGTGCTCTTCAACGGCTCCGAGGTCGCGGTGCCCCCAGAGACGGCGGCCCCCGGCGAGGCGCTGACGCTCGCGCAGTTCAAGGAGCACGTCATGCGGCCGTACGCGCTCTCCGAGGAGCAGCACGCACAGCGCTGCATGATGACGTTCGAGCACGAGACGAGCGGCAGCGCCCCTGTGGACACCTCAGCCATCATGTGAGCCCCCGGCCGGGGTGGCCCACCCCACCCGCACAAGGAGCGGCGTGCCATGCGGCTGCAACGGCGGCGTACACTGCCGCGTGTTGCACTGCCTGGCGGGAAGGGGAGTGGTTGCGCCGTTTGGGCGCAGCCGATGGCGCCCTCAGTGAACGTGGGGTCTCTATGTGGTTCCGGCAAGCCGCATGCCTCTCTCTATGGAGCGGGGGGGGGGGGGGGGTTGTCAGGCAAAGCGGAATGCAGCAAGGAGTGCCAAACTGCGGCCTTATGGAGTCTGGGTTGTTGCATTTCGGGCAGGTGTTGCGAAGGGGCGCACTGGCGGGCTGTGTGTCCTTTGTTTGCTGCGCGTCGTCCTCTGAGGGAGGGGGGGGTTTGTGATTGAGATGGTGTGAGCGGCTCGTGGCTGATGACGGCTGCTGCCGATGCTGTGGGTGTCCGTGGTGAAGGGCGGTAGATGTCGGCCTCGCCTCGTCGCGCATGACGGCCTCGGCCGAGCTGCGAGGCTGAGTGTGGCCATGCTGCCGGCGTGCACCTCGGCCACTTCACAGTTGCGCAGCCCGAGCCGCGGCACCCGTGACTCAACCATGATGTGTTGATGGGCCAGCAGCCCCGCGAGGCAGCGCGTCGTTCCTGCCTGTGCAGGAGCAGGCAACTGGCATCATCAATGGGTTCTTTCCTCAGGTCGTCTTTTGAGAGGGTAGCCGAAACGATCAACAGGGCAAAGTTGCTGCGGCCGGTTGGTGGTGGCCCGTCAGGTAGAGGGTGCGTCGACCCCCTAGCACGCTGACAGCGAACGCGACTGTAACAGCAGATCGAGTGGCGGCCTCAGCGGCAGCGTTCACTGGTCGCGATCATTTGTTGGGGTACACACCTGAAAAATCATCCCTGAAAATCGTGTCTGTCGGCTTAGAAGGGCTGCTGAACACCGCTCACGGTCACTCTGCGGTGCACCATACAAGCAGAACCACCATCTGCACTGGGAGACTGACCCTTGACAATAATTACGGCTGCCTGCAGCCTGGCTCACCTGAGCGGGTCTGAACTGGGATGGAAGACATGGTTACAAGGTCAGCCGGACCCCGGTAACAAACTAGGACATAAACTTCTAACTCACCCTGATATCAGACGCAGTACACTATGATGGGCCAAGCGACCACACTCGACCAGGGTGACACCAAGACACCCAAAAAAAAACCAAAATTTTTTAACTCACTCCAGTATCACGCCAAACATAAGCGGGCATCGGCCACAGCGCCTCTGCTAGTAGGGGCGGCGAGGGGGGATGCCGCAACCACATCCAACAAGTCAGAACAGGGCGGGGGAAACACATCGGCAGGGACGGGGGGTGGGAGGTATGTGAGCCATGGGCGGATGTCAGAACTAAACAGCGTTCCATAACAGGGTCTCAGCCAGTGGCCACGAGGTTCCCACAGATATACACATCCATAGGCTAACACATGCCTAACCCTCCTGGAACCAATCTGGTCCAAGGTCTTGTTAAGCTCATCACAAAACGGAGTCGGTGGGTGATGTCTAGCCACACCACCGGTGTTTGCTGTGGCCGCCAGACGGAGCTGAGCCCAATCATTGGCACGTAATGATGGATTGCAACATCGATCTCGCCAATCTAGCTGCAGGCCACAGTGCGCCCTCCGCCCGGCCAGTGCTCGCTGCCCTTGTGCCCTCAAGGCACAGGGGGGGTGGGTGATCGGACACCGGGAGTACAAATGTAAAATGTAAATGTGACACTTACTCGCCATATCCTACAAGGACTTTGACATCTCCGGATAACCGGGACCA
>JAUMHO010000007.1:1583789-1610349 GCA_032360965.1 Ulva armoricana
ATCGCACCCCCCCCCCCCCCCCCCACCTCTCCCTCATGCCGCCCAGCCCCCTTCAATCCGGTGTTCTCTATATTCGATCGCCGCCCTCAGTGATACAAGCTCGCTCCAAAAGTTGTGCAAGCTCTGTCCGGATCCGGGCTGGCAGCAGGGCGGGGTCGGCACCGGCTGCATGCATGCAGGGAGTGAATGCGGAGTGGAGCTACAACATGGCGCTGGTGGCGTGCGGCCGAGCGGGGCGCGCCGCGGAGGCGGTGGAAGTGTTTGACCGCATGCTCGAGGCGGGCATGAGGCCGAGCCTCCCGACGTACACGGCGCTGATGTCGCTGTTCTGCCGCGCTGGGGCGCTCCGCGAAGCCGCGCACGTGCTGGAGGGCATGCAGGCAGCGGGCCTGCAGCCCAACACGATCACGTACTCCAGCTTGATCAATGGCTGCGAGAAGGCGGGTAGCCTTCATGACGCGCTGCACTACTTTGAAGAGATGCTGGTGCGCTCCCACCCCGTTCTGTCCCACATGCCGCCAACTGATGCGACGTCCCAGTGCCTCTTGGGAGAGCTGCCTTGCATGGTCAATGCTGGTGCGCTTTTGGGGAGGTTTTGGTGAGGGTGACGGCGTTTTGGGTGAGGGTGAGGGTGAGGATGAGGGCGTTTTGGTTGAGGGTGAGGGTGAGGGTGAGGTTTTTGAGGCGGATCCAGCAGCAGAGGCTAGGAAGCAGGGGTGTGGCCGCAGAGTGGTAGTTGACGTGCTTGCAAACAGGGGGCATCCGCATTTGTGAAGGTATGGTGAATTGAGGGGGTGATGTGATGGTGGTGACGCAGGCTACCAGGCAACTGGCACAGAGCACACCACCATGTGATTCTGCAATGTTGAATCCGGTTATTGCAATGTTGAATTCGGTTATCACATACACCTACGCCTGCTGTACAAGAGAGATGGAGAAAGATGCCACTGTGGCCTGTCCTCTTGGGGCGTCCAATGAGACAGCCCAAGCGGGACAGCCCTTGTGATCGCCGCCATGGTACCTTCCGTCTGCTGTGCATGTTCGCCGTACATGCGACTCGATTCCAGGCTGTTTTCCCTTGGCTGGGCAGGTCCATGAGGTTGCTCAGCTACTAGGCATAGGTTCGACGTCACTAGAATGGCCAGACGCGTGGACAGCTTGACCAGGACAAACGGTCCATGTCAAGGCTGGGGCATGTTGTACCAATTTCCCGTGTCTGTTCATTGGGTCCGTGGGTTGCACTGCAGGGTTGCGCAGCTGAGTAGCAGCTGACGAGGTGGTACACATTGCATGTCCCTGGGAGGGGCAACCGCCCAAAAAACAGCAGTATTGCAACGCCTTCAGACAGGTCCATGTGTGATGCTAGCAATGGTCAACGTCCCTGCCTCGTGGATCGAACCTCGGACCCCCCAAACATGAGTCAGGATTCACTTCAGATCACAGGGCACTCAGATCCTGATGGATGTCCAGCTGACACGGGACCGCCGCGCGAAACACAGTGGCCTTACCTCGGCATAGATTTCTCGATAGTGCGTACTTCGCTCACTGCTGCCGACAGGTGGGCCAGGATGGCAAGGATCGCCAATTGCAACTTCGCATTGCCCACCGCGGCAGAAGATTTCCAATGCAGGCGGTCCACTTTGGCCAGGCATCTGCGCGACCATCCTGCATGTGTCAGGACTCAGGAAGTGTCGTTCTGGAATCATTCGCGATCGACATGCATGGCTCCCGTGTGCCAACGCTGGAGATCTCGACAAGGCCCCGCGGGGGCAAATGGGTTAGATCAGCTTGGATAGGACACATATGGCATAATGCTGACATCAGTGTGAAAGATCCATTCACGATGGATGTGTCGTCCTTCGCTGGGCGTTATGAAAGCCGCGGGCAGGGCTGTCGACATGTCGTCGCTTCTATGAATTTTACTTCGAACATTCGTGGCCTTACCGCTGTTACCACGCACAGAGGGCAACACATGACGTCTGACGGGTGGCAAGGCACTTCTCCATGCAAATGGCTCCGAATGCCCTCCGAGTGCATTCACGGCTGTAGTGTGGCACGATTGACGTTGATGGCGAGGAGGACCGCTTCGACGTTGAGCACCAAGCGGTGCCATCAGCTGGTGCCATCAGCTGGTGCCAGGCGTGACCAAGTTAGGTAGCTAGAACTTAATAGATCTATTTAGCTGTACCCGCTGCAATGGCTGCACGCGGTCGCGGCGCCAGATCAGAGCGGTTGATCCGAGGGTCCCTGTGGTTAGACCACGCGACAGTCATCACCGCCGTGCCGGATCACCCTGCAGGGTTGCCTCCTTACCCTCAAGTTTCTGGCAGGATGCGTTTGGTCACGAGCGAGCACCGCCGAGCCTCGTACAGGACGGCGGCACGTAGGTCAAGCTGGGCCATGGCCACCACGTTGCATGGAAGAGCTGCCTGACACCTGCCCGTCAGCAGCGGCACTGTCACAGTGGCCAGAGACACCTTGCTCGTTTGTAAGTGGGGTCACACGTCATCCCAGCATATGATACAGACTAACTGTCAATAAGTGCTCGGCTCATGAGAGAGGCTAGATGACACAGTCCTGGCAGTCCTGACAACCCCATGACACTGTAAAACTAGATAGTTGTAAAACTAGATATTTACAAAAGGAGACACAGGCAAAATGGACCAAGTGGACCAATGTAAAACTAGCTGCTATACACTGCACTGTTTCACTTTTCTGGTGCGCTTGTTACCTCGACCAGGCTGGTCCTTGGTCAGGAGGTACTCATGATAATAAAAAACAGTATACAAAAGGGAAGCGGGCATCACGGCCAAACCCGGGCATTGGCCACAGCACCCCTACCGGTAGGGGTGGACAATGACATGTCCAACGGAGCATTGCAAGCTGTTCAGTCTCTAGACAAGCACAGCTGCTGGTCACAAGAGCATCCAGGTTCCACACAGAACCGACGTCAGAAGCTTGTCTGCCCTGTGAACACTTTTAGGGTGTACACCCCCCAAAAAGGCTTGTGAGAACAGACAAAGACCCGGAACCACCCAAAACTCATGCTCCCCCCCAAGCGCCCCCCCAAGCGCTGCAGCCTGGACAGAGTAACCAGGGGAGGTATCAGAGCACGTGTACACAACAGGCATTACAATCTCAAGGACCACATGGCTACGATAGCACGTGGTAAGGTAAACAGGCGTAGCGCCAAGTGCCATGCGCGTATGAAATGTTGACTGAACATTGGTCAGCCTGGTTGCGCTTGTGCCTGTGAATTGGAACGCCTGACATCACTTGCCCGGATATGTTGGCGGTGCCACAGCCACCCGCAGGGATGCCTGCAGAAGTGTCGGGCAGCCGCAAAGTCAGGGAAGTTCAAGTCAGGGAAGTTCAAGTCAGGGAAAGTTGCTTGCACTATGACGGTCTAGCGGAATCACAAGCGGAATCACGGAATCACACATTGGCTGGGTGTTTGCTCACTACACGTTGAGCGGACCTGCGCCGACAGAATGACAGATTGACAGAACGACGTACGGCAGCATTCCCACAATGTACTCTGAGAGCACATGGCTAGCACTGAGGCTGTGCTGCTGTTGTCTGATTCCATGACTTGGTCCACCTTGTGGGTTTGCCCTTGTACTCTTTTGTAACCACTTTGAGAGCACGCCGGTTGAAAGCGCGCCCACAGCGCCCGGCCACTGCCGCCGCTTGCGCTACTGCACGCGCTGGCAGTGTCCGATGAACAGACATCCGCAGACCCCAAAACTCACCGTTCTGGGGACTGAATTCCAGGGGGTTACCCCGACAAATGAACGCGAAGCATCCATCCTGCCGTCGCGTTTGAGATCGCGTCGTCATCGTCAGCGCTGACAACGCAGTTCTGGGCAGTGTTCAAGCGCGGCAGTCGGCCGGAAACCCGTCGCGGTGACCTTCCACACGCCGCTCCCTGAGACAGGTCAGTTGATTGCCGATCCTTTCAACCAGACTCCAGGAGGACGGGCCCCAACAAGGAGTCAGCTGCAGGGGCTGTGTGTGCAGGCGGCCGGGTGTGCCCCAAGCGTGGTCACCTTCAACACGCTGCTGCGAGCATGCGCCCGTGCCCGCGCGTGGCGGCTCTCGGTCCAACTGTGGCGCCAGATGCAGAGCTGCGGGCTGCACCCTGACATCGTGAGCGTTCGCGCGTGGATCACGGCCATGCATGCGTCCGGCTGCTGGCCCGGGGTGCTCCTCGTGCTGCTGCAGAGGCTGCCTCGGGCCGTCGACAAGGACCCGATCCTGCAGAGCAAGATGTGCGAGGCTCTGTGGAGCGCTGGTGTGCGCCCCTCCGCCCCGCTGTGGCCGCTCGGCTTCCACCCACTACCTCCGGCTGGCGGAGGAGTCGTGCTGTGCTGTGCCGTGCCGTGCGCTGCGACGTAGCATGCGCGTGCGTGTGAATGAACGACGAGCAGGCGCACACGAGCGGTAACGCACGCCACGGCGCAATCTGGCTCGTGGCTGGACCAGTGCTGGGTTCACATGCATGCACATCATGCGTTATACGTTGCCATGGCTGCAGGGTCCTGCCACAGCCGCAGCGCGGCACTCGCGCTGCCCGGCGCGCGCGTCAACATGCCGCGCGTCGACCACAGCGTGTGCGTCGCCGACGGCGCGGCCCGCGCCGCCACGGCCACCCCCCTTACACACCCGGAAGGCGCCCCCCCCCTCCACATCCTCTCCTCCTGGAGCGTCTCCACTCAGCAGCCCGGGCCGGCGGTTGCGTCTGTCGCGCTGTGGCTCCACTCCCTCGTTACCTCATACGACTGGTCCATGCACACGGTGTCCGTCACATCCCTATACGTCCCCGCAGCAGCCGCTACAACCGCCGCTCCGCCGCCATACGCAGGGCTGCTCGCATTCCCGCAGTTCAGCACCCCGGGAAGCGGCCCAGCATACGCACAATCCCTGCCGCACCCCTCTGGCCACCTCGCAGGCCTCCCACAGACAATACTGTCCACGACGGCCGCAGCTGCGGCGCTCTCCGCCTCGTTCTCCACACGCCGTGCAGACCCGGCGCCACAGCACACACAGCACGCACACCACCGCCGCAACGCGGACTTTCCCGACTTTGGCGCGAGCGCAGGTTTCGTCGCGCCACTGCAGCCGTTTCCCTCTGAAGCCGCTCTTTACAGCGGGGGTTATGAGCCGCGCTGGCCATGCGCTCCCACGGCAGCGGCAGAGTTTGGAGACCCGAAGCCCCACAAGCCGCTGTCGACGATGGCGTACGTGGGCCATCACCAGCGACCGACCGTGGCCCCCCCCGACGCTGCGCAGATCCTGCAGTTGGGTCTGGATCTGAGTCAGCAGGGGCACATGGTCGGGGCCGCGATGTCGACACTGGAGGCGGCAATAGAGCAGTACCGGTGGCCTCTGCGGCTACAGGTGCAGGGCTCCACGCTACGCGTGTCGTGCAGCCGCGAAGCACTCGGTGTGTGGCTGGAGCATGGCGCGTTTGTGCTCGGGGCGCCGCTACCAGAGCCCCTCGACTCGCAGCGCGCTCCGGACGCTGTGACAGGGTTCCTGGAGCAGTGGATGAGCGCCGAGGGAACGCTGCGCGCGGTGCTCGCAGACGAGCCCAGCTGGCCGGCGGCGGCTCCGGCGGCGGCGGGAGGCTGGCAGGCAGCCGCTGCCGCCGTCGCGACCGCGACCAAGGCCGTCGGCCTCGCGCCGCGCGCCGTTGTGCGTGCGATGCAGCTGCTCACACACCTCCTGGCGCCCGCGCCGGCGCCGGCGGCCGCGGAGGAGCTGCCGCAGGTGATGGTGGGCTTGTCCGCGCTGCAGCTCGACGGCGCCGCGCACCCCGTGCCGAGCCCGCACGAGCCGCTGCTCCGCGACGACCACTTCACCAGCGCCGCGCTGGCAGCTTCCGAAGCAAACGCTTCCAGCACCATCTCAGCCACTCGCGGCCTCTCTCGCCCTTCCCGCGCCTTTGTCGCCGGCGGGAGTGCCGCCGGATCCAATGGCAGCGCCGAAGAGCTGGCAGGCGAAGATGGGGCAGTCGCAGCCGGTGCGTCACCCACACCTTGCCTGCCCACTCTCTCAGATCCCTACAGCATCTAGCAACACAGCAGACTTGACTGAACCAGTCCATGCTTGCTGCCGCTGTATTTGCGCCTGCGCTGGTGTCCGTGGGTGCTCGTGCCGGAGCGCCCGGGCCGAGTACCCACACTACACCCCGCAAGCGCACGACTGCCTGTTCAGAGGCCCAATAACGGTGTGTAGGCCCACTCAGTACCACCTCCGTGCCAACGCCGCACTTTGACAGCTTCAACAGCCACCATGCCGCTTGCCCACCGGGGCTGCACGGTCACTGCTCAAACCGTCGGCCCCGCATTGCTGAAACACTCTCTCCGGGTTCCGGGGTGAGGTGTCATCTGACACCCACAGCAGCTCACTACGGCACGTGTGTGACGGCAACACCGGCAGGGACTGCAGGACTGGGCGAGCCTCGGCGCAGCATGATGGTGCCCGATTGTGGAGCTGGTCGGCCGTGCCGCAGCGGCGGCGGCGGCGGCAGCAGCACAAGCAGCGGGACGAGCTCCAGCGGCCCCATATGCCCCGCGGCCGGCGGCGGTAGCAGCGGCGGCGGGGGGTGTGACGAGGGAGGGTGCGGCGACCAGAAGCGGGCGCATGTAATTACGAGCGTGTGCATCGCACACGCGACTGCGGCCGCGGAGAAGCTGCTGTACGAGGTGAGGCTTCCACCGGAGGTGCGGAAATAGCCCTGAACGACTCGAGTCGCAAAGCAGGATATACGTTCGGATGTTGTGCCGATAGAGGGGGCAGGGGGCATCGCAATGTGACCCCCATCGTGCATACGGCCCCCCTTCCACTGTCCGTGTTACGCCTGAGTATCAGCGCGGTGCACGATCAGCCCTCGCGCGAGCGTTCAATCGCGTCTGGCCGTGAAACCGGTGTGCACCGCGGTGCAGCGTCGCGGTGACCTCGCGGTGGGCTGCGCAGGTGTCTCAGCCGGGCGGAGGCGTTGCCGGAAGCATCACACTGCCGCCGTCACCGTGGCAGTACTTTGACCTCTTCCTGGCGCTCACAGACGCGCAGCCGTGCGCCACACGCACCGCGGTCCTGCGCTTCCGGGACCTACACATGACCACCCTCGCATGCGCGCCGGGCCTGCACCGGCTGCCGTCGTCGCTCGCGGCCGCCGCGGCCTTCACCTGCGCTCGGCGCTACATGCGTGTCGCGCCCGAGTGGCCTCAGGTGCTAGTGGGCGTCACCGGCCACGCGCTCGTGCCCCCGCCGCACGAACGCGGCCGTGGCGGCAGTGCGGCAGGCACGACGCCGCTCGCCACCGCATGCGCGCTCGTCGCCGACACCCTCTGTTTCCCGCCGTTTGGGCCGTCCGCGTATCAGCACGCCCTCGCGGAGGGCCTCGACGGCATGCTGCGCATGGAACAGCGGCAGAACACCGCCGAGAGCTCTGTTGCGATCGAGTGCGTCTCCGCGGCCTGCCCCCGCACCAAATGCATGTGTCCCATGCATGATGGCCCGTGCGATGAACGCGGCTCGCACGCTGCGCTCCGTGACGGATGGCGTGGCGGATGGGTGGGAGACGTGCTGTGCGTGCTATGACATGCTGTGCGTGCTGTGCAGGGAACTGCAGCGTGTCCTGTTGAGGGCATGCGGGGTTGTATCGTCTGGGGCTGGCAGTGAAGGAGCGGCTGCGCGCACGGTGATCAGGCGAGCCTAGCGCCGCACGCTGTGCATGCTGTGACATGCATGCCGCGACAGGGCCGACCGCCTCCCGACCGCAAGGAGCGGCGGTGACCGACTTCCTTACGCGGCGGGAGTCGCAGAATTCGAGATCAGGTGCAGCGCCGCCCACCGGCGCGATGGCGCGACCGTTCCGAGCAGTGCGGACAATGGCCGCACGCCCTCCTAAGGCACGATGCCGCTGCCGTGGGCCCCCTGCCGGAGGGGGCCAGGCCCTGAGGCCACAGTCCGTGTCGGCCCGCATAAGGCACCACGCCGCCCACGCGCTGACAGGGGGCGCGGCGGGGTTGCGGAAGGTTCTGTGTGATTGCGGCGCAGGCCGCGAGAAGAACGCCTCGCCGGTGCGGTGCCGGGCAGGTGCAGTTGCTCGAGCTGGCCATCCACCGCGGCAGCACGCGTGGGCGGCCACTGTTGACAGGTGGAAGAGGGCGCGGTTCATGCTGCTGCAGGGCGTGACGCCGGCGCCGATTGGGGCGCTGTGGGCCGCTGCCACAATGCCGGCCGGGGCGCCCTGGCGCATGTAATCGCACCACGGGGTGCACTGCGGGTGTGCATGCATGGTGTGCATGCATGGCGTACAGCTTCGGTGTCCACCAGTGCGATCAAGACGGAGCTTCACCACAGCGACCGGAGTGGCAGCCTGGTGAGGAGCTTTCCTGGGAGGGCCTGGTGCAGGGAGGGAGCCATGCCTGTGGTGATCATTGTATCAACAACACTCTGCGAGTGTCGCGGCACGCGCTGCCGCTGTCTTTGTTCCCGCTCATGATGCAGCGGGTCTGCGGCGTCTGGCGCCGCACCGCCGATGTGGCCCTGAGGAGGCGAGCCGGTGCTGGTGCATCCGTGCGGCGTGCTGCGAGCGCTGTGCTGTGCTGTACAAGCCGCGCAGACGTGCGGATCCTGGGGCGGAGGGGGGTACTCTCGAATCCGCCTGACCGCTTGCACCGATCTCACCATGTCAGGGTTTTTGGTCCGGGGGCTGCGCATGCGATTCTCAGGTGTGATGCGGAGCAGGTACGGCGCCGCTTGACTCGCGGCAGGAGGGAGACGGGGGGGGGGGGGCGGGGGGTGTGGCTGGAAGGGGAAGTAAACCACACAGACCTTTGCTGGGGGGGGTAGCAGCCACGCTGCACGCGCTGTGTGATTTGTGAGACCACAGCACACAGCGCGCCGCGCGTGTGGGACATGTGGCGTTGGGGATAGAGCAAGGAGCGGCCTTGCTCGAGCTGTGTCGGAGCGTGTAGTCTGGGTGTGGTGTTTGATCCTGTTGTGCCACCCGGAGGATTTGCAGCGGGCTGGGCTGCTCCACCCCGGCCGCGTTGCCATGCCATGTATACAGTGTGGCACTCGATTGACTGAATCAGCCGGGGGGGGTGTGCACGCCTGTCGGACTGTTCCGGTAGCTCGCTGTGCCGCAGCGGACCTGCGCACGCGCAACTGATCCTGACCCCGCGGCTGGAGCTCTAGATCCATCGGGTGGAGTGGTGAGAGGATGAATCTGACCAGGCGTCGCACACAGTACACAGCGTGCGGGCCCAGCGTGCCCGGTCGGCTGGCTTGCTGTGATCAGGGTTGTGAAGGAATGATCGGGTCGAGCGTTCCGCATGCATCATGTGATGTAGAGGAGGCTCCCGCGCTGCCGTACACAACCTCCACGTGTGTGTACCCAATGCATGCAGCCCACCCGCCGCGAGCGAGTGATAGTTGATTGACAAAGCCGAGAGGTGCGCAGCCAGCTGCCACGCGCTCGCGGTGCGTGATCACGCCGGGAGCGCTGGTGATCGTGGTGATCGTGATGCCGGAGGCGCTGGTGATCGTGGTGATCGTGATGCGATGGTGATCGTGATGCGCAGGTGATCGTGATGCGCTGGTGATCGTGATGCCGGAAGCACTGGTGATGATGATGGCGGTGCCCCAGCACGGGGGTGATGTGTGGGCGCCGGGGGGGCCCTGCGACGGGGCAGATGTGGATTGATCGTGTCTGCCTAAACTGATCCACTGGCATGCATGACAGCGTGCCCTTCCCTGTAAGCAGCACAGCACAGCGCAGCACAGTCATGCATTGTCATGGGCTTACAAAGACCTTGAGTAGAGTGGTTGCAGGAGGGCATAGGCATGTGTGAACCTATCTATACGTGTGGATGAGTATAGCTATTGGGCAGAAGTAGAATGAGGGGAGCCATCATCATCACTACTGGTGATAGTATGCAGTGGTCTGAATGTTGAAACTGTAGCTGGTATCAGTGTCGTTGTGTCAGCCTCGCGAATGCTCGCGAATGCTTGGCTTGACACCCGAAATGTTGAAACCTTGGTCTTGTGCGAAAAGCAGACCTTCACACTGTAGATCCACACCGAAGTCTTTGATCAGCCTTCTTCTCAACAACATCAAACAACATCAACCCAAGCTGCTTGGTTTGCATACAGGTACCAGCTACCTCGACCTTCTTTTGTAAAGCCCTGTTTTCAAATGCCACACTAACCCACGGTTCGCGGCATGCTGGAAGCCTGAATGCATCTGATGAACACATACGAGGCTCTGCAACCAGCGGGGTGCAGGTGGGAGGCCTAGGCACCGGTCAGATAGAATCCCAGTTCAGTGCGTGGGGGGCATATGCATCCCTAGTGCGAGGATGTCCAATCTGGCCTCTGCTGTACGACAGTGTCATTCATACGGCGTGCGGTGGCATGGACAATGTTCCAGCAGGCGAGGTTAATGATGTGGGCTAGTTAACCGGGCGCTGCTGTTGGCCGAGCGCTGGACACAGGCGATTTGTCCCTGCCCAGGGCACGGGGCAAACAGGGCCCTGTCGTGTCTGATGTTGCAAGTTTCTATGTGCTGCACTTGCTTCACGTTCCAGTAGATGTACTGTGGCCAATGCCCAGCTGCGCTTGTGTCGAGAGACAGCCGAATCTCCTGGTGCTGAGAGGACACGGCTTGGCTTCTCCATGGCACAGCAGTCACCATGCAGGTGTGAGAACTTGCGGTCGTCCGAACTGGATACAGCGTTGAGCTTTCGTTAGTGCGCACTACCGAGTGCTTGCTGGTTTAGCGCGAGCAAGGTACTTGCCCGTACTTGTGCGGTGGGCATTGCATGCAGGTATTCTACAAACCAGGTGTGTGTCCGAGTCTACTGCTTTCACATTTCGCCCTCCCTGTAGTCAAATGCTTGCTAACGGCCCGCATATTTACAGTGTGGCGATGTCATGGATGCCTGAACGGTTTCTGATTTTCGCGAGAATGACCAATTGGAGGGCAGCGACGTTCACACATGAGATCCCTGCGTCTGAGCGTAGATCCTCAGGCACCCGTGACCACGCTTAAGCTTGCCATGACTTATGCTTGCCTCGTATATTGCTTCGACTCATTCGAGCTGGAGCGCTTGCGCAATATTAATCGTGATCATCTCGAGGCACACATCTCGAGGCACACGTCTCGAGGCACACATCTTCCCCGCGCTCGGAAGTGAATGCAGCTTGCTGGACACGAGACTTGACAGCACAGTGAAGCACAATCGACATTTGTGCATGCTGGCCAAACGAGCTTGGCAGTGTAGGCGCCGTCCGATGTAACGTCAGCTCGCGGTTGTTTACGTGGCGATGGGGGACCCAGCCGAGCAAAGATGAGTTTATGAGAACTGCAAGGTTGTACAGCCCTCAAGGTTCCGACAGCGCATAACATAGACTACCTGATACCACATTCCAGCAGTTTTAGCATGAACGGCAACAGTATGCGGACTTCACCGGTTCCTATTTCGTATACTGTTTCGCTGATCACCCATTAATCCTGTCCGCATGGAAAGCCTAAAAGTGGCCTTAGACTGGGTCAGTTTAGAAGCACGGCTTCTTGTCTCAGATCCATGGGGGGCATGGTCCGAGTTCTGGGAAACATTCGGGCCGGGGGGGAAGCTGCATCCTGGATATCTGCTGGCGCATCAATACCATGTTGCCGTGGAACTATGCCTTCTGGTAGCGATAGTCTACCTGTTAATGCAGAGTCGCGCGCCAGCAAAGCGTACAGCGGAAGCATTGACTGAAGCGGTGTGATCGCTGTTGTTGTGTTAGCTGACGTTCCTTTTGTCCTGTGACATGACGACGCACTGGCACAATGGACACGACGCTGCAACAGTGGGTGATTCCTGCAGGAAGTTGACGCACTTGTGAGTGAATGGGAGCCGGAGCCAATGGTGAGGGAGTCGCCTGCGACAGCGGTGAAAGTCAGTACTCCAGTCATCGATGGTGTCGTCGGCGCTCGTTGCACAGTCGACGGGAAGGGAAATGTTCTCAACTTCGCATCTTGTAATTTCTGGGGCCTGGCAGGAGATGAGGGCATCCTGGTGTGTTTCTCCGTGCCAGGCGCAACACAAGCATCACTTTGCTGCACTGGGCATCACTCGTGGCGCTGCTGCTACTTGATCAGGGTGACACAAGTGCCGATGGTAACGACACGAATCTTAATCGTCTCGTTGATTCCAGGAGCATGTGTGTGTTTGACTTGTCGCCTCAGTGGATGTGCCAACTCTTCAAGCTTTGACAGTACATCATCCATTCCACAGTCCTTCGTGCGGACCCAAACCTGAATACGTGCCGGTTGATCTAACGGCTGCTTCTCGTCAAGCAGACGGAGAGGCGGCCGCCCCTCTGCTGTGCCAGTGTCACAGTCAATACCCGTTGTCTGCGCCACACCAGCCATACCACAGGCAGCACTGACTGCCAGAGGCGATAACAGCTGCTGCAACCGTTTCGGCTTCTGAAAACGCACCATTCTTCGGTCTGTGCAAGGCCCAGGCAATTCCAGATGAGTCTCCTGAGCCGTGGGAGAACCATGCAATCGTACTGGGAATCGCACCAGCCCCTTTGTTCCAGGAGCATACCTGTCAACACTGTTGACAAGGGATCTCAACGATCACATAGCACAACAAGCACGCCACCTTCTACCCACTCCTCATGCGCTCAGCGATCACAGCCATCCTGTGGGACCGCCTCATCTCAACATGCCACCCGCCCCTCACAACCACCGCACAGCATCACCGTGTTAATGCATGCTGAGGCGTGGGCGGCGTGTCTTTTCCGGGCGCTGCGCCCCTTGGCGATGCAGTGCTTCCGTTCGGCAGTGCTTCCGGCAGTTGCTCCGTTCTCGGTTTAACACCACAGCTTCGCGGGCCCACTGGATCCCGGCTGCCGTCATCCCAGCTTGCCGATTACATGACCCGGCTGTGCCGACATGCTGTGTCAACACGTCGGGATCCCGGTTGCCGGCTGTGTCAATGCCCTGACAACAATGCCACAATGCAGTAAACCATGCAACACTGTAGCGGCGGTTCCTATTCAGATGCAAAATGCACAGCCCAACGCCACTGGCACCACCCGTCTCACCTGTGGGATGACAGCTTAGGTTGCGCACTGCATCGTGGTGAACAAAAGGCCGCCGTTCATGCTTGTTCGGGTCTGGCAATACTGCTGTGCCAGCCTGGTCGCTATGCATACAGGAGGCGACTCCCATGCCTGCAGCCCATGAGAACTGATGCTGTTAGACGCGAACCATTTCGTTCATTGAAGCTCGAACGCTGCGGAGATGCAGTGTACATCCTGGAAGTGTCATCCTGGGAGTGACATCCTGGGAGTGACATCCCGGGAGTGACATCCTGGGAGTGAGTTGCCAGCACACCATGGTTCTGGTGCACCCGCATGCGACACCCGCCGGCGTGTGGCGCGACTGCGGAAGCCATGCATGCAGGCGAAGAACACGGCCGCCCTGGCGCTGTACGGTGTCGGCGCGTGCGGCCCCCGCGGCTTCTACGGCACCATTGACGCTCACCTCACCCTCGAGCGCCGCATCGCGCGCTTCATGGCCTCCGAGGAGGCGATCGTGTACTCGTTCGACATCGCGACGATGCCGTCGGTGCTGCCTGCGTTTGCGTCGCGCAAGGACGTCATCGTCATCGAGGACTCCGCATCGTGGCCTCTCCGGAACGGAGCCGCCCTATCGCGTGCGCAAGGTACGGCATGGACTGTCATCATTCAGGGTCAATCGTAGACCCCCCCGCCTCCCCCCCCCTTCTCTCCATAAGCACAAAGCACAGCGCTGAGACCTTCCGCACCGTACTGTTTAAAGGTCTGCTGTCCGTGTGAATGCAAGTGGCAACGTGCACTCGTATGAAGCCCTCTCGCGTGGGCCCACCACTGTGGCCATTCGTGTGTCGGCAGAGCGCCGGATGGGCGAGGCTGAACCTTCAGCTGCTCCGGCGCACCGCTTTGGCTGTTCCCCGCAGCCACGTGGCAGGTGTCCCGCCTCAGGAGCTGCAGTGGAATCTGGGTGCAGAAGGGCAGCGCTGTCGGATGAGGGTGTAGGGGTAAACAGACAACAGGCTGCAGCCTCGGAGCTGCACGCGGTGCAATGCTGGCTGCTCAGTGGATGGCGTGTGCACCACGGACACATGCCACAGAAGGTGCATGTGTCGGAGACGGCATGGCTCCTCGCCTGTGGCCACGGGCAGAGCTGTGGCATGTCGCGGTAGTACCGCGGCAGAAGTTATGCTGAGGTAGACCGCTGTTGCTGCTGTGCCTGTGCGCGCGACAGTGCTGGATTCGGCCACACCGAAAATAGCTAGATTGCCATTCTGTGCTGGACCGTAGCGTATCGGTGCTCGACCTCGGGTGCACGTGCAGTTGTCACGTTCCGGAGGAACGACATGGCGCATCTGGAGGCCGTTCTGCAGCAGGTCGTCGCGGCCGGCCGCAAGAAGCCGCTGAACCGGCGGTTCATCGTCGTGGAGGGCGTGTCGGTGCACCGTGGTGACATCGCGCCGCTGGCGGCGATCGCGGAGCTGAAGCGGCGGTACAAGTTCCGGCTCGCCGTGGACGAGACGCTGTCGTTCGGCGTGCTCGGCCGCAACGGCCGCGGCGCGGCAGAGGCGGCGGGGCTTGCCCCGGGGGACGTGGAGATTATCACCGGCAGCCTGGGGACGGGAGCCGGGTCGGCGGGGGGGTTCTGCGTGGGGTCACGCGTGATGGTCGACCACCAGCGGCTGAGTGGTAGCGGCTACTGCTTCAGTGCGAGCCTCCCCCCGGTGCTCGCAGTCGGAGCGACGGCGGCGGTGGAGGCGTTTGAGGGGGACCGGGAGCGGATCCTGGAGCGGGTACAGGCTGCGGGGCGCGCGCTGCGGGCGGAGGTGCAGGGGGTGCCGGGGCTGCTGGATCTCGCGGAGGCGGGCGGGGGGGGGGAGGTCAGTGGGAGCCCAGTGGTGGTGGCGGTGCTCGCGGCTCGGCGGGAGGGGGTGGTGGAGGAGGTGCGGGTGCTGGCGGCGGTGCGGGAGGGGCTGCTCGCGCGAGCGGGCGCGCTCGTGGAGCTGCAGCGGCCGGGGGTTCTCGACGGGGGGGAAGTGCAGCCCGCGCTGCGCATGCTGGCGACCGCGGAGCACACAGAGCAGGATGTGCGGGAGTTTGGGGAGATGCTGCGGGAGGTTGTGGCGGAGGTGCTGCGGTGATGCATGGTAGAGGGGGGGCTGCGTTGGCGGCGGGATGTGTGTGAGGGTGGTCGAGAGTGTGTAGAAAACAGATAAACATAGCAGGCAGGCGACCTGTGGGTGCGTTCTCGCCCAAACGAATGTGCCGGTTGTGGTCTGTAAGTGAGCGTATCTAGTGAGTTGGGATCCATGGCTGTGGCCCCGTCCCGGTGGCAGTTGCCGGGGCCAGCCTGGACCCGTTGCTGCTTGCCCCGCTGTTGCCCTTCAACGCCATCCCTATGGCGCCATGTGGTACGCCGGTGCTTGAGTCTGCTTGCGGCTGTCTCGCTTGGGGGCTGTGTGTGGTGTGTGCTGAACAGCACCTTCGTTCCCTTGAGTGTATTGGGGGGGTGACTGCCTGCGTCATCTGCCCTCCCGTTCGGTCTCCTGTGTATGGATCCTCACTGTATGTATGTATGATTACATCGTTCTATCCATAACGACATTGACACCTCCGGCAACTGGGACCGAATGTGACACCCTCACTGTGGTATCAGCTGGGGGGGGGGGGGGGAGGAATGCCCCTGTCTGCTCCCCTCGTGCACCTGTCCGTCCTACCTGGCATGGGTGCCGGTGTCGACGCCAGTGTGAGTGATGTGATTCCCGATTCCGTTTCGGAAAGACTGTGATAGTCGCTGGCAGCACCATCATTTTATGTTTCAGGGACGCTGATGCCTGGCTTTGGTGGCTGACGACGGGGAGCATGCTATCTAGCCCGTGCATCGCGTCTGTTCATCTTGGTCTGTCAGGCAATGGAAAATACCTAGATTGGCGCGCTTTGGTACCGGATGATCGCTCCCGGCTAGACTGAACCGTCAGCAACGTGGCCACACGGGCGTCGAGCTTCACGCATCGTTGTCTAAGACATGCGCGCCTGTACCCAGCGAGGATCTCTATTGTGCGTGGCAGAGGTGCATTATTGTCGCCAGGAATGGCACAAGCTGTACCAGAACACGCAGTGCTGACGACACCAATCGCTGCCTGCCCATGTTGCGGGCGTCCCAACCACAAATAGACAGTTGCATCCCATCCTTCAGGTACGGCTTAAAACTAATTACATCTGCTACATCGATCATTGCGGATGGCTGCTGGGGAATTGAGGATTGCATGCCTGCAAACAGCTTTCGCTTACCTGTCTCAGTTTTGCCAATTCCGAGCCCCGCAGTTGTAATGACTTTGACTTACAAATTAGGTCCTACAACTAGTCACTTTGTGTTTCAGTGGAGCCGCCAGGATAGCCATCGAGCGATTCGACGGAGCATACAGCGCTCCCTAGAGAGGCAATGTTTTCATGGCAGTCTTCGACAGACAGACACCCACGAAGCGGTCGCCAGCGAATCCATGAATTTGCTCGCAAGGGCAACTGGAGATGGGTGCGGATAGTCTAATCGCTTATGCCACTGCACACGCCAATCACTGCGTAACCTCAACTGCGGCAAAACAGCGTGCAGTCTGTTGTATCGATAGCCAATCAGCTCTCGATGTCGACGTCTTGGCAGAGTGCTGCCGTTTCCGCTGGTGTGGATATCCTCACGTATGTGAGGCATTCGCATGCACATGCAGTCCGATGGTGCCCCTGCCTTGAGGTGGCATCCACACCGTGCTTGCAGGTCAGGAAGCTTATACAGCAAGGAGCATCAGTTAATACTCTGGACCGCTTTGGATTCACAGCTTTGCACCACGCAGTCCTCAGCACCGATCTGCAGACAGTGCTGATATGCCTCCCTCGAGACTCGCCCATTGGAGAGGCTATCGCCATCACCCACGCTGCCCGAGATCGCACGACTGCTCTCCATCTCGCCACTAAGCTTGGCATGACGGAAGCGGTGCATGCCATCGTGGATTACGCTGACTGGATGGTGTGCACTGTGCCCACATGGCTCCTGTTACTTTGCCCCGCTGATTGATGTGCTACCTTGTCCAACACAGTGTGCCTCGAGCGCTCCCAGGTTCTCTGATCTCTTTCACAGACAACAGGCACTTATCATGCACATAGACTGCATGCAGCCATGCTCATGTAGCCTGGCGATCGGGATGTCATGGAAGTCTAGATTGAGAAACCTACGTGTCGCATCGGATACGTGTCGCATCCAATTTGGGGCATTCGCCAGTGAAGTTGGCCACAACACTGTCAACAGTTCGGTGCTGCTCTCGAAACCCGACATGCTGCCGCGCAGCTCAAGAGCATGGGCACGCTGCCCAACAGTTTGTCTGCTATTCCCTTTCGGCCTGCCACATTTGTTCCTAGGCATGTGCGTCTCGTGAAAGGCTTGTACGGTGACAAAGCCTCCCACTTGCGTGCCACAGTAACAGTCCCTCACGAGGATCTCCCACTTGCGTTGCACGGTCGGGCAGGCCGCAGTCCGTTCAGCCCGTGACACGTTACGTTCCTTTCAACAGTGCCACACGCCCGGCCTTCCGGAGAGCAGTGACAAGCATGATGTTGTGATAGAGAAACAGTCATTTGTCAGGTTTGATTTCTGGGGCAAGACCCTGGAAATGTACCTCTGTAACCGCCCACCACTGCCGGGGAGCAGCCCTGGCAGCTGTGCCACGCAGCCTGGAGTCGTGCTCGCCGAGCCTGCGCTCCGAGTGCCTGCTGCCCGCTGCCTACGCCTGTGTTGCGCCCCTGGATCCCCCACGATCGCCCCGGGGCGGCACGAGTCCAGGGCAGGCCGACGCAGCGTCACAGCTCAGGCTTTCCGCAGGTGGAGTGCCGGGTGATGGAGCCGTGGGAGCGGCAGGCGCTACTGGACGCGCGAACGCTCGACGGGAAGACGCCGCTCGCGCTCGCGACGATCGGCGGCTCGCTGCAGATCGTGAGCCACCTGGGTCGCTGCGGCGCGACACCGGGCAAAGCCGACCGCGTCACGTGCAGCACGCCTGCGCACTGGGCCGGTGCGCTCTCCTCGCCTGAATCTGCGGATTGCCACACACCGTGCTGCCGCATGACTCAGCCGGCGCGGCTGTCCGGTCGAGCATCGCGACCACACCCCGGCTGCACGCATGTGTTGGAGGTTACCATTGCGAACCAGCTTGTTCATTCAGAAGCTCTGGGAGGCGTGTGCGTGTGCGGCGTGTGGAGCTGTTGTGAAGGTCTTGACTGCGTGTGTCACATGAGGCCTCTTGATCATGCAACTGTCCTCGGTGACGAGCACGGGAGATTGCAGAGCGCATGAACGACAAGTCGTCGATGCGGCTGCTGCTGGCGCACGGCGCCGACGTCGACGCCATCAACGGCGCCGGCCGCCGGCCACTGCAGGAGCTGGAGGTCCTCAAGGAGTTCCGCGGCGTCGGCCGCCACAACATCGCGGCCGCCAACGTGACCAAGTTTGCGTACGAGCGCCACGCGGTGACGGTCGACGCCCGCTACAAGAGCCAGAAGGTCATGATCTAGCACGGGGGCCGTGCGGTGAGCGCCGTGTTGCACAGAGAGTGCCCCCATGCGGCACGGAGGCTTGGCAGTCCAGAGGTAGAGCACGAAGGCAGAGCACGGCCAGACGCGCTGCACGGACGTGCTTTGTGTGCTGCGGGCGGTGTGCTGTGGCCAGTGTGCGGCAACAGTGTGGCTGCAGCTGCAATGTACCGCAGTGGGATGCCTGAATACTGCAGCTGGGGCACGTGTTGATTGACCTGGAAGCCTGATGTAGGAACAGACTTGTTGTGCAGCGCAGGACAAACTGTATGGCACGTGTGGATGGAAGCGGTTGGACGTGTAACGCGAGGCACGCTGGGATGCCCCGGTGCCGGTGGACCCGGAATCTGCAGTTCCTGGCGCCGTGTGCAGCAGCAGGCGATGGAGTTGGGTGTCGTTGGATGCCATGGGAATGCAGTCGGCAGGCGCTGGTGGCTTGGTGAAGGTGCAGTGGTCCAGGGATAGGGCGCGCAGTGAATGCTGTGGCTGGAACGACCGTGCGCGTAGAAGGGCGTGCAGAAAAGTGGTGACTGAACCCGGAGCTGGTGCACTTGGATGCGGTGGTGGGTGCTGGTGCTGCAGGGTCACTGTGCAGATGGGATGAGGGCAGACACGAGCAGGCTGGTGCGCCCAGGCATACCCCTGCCGCCGTCCGAGGACACCACTGCCATCAGCTCTCCGGCATCTGCTCCCACTGTTCCAGCGATGCTGCGGCCATGTACCGGCCAGCCTGACAGTACACGGGATCGCTGCGCACATCAGGTCAGTTGTCGGACACAGAGCCTTGAGTATCTCGGTCCTGCAAGATCATAGCCCAGCCAGGGCTTGCTGACTGTGCCAGGAGGGCTGCCCGCGCATGTGCTGAGAGTGCTGGTCCGTTCATCTCACGCAGTCTCATACATATGAGAGGACTCTGGCCGTGCCCTCACACTCTAGGGTTTGCGCCACACTTCCAGGTTTCAGCAACAGAGCTGTGGCATAATTCGCCTTGTCAGATTACAGCCACGGCTAGGCTTACCGGTTGCATAGGGAGGCGGTGCCCTGTGCTGCGTTCAGGCATGCAGGGGCAACGTGACTGTGCCGCGACCTCGCGGTCGATCGATCGCCGCTTCGATGGATTGGCCAATCTGCACTGCACTGACATCCCAACCAGCAGTCTGTGTACAGCTTCCACACATATTGGGTGATTTCCACTTACAGTGCGTGCCGCACAGGCACCGCCGAGCCTTCCTTGGTATTGAGCGTCCTCCGCTCTGATTCGACCAACGAGTACCAAGCCTGTCACCACTATTGAGCTGTTCATGCTCTCGTTTCAGATGATGTATCCATGCACGTGTGCCGTTGTGACATCCCGTTGCACACGCGTTTGCCCTGAAACAAGCTCCTGGTAGGCTACGGACACCGTGCACAGCACGGATCAATCCAATCAGCAGAACAGGCGGGCATGCCGGTGGAGTTGCCATGCCTTCCATGCCTTGTCAACTCTACAGTGCACCGGTAAGCCTAGCCACATTTCGTGCCACATGTTGGACTGTCATCACACAGCCAGTAGCCCGCTTGAGGTCAGCGAGGGACAACTCTCTGAAGCCCAGCTACTGAGCACAATCGCCAGTGCCCCACACCTCACACTTTTTTTCTTCTGTCCTCCTCCCCCAGCCCATGCTGCAGGAAGAAATCTTCCGAGTGTCCACCATTGTGCTCATGACCCAAGCGCCAGATCTGCGCTGAGAACCAAACTCCCTGACTGTTCAGCGCTGGCATTCTTGATCCACTCCGCGCCAGAACCGGGCTTGCGCCACCCGACCGCTCCCGCTCAGAATCCATCAAGTCCCCGGCAGAGGTCCGAACTACTCGAGCTCTGTGGCATGTGCAGTGGAGACTTCTGCAGCCAGGTCGTCTAGTAGGCCGCCGTCAACTGACTGCCCCGCCGCAGCGGCGGGCCCCTCTTCCTGCTGGAGGTTGAGCACCGTGCTCCGGCACTGCGCCTGCCGCTGCTGCATCGCAGACACCAAGCACGCGAGGGCCGTGTGCACGGCACAAACAGCCCAGCACCCCGCGGCCCGCCGCCACATGCACCGCCAGATGTAGCGCTCCCCCCGCTTCGGCGACGCTAGCGCCACGGTGGTGCCCACCAGCAGCCCAAAGTTGCACGCCAGGGACGCCGCGATCCCCCCGTACCGGCCCCAGCGCGGCGCAGCGCGCAGCACAAATGCCGCCTCCACCCGTAACGGCGCGGTCACCCAGAGCACCTGCACGTCCTGAACCCTCAGCAGCGCGGGACGTCACCCTGCACACAGCCCCAACCAGAACACCTACCACGTCCTCCAAGTCCCCATGCATACACCCAAGAGACGATCCCTGCTCGGTCAGCTTACCCTGACCGCGCCGCTGCAACACCGTCCGGCAGATGCACGAGATGAGTCGGCGCACGTCCAGCGCCGTCACAGCGTCCAAACGTCTGCCCACGCGCTGTGATCAACGCGCGTTGCCTGGCGCAGACAGATGCGGGGGTTGCAGTACTAGTCGCAAGACTGGTCGCAGTGCCGGTGGCACCATGCCCCTGTGCCGCTGTCGGCTGCTCCAAGCACCGGCGAGCCACGGTTCCCTGGCTCACCTTCTTCGACGCTGGCGTCCAGGTTGCTTGTCTCCGGGTGTCCGGGCCAATCCGAGCAGCCGGGTAGTGACCATGGACCCTGGAAGCCATGCGCAAAAGTGCACACGTTGGCGAGGCCTGTGGTACGGCACGTGCCCCGGCCCACCGCATCAACGCCGCGTAGTTCATGGCACGGAGAGCCGAGCCAGTGAGTCACCTCACAACCACCACGCTCCATATTGGAAAGGCGTATCATGCAGGGAGATGAACCGAGCATGCATGTGGTCACCACATGCGTGCGGGCACACTGGTAGCCGCACGCCTGCACCTGAGACGATTTGGATCAACCCGCCCACATTCCCATGAAATTTTTGTCGACACAATGAATCATGGTAGAGCGGTTATATACCATGATTCTTCACACACCTTCACAACAGTGATGTGCACGCACACATGCGAGCCACACTTCCCGTCCCACGCCTGGGTGAAATTGGGCTACCCAGTGACTGCCATGGCAGACTGACATGTTCGCAACGCATGTCCGGTAGGGGAGGGGGGGGGCATACCTGGCCCAAAACGCCGAGCCACGCCCGCAAGGAGCCGCCCCCGGCAATCACGAGGGCGCGCAGGCCAGCCAGCAGCAGCGCGCCATACAGCGACACGTGCGGAGCCAGGAGCCGCAGCGTTTCGATCAGCTGGAACCACAACAGCAGCGTGGACACGATGTCGACCCCGAAGCACGTGAACGCGGCACCGAGGCGCAGCACCACGGCCACGAGCTCCGGCCGCGACTCCCGCAGCCGCCGCACGCTCGCCCGCATGCTCCGCCGAGGGCCCTCGCCGCTGCGGCAGCCGCCGCTGCGGCAGCCGCCGCTGCGAGGGTCGACCGCATGCTGCGGCTCGGGAGGCGTCCCCCGCCCACCGCTCGACCGGGTGCACCTGCGCCGGGCCCCCCCCGGCCCAGAGTTTTGGCGGGTGCGCGCGGGCAGAGTGGGTGAAGGACGTGCCGGCAGCAGCGGCCGCGCCGAAGACACTTGTGTGCGGTGTGACGGTACTGGTGGACAGTGTGACAGGGCCCAGAGGGAGTTTGCGCCTTCCCCGGTGTAGGTGCGGGCGAGGTGGTAGACGCTCGCGAGCAGGCCGATGACGGCGCTGAGGATGGGGATCCACGCCTCACGGAACGGCGGGGCCTGGAGGATGCTCAGCCAGTGGTGGGGGTCCGGGATGTCGCTGCCCACGCATGAGAACAAGTCGGATGTGAGCCTCGTCCCGTTGTCCATGACGATCCCTGCGGCGCAGCATGTGGTCCCAACGGAGCCGGCACCCGTGACACAATCGCCAGCCTGGCAGTCATGATGGAGCCTGCGACGGGGTCCAGGGGGTGGAGCCTCCAGGACGCGGCGCAGCCATGGTAAGCAATGGCAGCTGTGGCAGAGACAGTCTACACCGATGAAGGCGGGGTTCACGCGCTGCGGCGGCGCAGCTGCACGGCAACCACGAGACGGATGTGCCAGCGGCGGCGTCCAGCCATGCAGCAGGCCGGACCAGAGTGGGGAGGCTGCGCGACAGCAGCATGGCATGGCAGGCCATGCTTGCTCCTGGTGGTGATGCAGAGTGGGGAGGCTGCGCGACAGGAGCATGGCATGGCCTGCCATGCAGGCTGCATGTATGCCTACAGTGCCGTATCCAAGACTGCCCTTACCGGGTTGCAGTGGATGAGCAGTGTGTAGCAGCAACACATTGTGTACATAGCAGCAGAGTGGGGTGCGTCACGGAAGCCTGAAACAACAACCTGCTGCGGCAGTGGCCGGCGCTGCAGGTGGCAACCACATGTAACGACAGCCTGAGCTGCCTGTCTGCAGTCATGACAAAGCAGGACCAACACCACTCCATGGCCATAGTCTGCATGCGCAATCAGATTCATGTGGAAAGTGGTGGATTCAGGAGAGATGGCAGGAAACATGCCTCTGCAGCAGCAACCATGGCTGGTACGGGGGAGCACTGCTGGGAGGTGGCAGAGGAGCACCGTCAAGGGGGAATTCGATCACACGTTCAAAGAAGCTTGATTCGCGGTTGTATGGTTCCTGTGGGAATTTGCTGGAGTGGATAGTGAGCCACGCATCAGACGTCATTGGCAGGGCATTGCAGCTGCTGCCTTGGAGCACGGCTACCTCTGTGGCGGAGAGCGGCCGCTCGGCTGGTTGCAGAGTGTGGACAGATGGCGGAAAAAAAAAAAAAAATAAAGAAATCGGGAAGGTCGAGGCGATGGCTGCAGCGTCACAAGTGACAAAGTTGCAGTGCTTTGACAGAGAAACCATCCGGATGAAGGCGAGGTAAGTAAGCGGAATTCCCTTGATCAGGCTCTCTTCTGCAAAGTGCTCGTTGACATGCTGGCGCAGAGTGTCAAGATCATAAGTGCGTTCTGTGATCATTCTCCATGTCCTGCATGCCCTGCCACAGCTTAATCTCTGCAGCTGAAGTGTGCGTGGGTTCAGCATTGGTGGCATGGCTGGGCAAACAGTGTTGGCTCTAGCTGGTCAGCAAGGAAGAGCATGATGCACTGATGCGGCCACGGTGCTATTCTGTGTGCTTCCCCTATTCCTGATAATCGCAATGGACCATTCCACGAAACATAAACTGGGACCCCCCGTCTGGATGACGCCTTGGTTGGACGTACCTGATGACCAAGTCTACCCCGCTTGCAGCACCGATGAATCCCAGAACGCCATGACCGTGCCGGACAGCCTTCACGCCGGACACAATGGAGAAAGCCACGAGAAAAATTACAGCTACGAGGCCAGTGCCTTTAGAGCCCTGTGCTTTTGAAGCCAGAAGTTGCGAAACGAACAGTATGTCAGTTGCCCTATCTGCAAAGCAGTTCATGTCCATTGATCAATGACTCCGAAAGCAGCTTCAAGTCACAAGAATGCTGTCATTGTGATACTGAGGATGGGTCAAAGGCCAGTGTTATACCCAGGGACAGCGAAGCAAGGACAATACACACCGCACAGTGACGTCGCAACAGACGCAATCACAAAATACTTGGCTAGCTTACGGTGACTGAGCTTATACCGGAGCTGCATTGTTCATCAGCGCTCGCGCAGACTGCACGGCTTAAGAAAATCTCCAAGCTACGTGCCACAGAACTGAGACATGCATCTGCCTTCAGGTATTTCCTGCATACAGTGAATAAACGGCCGGCTGTGGTAAACTGTCTGGCTCTAGAACGGACATTGCAACCGCCGCGGGAGGAAGGGCCGCCCTCGGCTTCGTCGTTGCTGTCCTCCACTCCTGCGTCACACATGCATCATGCTGCGTGTCGACGCAGCGGCTGGGGAGATGTCGTTCTTTCCCGCATCATGTCGACATGGCTCCTTCGTACCTGAACAATCGCAATAGCTCGTGTTACACGGAGATCAACCCAAAATCCCGGCAGCGCCAAGGGGTAAATCACAAGCCAACCCAAGCACACGACAAAACAACCAACACAGCAGATCAACCACACACTCTAAACAGACGTCCTACATAAACACCCAGACAACAGTAAAACAACTCGCCAAACAACGCACAATATGCCCCAAACGCGGCACCTGCAAACAACAGACAACCTTACACAAACAGAGCCGGCCCTGGAATCCAGCTCGCCCCAGAGCCATGCATGAATCCCCCAACGTCGCTAGACAAGCGCGTCACGGGCCACCCACCCATGACGGCAAAGGCCAGCGTGCGGCCCCTTCTTCCCCCGGGGGCCCGCGAACCGAATTTACTAGGGCGAGTTTGGCAGGGGGTCTAACGCCAGTGCGGGGAGGGTGGGCAGGTCAGAATTCGCGATCGTGAAGATTTGGAGAGGGAAGGGAGGGGGAAGCTGGCAGCAGGGGGATTGGCGAATAGGGCCAGGAGAGGGGCTGGGGAGGTAGAGCTGTCTAGCACGGAGGGGGCGAGAGAACAGCCTGGCACGGAGGTGGCGGTTGTGGAGGCCAGTCCTTGCATAGCCCTGCGGAAGAAGAAGCCCCCTTGCAGGGGGCAACTCACAGCGCAAGGCCGTCGGTCGGAACGGGCGGCCCAGGTAGAACCAGCCGCCCATCAAGCCGCCCAATAGCTCGTGTCACCGGGCAAGCCTGAATGGACGTTGTAGAAGCTTTTGGCACGCGTGCAGCGCAGCCTAGAGAACACCGTGTGTACATGCGTGTGGGGTCCGCAACGCGTTGCGGGGCGTGAGCTCGTGAGCTGTGCACAACGGACTGCCGGCTACAAGGGCCTGATCCCCACGGGTGGGAGCACGGTACCTAGCCCTTGGCAGCTGGCGGGGGCGGGACACTGTGATGAATAATAGTGTGATTGCATAAGAATGATCATGGTGGGCATGCTGGAGTTTGGAGCCTGTGTGCATAGTCCACTAGAGTGTGCATTGGTCACTAACAGCAACTAAAAGCAGGAGCATACACATGCATATATATGGTGCTGCTGCTGTTGCTGCAGCGGGCGGCATGTCGACTAGTGGTGCGGCTTTGACAGCTGTGGTCAGATCGCACCGATCTAGCCACATTACTGGTATACACAGACAGCATGTCGGACCCAGTTATCCGAGACGTGGCGCAGGTGCAACCAGGCAGCCAGGCACGCCCTAGAGCTGCCATACACACTAGTCACACCTCTTGTCCCACACTGGGGTTCATGATATCAGGGACATGGCGGTTGCTAGCCTGACCCAAATGTGCATGTTGCGCGAGTGTAATGGAAAACATGGTTACAAGGCAAGCTGGTCCCCAGTAACCAACCAGGACATGGACTTTTTTGTTCACCCTGAACTCAGATGCAGTTCACTATGATAGGCCAAGCGACCACACCCGGACCTGTGTGACGCCAAGACACCCTCAGTATGTCAGGACGGAACAGCGTCCCAGAACAGCGAGAGTGCTTGCTCACTGACTCGAGCGCTGATGCTCTGCTTCAGGGGCCTTCGCTTGGCGCCACGGCGCTTGTGCACTGTTGTCCACCTGGGAGCTTCTGCAACAAACTCCTTGCACCTGGTTTGAAGTCTAGCACTGAGCGCACATGATCTGGAATGAAGCAGAGTGCCCGGACCAGCGTTGCTGCGGGAAGGGCTAACGTAGAAGCCACGGGAGCTCCATAGTGCGGTGCCCCACACAGTCCCGGTTGCCGGAGGTGTCAATGTCCTTATGGACACGGCGATATAATCATACATACATACATAGTGCCCTGCAGTGATAATACCGTTTCGGTTTGGCGCCGCCGTGCAGGTAAAGCACGCTTTGCTACCTCGCATGAGCCTGAGATGCGTAA
>JAUMHO010000007.1:1610449-1639454 GCA_032360965.1 Ulva armoricana
AGGGGGGCACGCGGAATCGAGCCCAAGACCTTCCGAAGAAGGGGTCAGCTTTTATAGCGTCCTCCGACCACTGGACACGTGAAGGCACCCTGTGAACTTTACGCCCCTGCGAGACATCCATACTCCTACCAAACGCCCGCACTGACAGCGGTGTGATCAATAGCGTAAGGAACATGTTTACACTGTCTGCATAATGGGGTACCGGGGGCTGTGCTTAGCTGTCTGAGCTGCTTGCTTCCTGGTCATGCCTGCTTGGAAAGAGCTTTACGACCGTCTCGTGTAACGGGATAATGAAATATCGCTGCTGTAGCTATGTGCACCCCTTGAACTTGGAGGGTGCCTGCGTTTCCCTCTGATCAAGCCGTGAGCCCATGTCGGATACCACCAGGCTATACACATTGCTACTGAAACACCGCTTTACCAATTTCCCCAAACGACAATAGCATACTCATGATATCATATCAAAACTTGCAAAGAATGGTGTATCCCGGTGCCTCGTTCGGGACCGGGTCAGTGCTGGCGGAGCTTGTGTCTTTAGACGTCAGGCCACAACAGCGAGAGCTGTCGCAGCTGTGAGTTATACTCTCATTGTCTGCTGCAAAATTCCACGCAAGTCGCTCAGTCAGTTCTGCCAGCAGTGCTATGCTGCGTTGACACAGCCCGTCACACGTCCCAGTCATGTCCACCGTACCCGTGGATGCCTAAGACCAAACACACGTCTGTAAATCGCAGATCTCTATACAATACATAGCTTGGTTACTAGATAGGCGTCGCACCGCAGTCTCTTGAATGTGCAATAGCTTCGATCGAATCGCCGGGAGGAGGAGACCTGCGCCCGAGCGTTCCAATGCGCGTCAAGGTGGGATGTTTATGCAAACGATCAACACGTTGTGATTACGAAACCCGTGCACACATTATGGGACCTGCATTCGGATCCCAATTCCTGCCCTCGCGCGTGACGTACGGTCGCTTGGCACGTGACGCTGACGTGTATTCATAGTCTTGCTACATCCGCCCGTTCCCTGGCAGCTGACGCAATGTGACACATCACTCCCAGCACTCCCGACGACCTCGCGCCGTGATTTGGCAAGGGAGCTGTTTCTCTCACATGACTCTGCAAGCAATGGCCTTCACACACACCACCTCCGTACCAGGCCGATCCCCAGCCCCCTCCGTGCCGGATTGCTCGCCCTCCCCAGCCCCTCTCGTTCCTCCATCCGAACCCCCCCTGCTGCCCCTGCCCCCCTCCCCTCTCCTCTCTCAATCTCCGCAAGCCCGGACGCCAACCTGCCTGCCCCCACCCGCCCCGGCATTTACCCCCTGTCCCCCCCGCCCCAGCCACGTCTGTTCGCAGGCCCCCTGGGGGAGGGGGTGCCGTGTGCCCGCCTTCGCTGTCATGGGTGATTGCCCATGACGTGCTTGTTTGGCGACGGTGGGGTGTGCATGCAGGACTCTGGGGCGTGCTGGATTCCTGGGCTCTGTTTGTGTCGGGGTGTTTCTGATTTGCTGCTGCTGCACTCGGGGCATTGTGACTTGTCTGGCTGGTGGGTCTATTGTTATCTGTATGTACAGCAATAGACCCACAGTGCCGCCCCCCCTCCCCCCCCCCTCCACACCCCCCTCTGTGGATGTGATTGCCCCGTCTGCTTTGTCCGCCCCTACCTGTAGGAGTGCTGTGGCCGATGCCCGTTTGGGTCTGGCGTGATTCCCGATCCTTGTGTGTGATTTTTTCTTGGTAGTTACAATGAGGAGAGACACGTGCACAGGCGCAGAACGCAAGAGCGTACATGTCTCGAAACAGACCAACCAATCAATCATCCTCTGCATCTACATACATCGTCCACACTAAACTAATCTCAAAACAGGCAAGCAGCTCATTTTCAGAACTTTTCTTCACCTGTAACGCAGGTTCAGACAAGATGTGCACTCGAAACTGGACTGGTAACTCCTGCGTGAGTGACTGGATAGAGGACGAGAGTGAGAGAATACAATACAAAGTGGGGATCGTTGCAGAATCAGGCGAATTCTGACCATGGTAGCAAGGGTGTGGACACAGCTGAACTACGGGAATCAGCAGACTCACGAATAGCTGGGACCGGGAACATGGCAACAGTGGGTTCAGCAACACCACCTGAAGGCACAGCCACGCTGGCAGTCGTTACCACCTGCACTGCTGCAGCACCAACAGGCCAGGTGTATGCAGACAGGCACAGGTGTACCATTTATCTTATTCTCTGGTGTCACGTGGATCATGGTGACCCAATGCGAGACCATTCAGGCTTGACCGTGATCATGTTGCTTGCAAATGGAAAGCGCTGTCGGGATGCCATCACTGCTGATTTGGGGCACAAACCGGAGCTGGTGTAGCATCAAGGATGCAAGCGATTTAAAACCGTCTCGCTGGATGACGGGCGATCGATAACAGGCGTGATGTGTCCTGCTCTGCAGCGCAGGCTGCGTTGGAGTGTCCCATCCAAGCATGCCTTTTGGGTTGACCCGCTCCAGGTATGCGTATCTAGTGAACAGCTTGCCTCCAATCTGAAAGCCTACACTGATCTTTGCAGGTGAAGACTGACAACGAGATGCGCGGCCACGAAACAGCGAAACCCAGCTGGCCGAGAGCGCCCACGCCACGTCTGGCCACACAGATCTACGTGCGCATAAATGGCCTGTGGCCAGTTGAGCCAGAACCTGAACGACTTGTGCCTTAAAGTGGCGGAATTCCAGGTTGATGTCTTTGCGCATTTGTCATTGCGGTCCTACAAGAATGATCATGCATCCACATGGTGTCTGAGATGTCGAGATAGCTCAGCAGGAAATGACTGCCGCGGGTGGGCCTAGCGGCAGTAGATGTCACGCTGCACAGACTGCGCCACAAGATATGGAACCACGCATACATATTTGCCGGTCTGGATAGGCCGCAAATTGACGCTGCTCGTGTAGCTGTACATCCCATTTCAAGGTCAGCTCTGGCGTAGAGAGACAGCTCGTGGTTCGTGGAACTTTGTTTGTCAACAGAGATCATTGAGAGATGAATAAATTGCAGACAATTGATGCGCACATAGGAAAAACCAATTGCGTGCACATCGGCAGAAACACCGGAGCACTGCTTGTCACTGGCGGGGACGACGCGCTCGTGAATGTTTGGGCTATAGGCAGGCCCGGAGTAGTATACAGTCTTCAGGGACATTCTGGTCCCGTCACAGCTGTGCGTTATGACAAAATGGAGCAGTCTGTCTTATCTGGCGCTAGGAACGGCACTGTAAAGCTGTTCGATATGGAGAAAGCCAAGCAGACGCGAACAGCCACAGGCCATCGAGCCGAAATCAGTGCGCTCGATACTCATGCGTTGGGAAACTGGTTTGCATCGGGCTCTCTTGATACGAACTGGAAGCTCTGGGACAAGAGGCAGAAAGGCTGCACAGCCACATTCAAAGGCCACGCCGTGGGCATCACTCACATTCACTTCAGTCCTCCTGGGGCGTGGGTTGTCACAGCGTCATCCGATGGGCTCGTGAAGGTGAGACTGCCTTTCATGCCTCGTTCCGGTGCAGTTTTGGTCTGACCTGAACGTCGTGCTGCACTGCAGCTCTGGGACCTGGCAGCAGGCAAATCCATCGCAGACCTCAGCCACACGCACGCAGTTACATCCGTACAATTCAGCCCCACCGAGCTGGTCCTTGCCACGGCATGCAAAGACCGTCAAATCAGGCTTTGGGATCTGGATACGTTTGAAACCTTTGAACAGTGTGGTCCTGAAACCACATCCGCCACGGCGATGGGCTTCAATCCTGATGGCAACTCACTGTTTGCTACCTTCCCAGACAGCTTCAGGCAGTACAGTTTGGAGCCTCTGACGCCTGCCCAGCATAAGCTCATGGCTTGGAATGCAGCATCAGACCTAATCGCCACATCCACGAGTGTCATCTGCTGTTCGCTGTCAGGCACATCTGCAACCATCTGGGCTGGAGACTCAGAGCAACAGACTGCATCGGCTCAGCCGCAGAAACCAGGCAGTGCTGCAGCTGAACCTAAGCGCCACAGCATCGCCACGGGCGATGATGGCCCAGGTGCCAATGTGGGAGATGCCGCTGCTCACCTCGAGAGAGGCGCCAAAATCGCAGCAATGCCACAACCACATGGAACATGGCGCAATGGACAGGACCGCGACCTGCGGCCTGCTGTCGTGCAAAGTGCGGACGGTGGTGACAGCTCGCCAGCTGAACCAGCCGCCGGCGTGGATGCTAAGAATGCAGCAGGCAGGGAACGTGATGCTCGCCAGGTATGCCAGCAGCAGCCGATCCACACCATGCACATGTTTCTGACACTCTGTCGGCTGGAATGGAGCAACCTCTCTGCCTGTCGGTGCCGTTTCCGCCGTGATGACAATGCTTGGCCGGGACAGCTCGGTGGTGTGCACGACTGGACCTTATCATCCCTGTGGGAAGCATCTACATCTGGTGCTCTGGAAAAGGTTGTACTTTCAGCTGAGTCACAAGGCTGCGCAACAATACAGCCGGTACCGCCCTGTTGTCCTGTATCATCCTGTCGTTCTGGCCAGGAGCAGTCAATCCGATTGAAGGTAAATTGGCTCCTGATGCAACGGGATGTGCATGCCAGCCCATGATCTGCTAGCGCAGGACTGGCCTTTTGCTGTCAAGCGTTACAGAAATGGTCTGATCTTGCAGGATGCCACGCTCCCCCCGAAGCCCGGCATGGCCCACATCAGCACCGACATCGGAGACTCCCTCCTCCGGGGCGGACCCGCGCCAGCTCCCTGCGCTGCCAGCCGCGCTCCCCGTGTCTCCTGCCCAGCTGCCCCAGTCCACGACACCGGCGGCGACCGCGACCGCGGCCCGCCGCCGCCGTCCGGGAATGCCCACGCTGGCGCACGCAGCAGCGGCGGCGACCTGCCGCCGAGAGGGGCTGCACACCCGTTCCGCGACCCGCGCGACCGCGGCCGAGGCGCGTCGCCCCTCGGCCCCGCACGCCGGAGCAGCCCCGCGGCCGATTCAGGGCGCAGCCTCGCGGAGGTCGCACAGAGCATTCAGAAGCAGCACAGGGGGTTTGTCGCGGCGGTGGCGGCGCGCGAGAGCCACCTCGGCATCGTGCGCGCGTTCTGGGAGAAGGGGGACGTGCGGGCGTGCGTGTCGGCTGTGCAGCGGCACGGGGACCCCGCGTTTGCCGTCGACGTGTTCCGCTTCCTGCGGACGCGGGACCGCCCGCAGCACTTTCGGCTGAACATGTGCGCTGCGGCGGCCGCGGCGGTGGAGACGTGCCTCTGCTCGCGCTCGGACGCCGCCGCGATGGTCGCGCTGTCGTTTCTGGAGCTCGTGGTGCGAGGGTTTGCGCAGGACATCCGCACCGGCTGCGCGTTTGAGGAGCGGGAGCGGGGGCCGGTGGATATCAAGGGGGAGGAGCGGCGGCAGACGTGCCGCGAGGCGCGGGACGCCTTTGTTGAGGTGCTGCCACGGGTGCGGGCGATCGCGCAGGGGCAGGAGGGCCAGCCCCGGGCTCTGCGGGAACGCGCGTCCAGCGTCGCAGAGCGGATTGACCGCATGGTCAAGTAGGTGTGCGCCAAACGGGCTGGCGCGTGTGGCGCCAAACGGGCTGGAGGGATGGCGGCGTAGGGTCAGCATGTGCAGCCGGTCACGGAGATGTGCAATTCCCAGCCGGGCTGATCCTATTTCTGCCTGATCATGGTCAAATGGGAGGACATGCTGATCATGGTGGTCACTCGGAGTGCATGTCTGAACACTCGGCTAGGTCTATACTGCCACTTGGGTGCGGAAAGTTGAATTTTAAACCTTTCGTATTCAGCATGGGAGCGTGCTGGATGGTTAAAGCGCCAGGTGCCATGCACGCACTGACGCTGTTGTACCATTCACCTCACACACACTACAGCACATTTGTACTCACATGCGCATGTGGTCAAGGCAGTAAGCGGTTGGGCAATACTGCACTTACTGCTGTGGCAATACTACAGGCCTACCTAAACCGCGATCGCTTGCTGTGGCCACCTTGCGTGGATGGCCTCAATGCATGCCAGACTGTCATCAAGCCGGGTCACCGCGCCCTTGCAGTGCGGTGCGGTGGCGACCGCGGGAACGAGCCCCGCCCGCACCGTCATGCCAGCGGCATGCCTCAACCAGCCACAGCTAGTGCAACCGCCAGGCAGCTACGCATGCACCGCCCAGCCGGCCGCAGTCTCACACCCCGCCTGCACCCAGCCCAGTCTCGCATGCATCACAGCAAGCCTACTCCAGGCCAATCACGCCTGTAGGCACACATGTGCCCTAGCTCCGTAGTATGTACATGCACATGGACTCCGCACGGCACGAAGGCCCCCCCGCAAATCAACGCAATGGCACTGCAACCGGAACGCCCCTGCCTGTCGCCTGAACTGAAAACCGGTGCCCTCACCAGCAGCGTTGGGCGCTCATGACAGGTTGGTAGAGAAATTAGAAACAGTCTATCAGGGGTAGTTCCAGGGGCAAGACCCCAGAAAACACATCAACTGCCCCTCACGGCATACCAGGCCATGTCACGCACGAGACCGACCCTCCGATTGTGCACAGGTCTCCTACAACCACGATCCCAGCTCCGATCCTATTGAGCGCAGCCCTCTGCATGTCCATGGACAGCATCCCACAAGGGTAGAACGGCCGTTGCGTTATCTGTCGGCCCCCCGGATTAATCCTCCTGACTCTCCACGACTGCTCCTCAGGTCAACAGTCGGTGAATTTGCCGCCACGCTTGTCCGGGACACTGATCTCTGCCACGCGCTCAGCTGGGGCGGCAGCGCGCCAGCTCGCGCGCCAGCTCATGCATGCGGCCGGGGCATGCGTCTGACTTCCAGGTCAGCCGGACGACGCACACGACCGCCGCGGCACGGGACGCCCCGGCCATCGTACCGCCGGCGACAGCGGGCGCGGCGGCCGCGGCAGGGACGGCCAGAGGGCACTGGACGGGGTGCTAGTGGGAGGTGAGAGCCCGGATCTCATCAAAGAGGTTCAGGAAGCCGGCTCGTTCGCGGTTGGCGGGGTAGCAGGGCAGGTTGCTGTTGGCGCACGGCTCACACTCGTCGCATGAGCGGCGGCACGCCCCGGGCGTGAACTGGCCGCCGACCATGAAAGTCGGGTTGTGCTCGCACTCGCCGGCCGCCGCCCAACCCCCGCAGCGGTTGTCGGTGTCCTCACAAAAGCCCGGGTCGGGGGGGGTACGGGGGGGCTGCTTGAGCGCGTTTGTCAGCGTGTCCGCTGCACAAGCGGCGCTGGCGTCTCCGAAGGGCGACGATCACAGCACCGACTTCACCAACCGGATGACGGCAGAGACCCGCTCCAGCAGTAGACAAGAAGCCGGGGAAGTGAGATATACACGAGTGCAGTACAGCAAACACATGCGAGAGATGCCCTGTCCGACGAATGGCATCCGCCACAACTCTACGGGAACGCGAGCATCAGGAACGCGTGTGAACTCGAGTGGTGGAAAGCGTAAGGGCGCGTGACGGGTTCGCGCCTCATTCCCAACGGCAACAGCTGTACTGCAATCCGACATGCGGCCGGTCATGCAGAAGCACGGAGGTGATTCAGAGACGGCTGGGAAGCCCGGTGCCTGTGGAACACGGGTCGGACAGGGGGGGCGTACGGCGCCACGGTTCGGGGTGGATCCACACAGGGGCCGACCACTTGATGCCCCGGATGACGGGGCAAGCGCTGTGCGTCGCGGCGACGTCCGCGGAGCCGTCGGGCAGCTGGTCGTAGAAGACGACCGCGGTGCCGCGCTTCGGCTTGAGGCCGACGTGGCCCTGCGCGCATTGCGACACGTCTGTGAAGCCGCCCGCAAGTGCCGGGTCCAGCCAGGTGCCCTGCAGCCGCAACCGCGCGCCGTCACCGGTGCTGTCGGGGGGGCGTACATGCGGATCGGCCGGCCGAGGGTGTGCATCAGTGATGCGGCAGGCGCGGTTGACCGCTGGCGCCGGTGGCGCCGGTGCGGCGGAGCGGCGGAGCGTGTTCCGGAAGGGGTGCAGGGGCGAGGCGGACTCGGTGTGGGCACTCATCATTGCAGGGTGTGTGGCAGACGATTGGTCGACGGCCGCGCATGGACGAATGCATGCGCCCCCGCCGTTGGCAGGGCCGTTGGCAGCGCCGTGTCCATGCTGTGCTGTGGTTGGTGCGCGGTGAGGGGGAGCGAGGGTGTCGCTTCCCTTGTCATGGTGCGCCTGGTGGTTGAGATGATTCTCCAGGATCCTACCCCCAAAATGAAACCTGGCAATACTACACTTTCTCTATCAAACTGGCATGATTGCCCAACACTGCCGTACACGAGTCACGGTGCAACCGGTTGATGGCTCGGTGCAGCGGTCATCGTGATACTTCGCAGCTCGCAGGTGAAACCAATCGGCACGCCAGGACGCAACTTGGAATACTGCGGCAAAGTCAAGCCAAGGTAGGTTTCTGTGGTAAAAGCAGGGGGGGTGGGGGTGCACCTTGGGGAAGATCGTCTCGCCGCCGTACTCGGGCTCGTTCAGATACATGAGACATGTCGCCAGCCGCCCGAGGCCGTCCATGTGAGCGCCGTACTTTTGCCCATCCACGTACCGTAGCACCTGCAGCCACACACCGCATCCCGCATTGCTGTGTGCTGATGCCGTGTGCACAGCGGCGGGGGCGGTGATGTGTGCGGCCCACATGCATGGCGGTGCCGGTTGCATGCCGCACCGCGTCGCTTTGATATCGATGGCACCGAATGCATATGGTACTGCCGCAGCATGCGGCATGCGTTGGCAGCGGGAGGCGGAGTGTGGGTAGGAGCTGTACCCGGGGTGGGCATGGCCGCGTGAGGAGATTGGATGGAGGGGTGGGACAGCCTCTGAGAGAGGGGCTGACAAATTTGAACATAGAGTGGGGTGGGCTGTTGGGATGGGGTTCGGAGGGGGGGGGGGGTATTGGGTGGGTTACTGTCTGCCCAGTGCTCTATGTGAATCAGGCTGGAGGACAGTCGGCAACAGCTGGAGGACACTCCGCATAGACCAACATAGCGCACCAGCCATGGTGGGCATGTCGAGCCCGATTGGGTGGCGCCTAGAGCAACGCATGGAGCTGGCCCTACATGGCGTGGCACATCGCTGACGGATCCGGAGGCACACCCCCTAGGCAGGGGGGAGGAGACAAGGGGGAGGAGGCTAACCTGCATGTCCTCCTGCTGCACGACCGTGGTGTTGCTCCACGCCGCGATGCGCTGCTCGATCCGTGCGACCGTGTCGTCACGCATGCGCGGCACAAACATGCCGAACGACGTCCGCACGCTGTCGATCGCGCCGCCGCCGTCCCGGCCCACGACGCTGCTGCGCTTCATCTGGGGCGCGGCTGTCTGCACAGCACACAGCACGGGTCACGCGGTGCCGCGGCCTGCGCGGCCACGGCGTGCGTGTGCGAGAGGAGGTGGCAGGGGGGGGGTGCTGTGTGCACATGCCGCGGTCGCATCGTCGGTGGCGTTGCGGATCTGTATGCACGGAATCAGTGGTGCTGTCAAGCTGCAAGCTTCTGCAGACAGTGTTCTTGAGCAGAGTCTCGGCCAAGCGTGTGCATGTGGGATGGCCCGGGAGACTGCTGCAGATGCAAGATGCGCACCAGTGTGACTGCACGGTCATCAGTGGCGCTAGAATAACCAGGCTGCAGAGAACAGCGTGCAGCGTTTGTGAATTGATGATGCAGAATTGGCGTCAGTGTCACAGCAGTGCCACAGAGAGTTTGCCCTGGAAGGAGCTCAAGGGCAACCGCCAGCTGAAGAGGATAGCTCGAGAGGCAGGCAGCGCAGTTGCTGGGCTGTCCTACACTGGTGGAGGTGCAGAGATGGCTGTGCCTGGTTCACTGGCTGATGTCTGTGTTGCTGTCCACAGTTTCCCTCGTCACCGGTCGCAGTTGATCTCTGATGACACATACAAGTACTGCACTGCGCCTGTGTAAACGCCTGGCCTGCACGCCATGGCCGCAGACACACATGTACATGCAAATGGCTCCTCAGCAGAGTTGTTGGGGACCGGGCCGCGGTGTATGTACCTGGCCTGCTGTGCACACAATGACTGGCACCTGCAGCCGCATGCAATCGCCTCGCTGCTGACCACCGTCAGTGGTCAGCGAGAACGCCGGAGCGATCTGCGATTACGGAAAAAGGGATAGCAGCTGTGAGATTACGGAATCGCGAGCCGATTCCGGGCGTGCAGCTGTTTCAGATGCGTGCTTTCCAACCTCTCTGTGTTGACTACACAATCGGGCTGAAGTCTGGAGGCCTGCCCATCCCGCACTTTGAATGCAACGCAGATGCACTTATTTAGGCATCTATGCAAGTATGACTCACACGCATGTCGAGATGCGGAGGCCAGCCACAGCAGTGGCTACTTTTAGGATCAGAGTTCACACCTCCAGGATGTGGTCCACTTCCGCGTCCGACAGAAAGTTGTAATACACGAAAGCCTTCGGACTTTCCGAAATTTGAACAACATATGGCTTTTTGCGGTCCGCGTGGAACTCTCCAAAGACAAGGCCTTGATCGTAGTTGTCGCCAAGCCAGCCGATGAGACTTCCGTCCTTGTGTGGAGCTGGTCGTACGCTGCTTACAAGTGCAGAGCCTAAAAGTAGCAAAATTACAGTAGGCCGCCAGTATGACAGCAGCATGACGTTGAGCAGCGTATGCCTGTTTCACTTCAGCGCTCGTACGGACGCAGGCCTGCGGCACGTTCACGTGACTGTAGCTGATAATGAAGACGTCGCAGGCCTGCCTAGGTGGTCGCTGGGCGCCCAGTCACGTACACACCAGATGCAGCACATAGCATGCGTCAAATAGGAATGAAACTCAAACAGGTGAAGCGGCTAGACGAGGTCCTGCAGCGTACCTTAAGCTTGTACGGCCGTTTGCGCTAGGCGCAGATTTGAAATGCCGGCAATTTCAAGCTAAGCCAAGGAAAGGCCAGATTTGACACCAGATATATCTAGAAAAGCTCTCTTAAATGTGATTACTTATGTGACTCACTCTTGCTGTCCACGAGTTGTAACTGTGTGGATGTTGAGCGTGATACTGCAGCTGCTGGCCATGGCCATGGACGCTTACGTGACTTGTTTGGATTCGGAAATGCGACAGATATCGATGTCGATGTGGCCAAAGCTTAAGGCACAGTTATTCACCCACTTGTAGGCTAGTCGTCCCGGGACAATGATGTGATTCTCAAAGCTCACGTGTGTTGAGTTTATCATGATCAGCGCGCCGTGGTGTTAAATATGCAGGAGGCTGCGGGTTCCTGTGCAACGCCGCGTGGCGGTTTGCTTTCCCGAGGTATCCGCTGAATTCCGCGATCTCTGCATGTACGCACCGCAGCATTTCAATACGCGTCGCCTCCGTTGTGCACAGATCTTACAAAACATCCTAATCACTCGATCAGGACCTGCAGCAGCGTACAGGCACGGAAGTAATGTGTTAAAAAGTCTGCCAACTGATTTGTGCACGATGTGTGGATTCCTGTGCCTTTCTGGGGCCCGGTACGTTTTGCACGCCGTCGACATATGCATCTCGATGCCAATGCATGGAGTGCTTACATTTGTGGCCATAGTGCGTCCGCTGTGCATTGGAAGAGCGGAGCCCTGACACCACAGGTCGGTATGAAGACGGTATCACGAGCAAATGGTCGATCAAACTGTGGAAGACACCGTGGTGTTGGATCTGCAGGCGTAGTACACACGTTTATTGGCATCTCGAGTGCGTTCTAGTCGCTTGCGGAGAGTGGCACGGATGATCTGCACCGACGGTTGATGTGTTCGGTATATGCGAGTCTCCAACCCGGTGTTTTATTGTTCCTCCTAAAGGTGTAGATTGGCAATGCAACTGCCCACCTGCCAAGGCTGCCGTTCCGCTCGAGGCCTTGCGCGCCTGACTGTGCGACAGCGTCTCTCCCCACGCAGTCGAACCCGCGTCAGCAAACACCCGCAGGCCCAAGCAGGCACAACTGCAGCAAATAACCTTGAGGACGTTGACTGGGACAACGTTGACTGGGATACGTACGACTGGCGGGACTACGTTGATGATGCTCCTGGGCCTGCCTTCCTGCACACGCTACAGGCGCTAGAATGGGATACAGTTTGCACGCACATATCTGCGTTTGCATCCACATTTGTAGGTAAGAAGCGTTGTCAGAGCATAGAGATCGCCAGGACACGACAGCGCGCGCTGGTACGCATACCAAGCTGTGTAGACACGGAATTACATCTGCGACCTTCAACCCCTACCAGTCTCGAGGTACAAGGCTCCGCTTGAGCTGACAATATGCTTACCGTGGCTAGGAGGAAAGTTGTGCAGATATTGCAACAAGAGACGAGAGCGGTGTCAGTACTAGAGGTGTACCTTGCAACGTCTCTGGACTTTGGCGGAATCAGCACAGACGCCGCAGAAACGGCGTTACGGCGAGCAAATAAAGGGGGAATGCTCTCTGGCGACCTCTGCCTGGGAGTCGCTTCACTGATTCATGGTGCACAAGGCATTCAGAGCAGCCTCCGAGGAGCCCGCAGTACTGCACAGGGATCATCCTACCTGTCACAAATACAGGTCATAGTCAACCCGTGCGCCCACATCTTATCTGGCGGGTCTCCCCGTTGCTTTTGTGTCCAAGTGGGCCGCATGCCACCCATTCTAAAGCCCAGTCACACCTGGACTACCTGCCACAGGTTTGCAGTTCAGCCGACCAAATGGTAGCAGGCCTTGTAAACAGTGCATTGGCCTTCCGTTCAAGACGTACCCAGTCTTGATGCACTCTCTGGCATATCGCTTCCTGGTAGCACACTGGCTCTCATGTTCAACGACCGGTTTCCCAGTTGGCAGACGCAGCAGCTGCCCCGAGCCTGTTGGTGCTCTCACCCAAGCCAATGCCCCCCAATGCATCACAGTGATGCCTGTGCCAAGTGGAATACAACTCAAGTCATCACCACACTGGCAAACCAGCACAGCCGGCACAGGCACAGTCCCAGAAACAGCAGAAATGAAGCAGCGATGGGCAGTTCGCGCGTTGCGGTAGACAAACTGGCTCCGTCTCTACCAACGGCCTCGCACGTTCTGCCGAGACGCTGACAGAGTACAGCAGGAGAGGCACATGAACGCCACCAGTTTTGCTGTGCGCGGACGCATCCCCTGCCACAACTGCTTGCCCGCACCCGTGATGCCTCCAGAGTCATATTGTTCGGGGCCAGTGCCGCTGCCGGTGGTACGCTAGGAAGCGCCGGCACCGCCACCGCTGTCTGTTGACTGTTGCCGGCTGACTGCTATCTGCATAGCTCTACTGCTGTCTGCATACCTCTACTGCTGTCTGCATACCTCTACTGCTGTCTGCATACCTCTACTGCCGTCCATACCCTAATCACACGCAGCCGACGCACACCAGTCGCCCCCCAGCACCCTATCCTTCGCTTAATTTTCATTGCTGAGGTCAACACGTCACCTCTCTCAGGGGTGATGTTGTGGGAATCTACCCTACCGAATGGTAGCGCACGTCACCCGCTGCCCCACCCGCTCACCCCAGCCTGCACCCACCTCCGCATTGACAACGCAAGCAGCCGCTCGGCCGATGGCATCGCTTCTCTCCGGCACTGAGAGCACCAGCGCCATCGTGAACGTTGCGCTGCTGGCATCGCGTTCTGTCACCTCCTTTCGCCGGTGCTGCTGCAGCGTGCGGAAGCGGAACCTTCAGCGGAACGTTCAGCGGAAACGGAAGCGGAAGCGCAACACAGCACACGTGGATCACAACACACGATCACAGCACACAGCCGTGTAGATCTCAGCACACGTGGATCACAGCACACGATCACAGCACACGATCACAGCACACGATCACAGCACACGTCCGTGTGGGTCACAGCACACGATCACAGCACACGTGGATCACAGCACACGATCACAGCACACGATCACAGCACACAGCCGTGTGGGTCACAGCACACGCGGGAGCACCGAGCACCCCTATGCAGCAGCACCTCACGGCCAAACACGGCACACACCACACGCTAGCTGCCCGCAAAACAGGTTGCCGACGCCGAGGCGAGTGCGCCTGAGGGCCGTCTCAGCAGCCGCAGCCTGCAGGTTCCTCAGCCAGGAGCCATTCCCGGAAGTGGCCAGGGCGATCAATGCGGCCATCACCGAGTCGGGCTCCGTCCGCGACGCGGCGAGCGACGCTGTCAAACGCACGCGCGCCCGCGTCGCCACCATCGAGGGCCGCCTCCGCAGCATGCTCGCCAAGCACTCCTCCGGCGAAGTCTCCTCGTTCCGAGGCCGCCTCTGTGTGGCTGTGACCACAGGTGCGCACACCCCCCCGCCTCACCGCAGCCTGCGCTGACCGTCGATCGCATGTCCACGACTGAAAGTGCGCATGCATGGCTGCCATGCATGATGAGCATGCATGTGTGATCCATCATGTCCCGGGATGCAGGGGAGGCGAAGGGGAGTGGCGTGGTGCTGGGCACCGGGGCGGGGGTGCGGTATGTGGAGCCCACGGCTGCGGTGGGGCTCAACAACGACCTCTCCGCGGCGCAGGCAGAGGCCATGACCGCCGAGGAGGCGGTGCTCTGGAGCCTGACCGGCCTCATCATCGATCGGCATGACGAGCTCGCCGCGCTGCTCGACGCGGTGGTGTGGCTCGACGTTGCCTCTGCCCGCCACAGGTGCGCCCGCAGCACCCCCGCAGCACACCGCACAGCACACCGCACAGCACATCGCGCAGCAACCCCCGCAGCACATCTTGTGGGCCTCGCAAGTGGTGTGCCTGGCACAGAGCGGCCGCTGCACACCGGCCTGCTCCACAGCTCCGCCTGGCGAGCGCCCCGCACAGTCGCGCACTCGAGCGCCTGGCACGGTTCCTCGTATCGGTGCCTCTTTGTCTCCCTTTCGCAGCACGCACAGGCCTCGTGCCTTGTTTCTCCGGCCGTGTTTCTGGCGGTGTTCCTTGGCCAGCATGGTGCACCTCACCGCCACCGCCGAGACACAATCCCACGTGGGTCACTCACGGTGAGCGCATGCATGCAACGCCGCGCTGCAGATACACGGAGTGGATCGAGGGCACGCACGTCGAGTTCACGCCGTTCCCGTGGGAGCGCGATGCCGACCGGCAGCAGGGCGCCGCCGACGGGGCTGCGGATGGCGCCTCGGGCGACACCGGCTGGGCGAGCGACTCGGAGGAGGACGCGGAGGCGTGGGTGCTGCTCAAGCGGCTGCGGCACCCGCTGCTGCAGGGGTGGTACCTGCAGAAGAGGGCGCGGTGGAAGCAGCTGCAGGTGTGCCTCCTGGCCACTTCCCCGCCGGCTGGCCTCTCCGACTCGGCGGAAGACTCCACCGCTGTACCGTTCGTGCCCCCGCCGTGCGCTCGCACCATGCATTCGCGCCATGCATTCGCGCCATGCACTGTGAGGTACCTCAATCTGTACCATTCAGATACTCGCCGCGGATGTGCATGCATCGACCGGGCATGCCCGAGCGTTGAAACGCGCCTCAGTCTGCGCTTATCACTGATCCGGTGGAACAGGCTGTGGAACAGGCTGTGGAACAGGCTGAACAGCCAACCTGTCGTTTCGCGGGCCCTCCACAACGCCCGCCCTCTGTTGCGCACGCATGTCCAGTATGCGAAGCAGCCTTTGCGAATGACAACAGCCGGCAACGCAGTGCAGAGGCAGAAGAAGCCCAAGGGGGCGCTGGCGAAGGCGGCCGCGGCAGCCGCAGAGAAGGTCGAGGAGCCGGAGCCGGTCGTGCCGATCAACTGGAAGGTCAGCCCGCACGTGCGCTCGGTGGTGATCACGGGCCCGAACACCGGCGGCAAGACGGCGGCACTCAAGGCGCTGGGGCTGAGCGCCCTCCTGGCCATGTGTGGCTGTGGGGTACCAGCACGGCCACCCGCCCGGATGCCTCCGTTCTCCTCGGTCTTGGCTGACATCGGCGACTCCCAGGTGAGCCCCCCCCCCCCCCCCCCCTTCCTCAGACCCCCCATCCCTCTGCCACCCCCTCCTCCTCCATCCGCCCGCTCGTCAATCCCAGTCTTTGATGTGCCCCACCATCGTTACTACCTCGGATCTGCACTGCCATGTAAGGGGCCGTGGCCAGTACAGCTGAGGCTAGGCACAATGCGGGTGTTCACTGGGGTAACATGTGGCACAGGACAAAGTGGCACGGCGTGGCACACGGTCACCCCTGCGCGCAATTTGTGGTTTTAGATATGCATATTTTTTCAAATATAGAAACAAAAAACCGTGCAAACCATTGTGCGTTTGATCTCTCGATGGTGTCGGTCAGGCAGGCGGGGCCTTTGACATCGTGATACAACGTTGCCTCGGTCGGTGCGAGCGTAGCAGCCCCGTGCTGAGATCGGGGCGCCACAGTGTTGTTCTGCCTGTGTCGTGTGCATGCATGAGGGGAGGGGGGCGGGGGGGGGACACCGCTGTGCTTGGTTGTGCCGGTGGGTGCATGCATGGTGACCATGCAGGACCTGACCTCGTCGCTGTCGACGTTCTCGGGCCACCTCCGCCGCATCACGGCGCTGCGCGAGGAAGCTTCCGACGGCCGCGCGCTCATCCTCCTCGACGAGGTCGGCACCGGCACGGACCCCCAGGAGGGCGCGGCGCTGGGGGCGGCGCTGCTGGAGCGGCTCGCGGCGGGCGGGCCGGGGGGGGCGGCGCTGACGGCGGCGACGACGCACATGGCGGCGCTCACAGGGTTGAAGTATGAGGACGAGCGGTTTGAGAACGCGAGCGCAGAGTTCGACGAGGCGACCCTCGCGCCGACGTACCGCCTGCTGTGGGGCGTGGCGGGGCGCAGCAACGCCCTCAACATCGCGGCGCGCCTCGGGGTGCCACAGAGCGTCGTCGACGAGGCGAGGGAGGTCTGGGGCAAATCACAGGTGCGGGGCGCAGCATCAGCAGCATGCATGTGCTGATTTGAGGCATGCACGCGCTGTCCCCGCAGGTTGCAAGTGCACCGCGTATTCGAGCGGCGCCGTTTTGGCCGTAGCACGGGCGGTCCGCGGCGGTTGCCACCTCCTTCTCTCCACCACAGCATCCACGGTGTCTACAGGATGTGCGGTGCTGTGCTGCGCCAGGATTACGCATGCTGGCCATGCATTGTTCTCGCACAGACGGCCGTGCAGCGCGTGAACCCAGCGCAGGCTGCGTGGATCGTCGGCCAATTCTGCTGATTTGTAGCCCCAGTAGCCATGACAAAGCGAGGAAGCAGTGATGGAACACGCACTCCACAAATCTGCACCGCCCGCCGTTCGAGTCTACCTGTGACGGGAAGCCTGTGGCGGGGACTGATGCGATGTGCCGGGGGGGGTGAGCAGCCCGGGCGGGGGCACGACCCAGAAGCGTGGCATGCATGCAGGCGCGCATGGATGTTCTGGTGGATGAGCTTGAGGGGCTGCGGGGCGATGTGGAGCATTCGGAGGCGGCGCTGGACACGGCGGAGGAGCGGGGGCGCGTTCTGGAGGCCGCGGTGGCGGCCGCCGAGGCGGACGTGGCCGCGCTGCGTGCTGAGATCGACGTGACGCGGGCAGCGATCGTGGGCAGCGCGGCGGCCGCGGTGATGCGGCGGCTGCGGCGGCGGCAGCGGCTGCAGGTGTGCACCATTGCCACCTGTCTGCCGCTGGGGAACCGGATGCTGTAGGGTGCATGCGTGTTTGTAGATCGCGCGCGTGTGGGTGCGGGTGTGCCGCAGCGCTCGCCCGGATTCATGTGCGCCGCATGGGTGTGTTTACATCGGCGGCTTGTAGGCGACCCTAAGCAGCAACAGCCAATCTGCGCGCGGTCGCCGGGGCAGCCTTGTTGGGCCAGTCTGCTGGCTGTGGGTCGAGCGTCGCCGCTGACACGCTCCTTGATGACGTATCACATGCGCCTACGTGGGCCGGTTGAGCCGCGACGACTTGTGCCGGGTCTTTGCCCAACAGAATGCCTGCATCTGCGATGCTGTGGGCTACGCAGCAAAGCCGGTGCTTCACCAATCGCACGCCGAGTGATTCGCTACTCCCAGGCGAGGACGTGCATGTGGCCAGTGCACGCATGCATGATACTGGGACACGCGCTGATCTGGCGTGACCATGAAGAGCAGGCCATGAATAGAGGGTCTGCCACGGCAAGCAGCCCCGTCTGTCCACTGAGGCTCGAGCACGATGCTGCTGTTGTGTCCACATGCACAGTCGTGTATTGTATGTGCGTGCGGTGCTGGCTCTGCAGCGCACGTACGTCTCACAGAGAGGCAGCACATGTGCTGCCTACCGGAGAGCAGAACAGAGAGGCTGGCAGGAAAGAGCAGTAGAGGCGGGTCTGCTCTCCCAGCGCTAGTCTCAGGGGAGACCAGGCCAGAGTGTCTTTCACTGGAGACCAAAACCGAGGCTCGAGCGGTGCCATGGGTGACTGTAGCCCCGCAGCTGTACCTCTCGTAACTGTGTATGTAACTACAACGCAAAGAGGCGCATCTACTGCTGCGGCGCATCCACTGCATTCATCCACTGTGATTATGTATGCATGTGGACCATTCATGTACAATCAGGTTGCGGGCTGGGCGCAGGAGCGTGAGGCGCAAGAGGTCCGGGAGGAGGCAAAGAAGGAACGAGGCACACGGAAGCGGCAGAAGAGCAAGGCGGCCCGGGACAATGAGAGGATGCAGCAGCAGACGGCGCAGAAGTGGACTCCGGTGGTCGGGGACATCGTGGACGTCCCGAAGCTGGGAGCGAGCGCCCGCGTCGAGCAGGTGAAGGGGAAGAAGGTCACGGTGGGCATGGGGCAGATGAGCATCACTGTCAACGTGTCCGAAGTGCTGCAGCTGTAATCCCGATGGAACTGCGATGCCGGTGTGCGCATGAGCACTGTCCAACGAGGTGGCCCAGTGCAGATCTGGAGCGCCCTGCATGCATGTTGTTCGCACTGGCTGCCGTGGTTGCCGCAGACGCACCGTCTCTGCCTGTGGAGTAGCCTGTGGACGGCAGATGCAGGGAGGTGATCATTGCAGCTTTGTCCGCAGAGTGTTGGTGTCATGCACGGGATGCTGCCTGGTGTTGGGTATAGCAGGCCTCCCGGCAGCAAACGCGGCCGAGGTGTATTGGGGATTTCACGACCGTGTGCCACAACAACCGATCACGGCATCTCCACACTGTTGCTGCCCGGGGGACGGCTTCAGGGCCTCGTCATACGACAAAGCTTGCTCTGGGCACTGGTGCTGAAGTGCGGTGCGGCCTTGGGCTGGCCTTCAACCCACGGTGTCCGCGCAAAAACACTAACGAGCCTGGGCTGACGCACTGCACCTCGGTGTTCCATGGAGCTGAAAGCAGCAGCCCAGGGGTACACACGCAAGCTAACACAAAACAATCACACAAACCGATGCAGCGTCACACCCGAACGCGTCACACCTGAACCGCAACCTCGTTGTACCTGGTTCTGCAGTCATAGGCCAATGATCGTTACACAAGCAGTATGACAGATGTCATGGCTTGCATGTATAATTGAGCCATGCACGTCATGATCACGCCGTGGCTGTCACACACACACACATTTTCGTTCGTAACTCTTGCCCATGAGTCGTATGGTAGGTTGGGCAAGCAGGCGATGAGCTATCTGCACCATCTTGCGGAGAGTGCATGCGGTTACAGGAACAAGAGAGATGTGTCGATGTGGATGGCACAGTCGCTGAGAGAGTTCAGTGCGGCGGGCTGCAAAGGGAACAGCTTGCTGATCAGAAACACCATGTCGCACGTTGCACAGATTGCGGGGACTAGTTTCGAACCGGCGGAGTGTCCAGGAGGGACGTATGCAGAGGTTGTGTGATAGGTTGGTCTGATTCGAGACCTGTACGCTGTTGCGTGATGCACCTGTGACCGTGCCCCTCTTCGATGTAACCACACAAAAACGTAAATGACGCACCGTAGGAGCGTACCAACAGAGGCCTCCTACACGGTACGTATACGGCACATAGGGTGATACGGTATTTTATACGTTTACGTTTTGTGCGGACCTTAGTGAGGTGTTGGGTAGAAGGTGGATCAAAGACGTCGGTGTGGAGGTTCAGTGTAAAAGGATGTTCTTCGTGCACAACATCAAGATACCAAGATTTCGGGCGTCAAATCAAGCATTCCAAGGCTTAGACGATGACATAGATACCCACATGAGCTATAGATTAAACATTAGGACCACTGCATACTGTCACTAGTAGTGACGCTGATGGCTCCCCTGAGTCTACTACTGCCCTACAGATATACTCATTCATAGGCCAACACATGCCTATACCCTCCTGGAACCATTCTGGTTCAAGGTCTTTGTAAGCGCATGACACACATCATGGACCAGATGCACCATATTTCTGGTCCCGCCGCAACTGCTCCAGAGGTGGCCATGACTGTGGGAGCAAAACAGAGGGGACAGGTGCCAGATGCCCACGATGTAGAGACTGGTGCAGTCGGGGACAAGGATTGAACACAGGCTGTGGCGCCGTGAGTCTGACATGCCCCCTGGCACGCACAGCAGGCATGCGGCTAGAAAACACCCCGCCCCATTACGGCACGGATGTCCACTGCATGCACCTCGCCGTCTTATAATGTTGTGTACATGTTAACACAACCAGCGCAGGGACTTCACTGCACGCCCGCCATGCATATGTTCGCCGAGACGGAGTACCGACGCCAGCACTCACACTCGACCACTCACACTGGAGCAGTGGCGGCGTCCCCGACATGGGCAGCTCCCAAAACAACAAGTTCATACCAGAGACCACATCTGCTACACTGACGAAATGTCACAGTACAGCACAGTGGTGCACGATCTGCGCGGCCCGCCGAGGTGAACCCTGGCCTCCGACCAGAAGTCAGGAGGGTTGGCGTAAAACGGTCGCCCAACCCACCGCCTCCAGCCACTCGCACTCGCCCCTTTCCCGCCTGCCGACAGTGCAGGTACCTCCTCTGCCTCCCTGTACACCCACCCGCGGCACATCTGGACCCACCAGAACCGTGTACAACGCACGCAGCCAGCCCAAAGGCGCTTAGCTGGACAGCCTGATTAACACTGGCACTGGGGCATAGCGGCCCCACAAAAAGATGCCCTACAAAGCGTTGCCACACACGTGGCTCTTTCATCGCCGAATCTATATCATGTCAAGCTTCATCCACACCGTGGCTTGTAGGGGTGCAAGCAGACATGCCCTATCGCTACGTTCTCACGAGGTGACCTCGCCGTATATGTACAATCAGACTTTTCCAGGGCCCCGTCCCAACAAAACGATACCATCAACCCTAGAATTTGCCGCAGGACACCCCAGCTCGCCCAGCGATGCTTGGTGGCCTCATGCCCCCCAAGCCACCCTCAGATTCCCACAGACCACGCTGCAGCTTCACGGACTCATTCACCGTCACCACCTCCGCACCTCATCTCATAGCGAGACCCGACCATGCATGCATGCATGTGCAAACCACAGCCCAAACCACGGTTCATAATTGCATTACCCATATCGCATGACCGCTGCCCCCCTCACTCAGGCGGCAACGCATGCATGCATGCATCCATAAACGCACCCCTCCCAGGTGTCACCGTCGCATGCTTGCAAATCGCTCTCTACACATCTTCACACTGCCACAGCACACCAAGAGCACAGCACGGCGCAGCACAGCACGGACAGAAAATGTCCATGTGTGTAACCATGCCTTTGCTCTGCAGCCCCACACATGTGGAAACGTAGCACCGTGCACGCATGCATGACATGCACGGATGTGCATATCGGCGCACTCTGCTCACCTGACGGCGTGATGTTGGGCAGCGGACATGTGCAGCGCCGCCGGCGCCTGACTGCGGCCCTCACGCAGAGCAGCGAACGCCAGCGCCAGGCTGGAACTGGAGAGACTGAACGAAAACCATACACAACCCGACATGCCGAACCGGCAGCCCAAAACATAACATTCACACACCCAAAAACCTGAGGACGCCGCCCCGACCCCACAGCTGCAGTGCGCTGGAACGGATCGCGCGGGCGTCCCATGCACACACACGCATGCATGCCTCGTTGTCTCCCCCTCCCCCCCGCTTCCCCAGGAACGACATGGCGGTGCCCAACACCCCTCAGCCACGTGTCGAGTGAGGTGCCATGCAGCATGCCACAAGCAGCCGCCGCGGTTTCTGCGCCGCCCGGGGCCGTAGCCGACGCCGGTCCTCCGACATGCAGCTCTCAAAGCTCTGCCGCGGCGACTCGTCCTCCGACTCGTAGCGCGGACCTGGCCGCACCCTGACGTGCTGCGGCTGCACCTGGCCGTCAGGGGCCTTGTGCACGCCGTCCTGCACTTTCGACGATCGCTTCACCCTCGGTGACTCCTCATTTCCCGCGGAATGCTCCCGCCTGACTGCCGCCCCGTCTTCTACCAGTGCGCCGGCGGCGGGGCCGTCACGCGCGCCTGTCTCCTGCGCGGCGCCTCCGGAATCGGCTTGAATCGGCGCCTCCTCGAGGTCGTGGGCGGGCGCCTCTCCGTTGATGGGCCGCGCGAGGCCCGCCGCCTTGCCCCGGTGTTCCCCGCCATGCGGACGCAGATCAGGCACGGTTCGGGGCGCCGTCGGCAGCGCCGGCACCGGTGACGTGGTGCCCGGCGCGCCGTCGCTGCGGACGGACGCGACCGTGCCGGAGATGGCGGCGCTGCCACTAGGCCCGTGCAGCGGTGCAAACGTCACCGTTCCGAGGGTGCCGATGGACGGCGCAGATTCAGGGTTCGTGCTGTGCGACAGCAGGTGCCGCTGCGCAGGCAGGAGCTGTTCGAGGGAGGTCGGGCTCCCGAGGGAGGAAGACGGAGGGCCGGAAGACGGAGGGTTGGAGTGCAAGCGGCCCGCCGGCGCGCCGAGCATCGCCTTGGGGGTGGAAGCGGACAGCTGCCGGAGCAGCGTCGGCGGGACGGGGTGGCCGCCTGTGGGGGTCTGGGAGTCCGCAGCATGCACAGCAGGCAGGACGGGGTCGCTCACGCTGCCGTAGCTGCTGCGGAGGCCGAGTGTGCGCGCCGACGGGGTGACCGTACGGGTGGGGTCGGAGTCCTTGCCCGGAACACGGCCGCTCTCGGTGGCGCTCGAGTCGCTGAGAACGGCTGTGGTGGCGGCCAGGCCAGCCATGGTGGTGCTCTCTACGATGCCCGACAGCGGGCCGAGGTCGAGCGGCGGAGGCTGCCGCAGTCGCTGCGAGGGCTTTGTTGGCTTATGTGGAGCACCGGCGGCCGCGGCGAGCGCGTCGATCGTCATCCCCGCCGGCGCCGGCGCGGGCTGTGCTGTTCTCGCCAGGGTCCCAGCTGTCGCGCCGATGACAAGGCTGCTGCTGGGCCCCCCGACCGGCGCGGCGGCCTCCGCCAGCTCTTCGGGCCGCCGGAAGTCGTGCTGCGCCCACCTCTCCAGCCGCGGCGCAGCGTTCCTCATGTACCCCGGCCCGTCGTCGCCCCTGCCGATCGCCGCCGCGCCGCCCGTCACAGCCGGTGCGCACGGACGAGGTGTCACAGGCAGCCCTCGCGGCAACCCGTCCGAGTCTGCGGGCTCTCCCGCGCCTGGGTACAGGGGGAGGTACGGATTCACTGAGACGGCCGAGCCGGGGTGGTCCTCCTCCGTCATGGTGGACTCGTGGCGTCCTCGATGGAGAGCCGGCAGCGTAGGGCCCGGGCCGCGGGCGCTCGTGAGGGAGCGATGCGTCATCGCGCTCGGGAACGAGCGATGAGTCATCGCGAGGCGGCTGGTGGTGACGCTGTCCATGGAGTTGGGGACGAGCGCGCGGCCCCCCCGGAAGAGGTCGTCGTCGGTGGCGGTACCGTGGTGCGAGGTGATGGAAGTCAGGGGGTTACGCGGCATGGGGTGCGACGGCTCGTCGGGGCTGTCCCGCATGGCCACGCGCTGCGGACGCGCCGCGTTGAGGGTTTCCAGGGAGTTCGGGGGGCCCACCCGCGACGACGACGGGGTGTGCAGCATGTCCTGTGGCGCATGGACGGAGGGGGGGAGGTTCCGGCTGAGGAACAGCGGCGGCACGTCCGCCTTGCGCGGCCACGCACTCATGTTCTGCGGCGGCATGAGCGCAAACGGCGAGCACGCAAACGCGGACGGCGAGCCGGCGGCCGGAAAGCGAGGGCTATGGCGGGCTGCGGGCTGCAAGAGGGGCGGGACGCTGGAGCGGCCAGGGTGCGGGGGGGTCGTGGACCGCGCGGCGGTGAAGGGTGACTGCATGCTGTGCTGCGCGCTGCGTGGGCGGGTCGGTGAACGGCTCTGCCAGGCCGCGGAGCGAGCATGGTTCCACTGCGGCGGGGTTCGGGGGCCCCCAGCAACGCCAGCTTCGTCGACGGTGCCCGACGGAGGGCGCGATGCGGCTGCACCCGCGAGGGGGCTGCTCCCCGTTCGGCCGCGGCTTGCTGGCCCCCCGGCGTGGGGGTAGCTCCGTGTGTAGGGTCCAGGAGCGGGGGAGCGCTGCGTCCGGGCATGGCCCGCCATGCGTGCGGAGGAGGCGGCGAAATCGCTGACGTGGCGGCTGCGCGCGGGTGTGGACGACTTGGGCTTGCCTGACGGGGGCCCCCGGGAGTGCGTGGGGCGCGGCCGGCTGTGGCTGGGGGGTTGACAGGGCAGGGAGTGACGGGACGGGAGGGCGCCCGAGGCGCGGGAGCTGCCTGTGGAGAGGGCGTGGGAGGGGTTGCGGCGCGGGGAGATGGCGGGGGAGGAGTTGCGGCGGGATCGGCGGGGGATTCGCGAGCGCGTCGAGTCGGGCTCCGGGGTTGTGCTGCCTGCATGGGAGTACGGAGGGGTGAGTGCACGGCGGGGGCGGGGAACAGAACCATGACGGCGTGCCATACAGCGGGATGCGCCGCAGACTCGCCCCAGTCGGAGGCACGCGGGACAGGGGAGGCTGTCGTCCATGCATCGCCGTGAGACCACGTGGAGCGGCTGTCCCACTCGGAGGGGTGAGCCCGCACGAGCGCTGCGCAGTCCCGAAACGGCCAGTCAAGGTGGGTGCGGAGCCGCCGAATGCGGCTCCGGGGGTTCCGGCCCAAGACATGCATGGGATGCAGCAGGAACGGCACGGAACACGGCAACAACAGGCGGCAAGGGTGCCAGCAGGTGGCCCTGGCCGTGGGCAGCATCGGCAGGTGAGCTGTAGATAAAGCATTCAGACCACTGCGAACTACCACTGTCAGTGATGCTGGGGGCTCCGCCGAGTCTCCTGCTTTCCCACGGTTGTACTCATCCATGGAATAACACGTGCAGATACCCTCCTGGAACGGTTCCAGGTCAAGGTCTTTGTGTATGCGTGACAGCAAGGCTGCCAGGAGCAGGTCATGGCTAGGGCAGCAACTGTAGCAACTGTAGCAAAGCGCATGGCACAGCTGCTGTGGACACAGACTAGCTTCCATGAGGCTGTCAAGAGCACATGGCACAGTGGCCACAGGATATTCAGGCCAGAGGCAGGCTCCCCGTTGGGGCTCCCAGTTGGACATGTCTCACACCAGAATTGCATGGCCAGTTGGACATGTCTCTGTTTCTTTGTGTTTGATTTCAACGGGACTTCAACTATTGAAGGACCAAGTGGGTCAGTGTTCATTATAGCATACCTCCCAAGCCAACGAATGTGAATTGTTGGCAATAGTCTTCAGCTATAAGCCCCAAAAACGTGACAGCTAAGATTGAAGCTGAAGTGGGTCATGGAATGGATGGTAGCAGCATGAGCAGGTTTTGTCCTGGTTCCAGGCAGCAGTGAGCAGCTGCACATGGCAAACGCCAGCAACTGCCATAATGCAATTCACAGTCACTGTGCAGTGTGACTCCATGTTGACGTATATGCATGTGCTGCATGGCTGTGAAGAGCCAAGTTTGTCCCCACCCGGTTTTGATTTGACAGAGGCCAAGGCCTGGACGCTATCAACCCCCACCATACACTGTATAAGACCGGATTATCTAAACAGGAACAAAACGGAAAAAGCAAACAACAAACATGCTGCAGCTCAGACACTATCCGCCAGAGGCAGGTGCAACACAGGGGAACCAACAACACACCTGACATGGAGGAATGGACAACTAGGCTGGACTCTTGCTTGAATGCATTGGATACAGGCAGCTCTTGGCTGAGAGAGCTGCTAGTTGGGTACTTTGCAGCTGCAGGCGCCACTGGCGAGCGGCGCGTGCTGCCATGCTTGGCTGCAAGCTGAAAGTGTGAGGATGATGTTGTTGTGGCGCCATCCAAGACGTTCCCTGATGCTGGATTGCGCTGGGTGGATTGCTGGTTGGGTTCATGAGGCAACCCGTCAACAGGAGGAGGCAGCTGGGTAGAGGACTGCGTGGAGGAGAATGATGGCCGAGGCACTGGCTCTGACAGAGGTGATGTCTTGCCGAGGCCCTGGTATGGTGCGTGGAATGGTGGCTTATCTGATGCCTGGCTGGAGGGAGCTGTTGTGGGGTTAGAGACTGGCTCATGCCTGCGAGAGCGAGCGGTGTCCTGCTGGCTTCGAGCAGCCCAGGATCTCGCGGTGTCTTGCTGACTCCCAAGAGCCCACGTAGTCATAGTATCACCCCGTAGCAGAGCGCGCGAGAAGCTGCTGTCGACGTGGAAGGAAGACGGGAGCGTGTCGTAGCCCATGAAGGGTTCAAATGCGGGTGCGGAGCTTGCTGGATCATCGATGGAGAGACGTGCAATTTGTGGGTACGGATGGTTCTTCGAGGCTAGAGCTGGTATGCCTTGAAGATCTGTATCGCGCCGTTGCACTTGTTGATTGGATCCGGACATCGAAGGCGAGTGTTCGCGACGTGGGACAGGTTGTACCTTCGAATTCGACATCTCGGTCTTGCGAGAACCTTCAGCTGCACACCCGGAGTTCAACTGGTTTGATGCAGAACAGTCAAGCTCGTCGAGCTTTGCAAGTGACCGTCCAGGCCGTGGGGCATGTGCGGCATCTTGTCGCATCATGCTGCTGCGTCCCCGCGGGCTCAGAAGCTCAGAATGGGCGTTTGACCAAAACGAAGAAGACGACACAAGTGGATGACAAGCGTAGGAAGAGTCCTGTCTTACCCATGCGTTCCAGGCCTCTGCTAGGGACTCGGCTGGCGGACCTGCATGGGCGCCGAGTTGTAACGACATTCACCGCTGCGCGCACAACATCACAAGCACTAAATCACCCTTCTTAAACCACGCGATTGTCTTGAAACGGTACCTGTTTCAGAGATCGCTGTTGCGCTTTCTTCGAGCCAGGTGGTGCTAGACACAGCGTGGTCGTCACGCGCGCTCCTCGCAGACAGGTCATCCTCGCTCAGTGGGTGCCCGCTGTTCAGCATGTTGGACGGACGTCTTGGCAATCTGCATGTGGATGTGAATATCAAATCCACTGCATCGTGAAGTCAACGCCTCCTGTCAGATGCTATGAAAGACCTACCTTGTTCGCGCCCACCAGCCAAGTCGTGCTCAGCAGCATCCAACTCAGCTACGTCCTCTTAGATGTACAAATGTAACCGTACTGCAAACTTCAAATTTTACAAGATGGAGTGCCGATGTGCGTCTGTATGCGGGGGCGATCGACGTGAACATCAGCGACAGGAATTCCTTCCAAGCAATAGCTTGACAGATTGCCACCAAACAGTGACACAGGACGGCATTATTGGTTGTATGCCTTGGACACATCGGCCAGAAACTGACTGTACTGGCCGCTGAAGATCGTCACAAACCTGTCAGGAGCTTGTAATTTTCGATCCAAACATGAGCATTGCTGACACACGCAGAGCGTGCGACTCAGTGAAATGTCCGGTCCCAGGGGACAGCGGCAGGGCTTGGCGTCGGGAATGGTGCGATGGTCCGATGAAACTGTTGGACTTGTTGACAGGTCTCGAACACCCTCCAAATGGTCACGAGGTGCGTTGCCCATCTGGTCTGTGTACCTCAGGCTTGCACGGATTCCAGTCAACATCGACATCCATTGACAAGCTTCTGCGCAAACGGCTATTTGCATGACGACGCTGGGCAGTAGACAAGAAATCGCACTGCGCATCACAGTGCAACCGTGACGCGAGAGCCGACCATCTCGACGGCGCTGTGCAGCATGTGCGTGCGACCCGAGCAAATCGTGTTGGCCTCGCTGCTGAAACTTTACCCGTGCCTATGAACAAGTGCAGTCCCATGTGCGGAATACCGTCGTTGAGCAGCAAGGGCATGCTCACAATTCAATCGTGGCATAGTTGCGCCCGCGCAAATCGTTCTGGACGAGCTGCGAAGTGTTTGACCAACGCTCGAACAATACGCAATTTTGATGCTTGTCCACGAGTGGGGCAAGCCTACATTTAAGAAGCAGACATACGAAGAACTCGACACGCACTGTCCACCATATGCATGACGATGATCCCAAGGCTTGCGAGATCACTGTGTGTGGCCGTCATCAGCTGAGAACAGCCCGGTGTCACGCAGGCGTGACACCTGGTGCGGGAGTGGCTACATGCACACGCCTACTCCGGAGATCGACCCAGCCATGTGCGCCTAGGCGGTGCACGCATGCGCCCTCGTATCCGTCTGCCTGCACGGGAAGACCTACCTGACAGCCTCGAAGACCCTGCCCTAAAAATTCTAGCTTCATCACCATCAGGTTTTCTTGACATGGTTTCGCATTCTTGAGATGTTCACATGCCCGGGCCGCATGCATACTTACCACGGGACATCGATGTGCGTGCATATATATGCACGATGCTTCGGCTCAGCTTGAAGCCTGTGCGTCACGCATACAGCTACATAGATGTGGCAGCGTCAAACTGGACAGTTGATGGGCCCTCTGAGTCTGACGTCTTTATAGAGCCCCCCCCCCCCCCCCAGCGCCTGGAGTCCCTTCGAATTCGAGGTTGACTGAAGGGCTGGGCGCAAACTTTCCCACTCTACAGACGCGACGATGTAAACGGGATGCCACAAATACCGGCGGCCCCGGCTGTACGCAAACACCCTGCGTGCCAGGTGCCCGAACTCCTGCGTGCATTGCAGGATATCCGCA
>JAUMHO010000007.1:1649100-1659411 GCA_032360965.1 Ulva armoricana
CCCAGCAGGTGGTGCAGCGCCTGCAGTACCCCACAGCGTGACAGCACAGCAGGACAGCACAGCATGACAGCACAGCGGGACAGCACAGCGCGCCCAGCAGGTGGTGCAGCGCCTGCAGTACCCCACAGCGTGACAGCACAGCAGGACAGCACAGCATGACAGCACAGCGTGGCCCTGCCCCTCACACTACCATGCGGTACAGGATGCGCCACGGCCACCGCAGATCCCTGGTACGGATCCCTAGCACAGCACGTGACGTCAGTGTACACATTGTACAGCAGTTTTGCACACACGTTCGCGCCAATCGAAACATCCAGTTTCCTGGGTTACTGGTTCGGGGTGTGGCCCCGGAAACTCAGACCAATTGCCCCCCCCCTTCTGCACAGGTCACACGGGTCGCAGATGAGCGCTTCGCCGCGCCCCGGCAACATGGAATCGTGTGGGCAGCACCTTCAGGTCAGCTTCCGCGCGATCCAGGCTGTCGCGGTCCTCCGTGGACATCGTCTGGCGGAGGGAGCCGAGGGCGTTGAGCAGGCAGGTGCGGATCGCGCGGCAGAGCATCTTGACGGCAAAGTCCGACGCGCTCGCGCTGCGGAGGTCGATCGCGGCGGCGAGCGCGACCAGCAGCGCCCGCGCCTCGACGCTGCGCTGGAGTGGGTCCTCCGGCAGGAGCTGCACGGCAGCAGGGGGTGAGCTGGTGACGCGGCGCGGTGGGCACGGCCAAACTGCGGCGAGGGAAGGAGATACACCAGGCCTGTGAGTTGCTCTGCAGAACATGCGCATGCACACCCGCTCCAGTGTCCAAACGCATGTGTGTCCACTGGCGGCCTCGATTCATGCATGTGCATGTGTGGCCACTGGCGGCCTCGATTCATGCATGCGCATGGCGGCCAGGCGAGGCAGCGGCGCAGCCTGGCGACACGGTCATTGGCCGCACAGAACGATCTGCTTGGATACAGCATGCCGATGTTGGCACTCAGAGGTTCCATGGCGATGCGGATGCCGTGGCAACGAATGCATTTCCATGAGGAGTGGATGGACCGCACATGCTGTGTCGCGGGCGAGGGCGCACAGTAACTGCATAGTAATTACAACACTGCCAACAGAGCAGCTCCGCAACCCGCGCGATACAGATGACATGCACGGTCGGTCGCCACACACCCGCCTCGGCAGTGCGTATACAACCGCTCTGTGAAAGAACACATCCACACATCTACGCCTAGTAACGGTGTACTAATAGACCAGTTTACACATGAACATGTATAATTGACTAAATATTTAATGTACCTAATAAATAATAAACAATAGACCACGCCATCAACACTGCGCGTGTGCACGGAGCAAGACCGGAGCGGCTGCGCCTCAAACTGAATCAGTGCAACGACATCAAAGGGTCTGCGCCCCTGCTTGGGAAAGGGGCAGTGTCATTAGGGTCGACATCAGCACACAGGTGTCTGCACGCGCTGGCAGCGCACCTTGGAGGCACCCGAGAGGAGGTCCTCAATCATCAGCTGCAGCGCGGCGCCGAAGATCGCGATCTTGATGTTCTCCGACAGCTGCCCGGAGCCGTCGGCGCGGGAGACACCCCAGAAGATGCCGCTGTCGTGCGCCGACGGCGGCCGCAGCGTGGTCACGATGAGCGACAGAAGCTTCTGCGGCGTGGGGTCCTCCCCGCGGATGCGCGCGTTGGTCACGGCCACCAGCGCCCTCGCCGCATCTGCACCGTTCCGCCGTTCATGAGCCACCGGCTACGCGTCGGCAGCGAGGCTGCGCGCGAATGTGCACGCATGCGCGGTGAAGGGGGGATGGGCGGCGGCGGGGGGGTGTGGAAGCAGCGGACTGGCGGCTGTTCGGATGCATGGCACATATGCACCAGGCGTGCTGCGGCGCTGCGCTGTGCTGGTGTTGCGTGACAGGGACACCTGGAGCGTCGGATGAACGATCACACATGCAGGCAACCACGTGTCCTGACTCGATCTGCAACAAATGACACGCACGACTGTGTTTGCCCCACTGGAGCCGTGCGGTGTGTTTGACACGATCGAACAGGGGCTGTGCCCCAATCAAGAAAAGCACAAGCACGGCATTGTACGGCCGGAGCGTACCGTCGTACTGTGGCTCGTAGTTGTCCGCCAGCTCGGCCAGGGCGCCGTCCATGAGGGAGTTTTGGCCCATGGTGACCCACTCCGCGACCGTCACCTTTTCGGCCGCGCGCGCGTGCTCCTCCCGTCGGCCCGCCTCCTGCCGCTCCTGCGCGCTCGCCGCATCTTGAGCCGGCCTCGGCGGGGGGGCCGTGTCGAGGTTGGAGCCGCTGTCGGCACTCGGGGAGGCTCGCAGCGACTTCTCGAGCTGCCGCCGCTCCAGCTCGAGGAACTGGTCGTCGAGGCGCCGATCTCCCTCCCGCAGGAGCTCCCTGCAGCACGGCCGGGTCATACACGTGTGGGTGAACGCTGCAGCGGCCTACGCTGACAAGCGGATCGGAGCGGGGCACGCCGCTTCGGCCTCGTCAAATGCACTCAGCCGGCGGTGTGACTGCGCCCCGGCTGCCGGTCTACAGCCACGACACCGGCATGGCGCCTGCCAGCGCCCTCGCATGCATGGAGGAGGTTGCTACAGCTCCCATATGCAGCTACCCGGCATTGCAGTTCACAGTAGCATCGACGCGTAGATCGCTCGATCATGAACGGAAGCACAGGTGTACATTGATCGATGACCCGCAACGCTGCCCGGGGTCGACAACGCCGTCTGCTCCGCAGAGTCGCGTTGCAAACCAATCGACGTGTGTGACACCACCACCTGGTCCCACCCCCGCAGCACAGCACCAGGTGAGGGATGACGCCCCTAGACACCACAGCCCGGCGTACATCTGCAGGGCAGGTACGCCGATTGGCACGTCTGCGAAGATGGGATGCGCACTCGACGGTGGGCGTGTAGCCAAACGTGTCGGGCATACGAGGCTTCTCCTCCTCCTCCCGCCGGCGGAAGCTGAACTCGTTGTACTGCGGCCTCTGCACCTCCTCGGCTGCCGCGGACGGCACGGCCGCGTCGCGGTTCGACATCCACGGGTCCCGCGTCGGGTTCTCCGGGGGCGGCGGCGTCGGGGTCTCATTCACGACCCCCGTCCGCTCAAACGTCGGCTTTCCGTCTTTGCCGATGCTGCACACATAACCACAGCATGCGCATCACAGCATGACTGGCGGCGCAGCATGGCAGCGCAGCATGGCCGATCCACATCGCAGCATAGGCCGGTGGCGCGTTGGCTCAACTTCCGCCGTGCTTCTGCGCGGCAGCGCGGAGGCTCAATTGCCCCTGCTAAGCCCGAGGAGGGACTGCCGCGCAACGAGGGCTTCCTGGGCCGAATCGCGGCCCGTTTGCCCAACACGTAAAACGTAGAAGAGAGCGAGGTGGGCCCGCCACACGTCCCCCCGTGGCGGATCCGTGGTTGACACCATGCAATGCAACAGACACCGCAAGGCGTTGTATGACACAGTGTGTGTGGCAGAGCGCAGATGCAGATGCATGGGCAAAACGCTCGGAAGCATCGAGAGGGGGCGGCGTGTGCGTGGCGCAGGCGGGCACGGCCGCGATGCGGACTTAAACGAGCACGTGACGTGGAGCCGCACGTGATGCGGACGCCAGAATTTTCATCCTTGTACTCGACTCCTGCTGCGAGGTCTGCAGCCAGCAGGCCGCTGCGCTTGGCATCGATCGCATCTGACAGCTTCACCTCGAGGGCCACGAGGTCATCGACACGCCCCTTTGTCTGCTCCACCTTCTTCTCCATGGCTTGCTTCTCCTGCACGGAACCAGTGTTGGGCGATCATGACGTTTTGATGGAGATACTGCGATTTTTCAGGTTCGATTCTGGGGGCAAGACCCTGGGAAATCATCTCGACCGCCCAACACTGCACCGACCGGGTCGCCACGTCGGACTGACGGCAGAGTGAGCCAGGCGTGATCATCCCTGAGCCAGAAGCTGCAAGAGACCACCACTTCTCGCCACGTCAGCTGTGGCAGCGCATGCATCCTCAGGCAGGGCCACAATGGAGCCAGCCACAGTCGAGTCCAGCCACAGTTGCACCGAGGTGCAAGCGGTGTCCTGGCATGTAAATGTAAATGTGACACAGGATGTGCCTGTGTATACCTCAGGCAGGTAGAACCCGCATCAGTGTTGTATTCATCTCAGCAGACCTCCCAACTCCAGCAGGCGTGGATTTTTGGCACCATGTTTTAGGCCTACGCCCCGGAAAGATGACTGCTAGCATTGCCACCGACCCCCTTCCACTTCCGGGTTTCACAACACGGCATTGCACGACTCCTGGCATGGCTGCATCCTCAACGCCACCGGTTTCTCGCCCCGACACCCGGAGCACAGGACCGTAGCGCCGGCAGCTGTGCTTCCGACCTTATGGTGGTGCTGCAACTGCGGCATGGTCTGTGGGAGCCACCCAGAGGCGGTGTGAGGTGTGAGGAACTCTGCTGCGTGTTTTTGCAACGGTCTACGCGCAGCACGATGGCCGTTTCGAACATAGATTGCCTGTGTAAAGGCCGTCGTCCAGCATCAAGATGGCTGCATGCATCTCAGGCGGAGGACCGCACCCGCATGATCTCCCTGGCCTTGTCATTCTGCTGTTCGTCGAGACACTTCAGCGCCAACTTCTCCAAGCCACGCACAACCTCCTGGAGGTTTGATACCTTTTCCAGTGCGTCTCTGGCTGCACGAGCACACAGCAGGTCACGATGTGCCAAAGTCAGTTCATCAAGCACTGGCTGAGGCTGCAGCAGCCTGGCGCAAACGCAGTGGATGCGAACATTGCCAGTGGCGTACGACAGACGACATTGACGTGTACAGAATGCGGGTGAGGCGGGGAAGCATGGTGCGAACTGCGTGACTGGCGGATGAGGGTAACAGATGTGACTCTAGCTTCAGAGTTGACCAACAGGATGCGGCACGAGCCTGCTGCCATGCTCGCCACTGGCATACTGAGCAACAACATTGCGGGCACCCGATGTTGTGAATTGAAGCATATCTCAGAGGGAATTGTGACCGATAACAACAGGGACGTTGGTATTCTGCTGCTGCCTGGTGTGACGGCCATGCGTCGTGCCATGCCAAGCTCGAACCTCTAGTGTAATGCTGCCTTGCTGCAAAGACATCAGGACAAGGTTCTCCCTAGATTGTAGCCAGAGTGACGAGGCCTGTTGCGTCAAGATTGCATTCACCGCCTAGAAACATCGTGTGGACCAGAAATCTGGTCAACAACCTGGGCAGTGCTTACTCAGTGTCAAGTCAGGTACATGATGTGAAGAGATGGGAAGATAATGCCATCAGTCATGTGGTTGCTGACGTTTCGCAGATGGCAGCCTATCGGATGTTTTTCCGCCTTGGCGCGCACCTTCAGACTCGGCGTCCGCGGCCTCCTGCTGCAGAGAAGCTATCTGAGCCTTTATGATTTCAGAATCTTTCGCTGCACAGCAGAGGTAGTCTAGCATGAGGTTCACGTCAGAGATCGCATGAGGTTCCGTGGCATGTTTCCTCACTCCTGAGACTAGCCGCTTCCCGAGGCTGAATCGGGGCACTGCGTTGGACGCAGCAGATCCACCCGACGCAATCACAACCCCGTATGGGCGACCACGTTGCTCAACAAATAAAGGCATTGCAAAAAAACAGTGTAACAGCAACTTCAATGTTGGATCATGCTCTCCGCCGTGAAGCTAGAGATTGGAACCTTCGGTGACAAGTGAACAGATCACAATTCGTCTACTACGTGTACACTGATGCGTAATGCAGGCTAGCGTAAACCCAGAGTGCATACAATACGATAACCTGCTTTTGCGAATGAAGGCGCACCACTGGCGTACGGAACTGTGCGCGTCCTGGTCACGAGGAATCGGCCTTGCCGTCGACGCTCGGTCAAGGGGCCGGAGCAGGGCGCACGTGGCAGTCTAGGAAGCACCGGAATCATGGCTAGATGGTTTTTGATATACGCAGTTTGCAGTATCCTTTACGTGCTGCAGAGCAGCTGACCGGTTATGAGATGCAGGACACCGCAACGACAGAGTATTCCAATGTAAGTGGCGCACAGCCTTACATATCTGCTGTCAATGATACAGCAGCTATGTGTCCGTAAATTGCGGTACGTCTCGGCGATTGCTAGTAGATGGAAACATCAGCTTACCCAAGTTCGGCACACCCGCGGTATGTCGTGTCCTGATTGCGTGGCTGTGTGTAAAAACCGAGGTGAGAAAATGCAGGTGGACGTTGCTGTTACGGACTGAGCGGGCGAAACACTAATAGTTCGACTCTTGCCAAAGGACCTCATCAGACGTCGGCGATCACAGCGCGACAGTTCCGGACATATCACAACAGAAAGCAGTGGCCGGATTGCGTGGCTGTGGCCTGCGCGGAAGGTCCCTGACTGTTCTTGGATATCGTTTAAACACGCACGTGACAATCAGATGTTTCCTGCTGACACACAAATTCCATCACACGTACAGGGATACTGGCACAGCATAATTACAGGGTGTGTGGCGAGGCTCTGCAGGGCTACGTTACAAGAGCCTTCTGTGAGACCGTCATCACCTCTGGGCTCCACTCTTGCCAGGACGAGTCCAAAAGCGCCAAAAGCGACCAAACCTGCACCAAGCGGACGCTGTCAGACTCCCCTTGCTTCAAACGACCGCCACAGTGCGCATCCAACAGCATGCCACAACGCGCGACCACACAAACGCCACCTCAACAGAACAGCAGCACAGGTCAGCATTCGGGATGGCTACCATAAAGATTGCAGCAGTTTGACCAACTCCCTTGTCCGAATGACATAGACGCAGAACCAGGATTCCACGATTCACACGGGTGCATCCGGTGGCGACCTAGGTACCATGTCACAGTCAACATGCAGTGATGCAGCTGCACCATTCCGCTGCTGGCAGCACTACCCAGCAGTCAGGCGGTGCGGACTGATGCATGACGGCCAGACGAAGCTCTATCCCACCCGAGCACTCGCCACAGCAGCACCCGGCCGCAGTCAACAGTGCTGCAATCACCTGTCACCGCGGCAGACGACGTGACAGAGCCGCAAGCAATGATCGGCAGCATCAGGTGCGGCACATGCATCCAGCCCGGCACCGAACGCTGATCAACTACGCTTGCTGCAGAATTTCACTGCCCCTACGAGCTCGGGTCCCGCTGCATGTCACCCCCCCGATGCACAGAATTCATGGCTGAAAATCTGTGCGTGTACAACACTCGAGCAACCACTGCGGACACCTGACGAATCTGAGCTGACCAAGTGCCGTGTCTCCATTCAAACGCCCAAGCCTCTTGAGAGCAGAAACAAAGTACACCGTGGCAGCAAGAGCTGGTCGGTGCTGGACACACACGGTCGTGGCACTGCCACATGACAGGGACCCTGGCAGGCATGAGGTGCGCAGCATCTTCATGTCACACGTTGGAGGCGACGGTCACAGCCACGCAAACGCACCGGCTCGCTGAGGAACCGAGGCAAAGGCGGCGCACCGGTGGGATTACTGCACAACGCCCTCCTTGAGCACATCGTATGGGATGGGCGCCACGGTTACCATCTCAGTAGACTTCAGGGTGAAGCCCTCACGGGGTTGCTTGGGGTTGCGGCGGAGGTCGTAACGGTCAAGCTTCTCTGCACATGCCACACGCTGGCTCAGGCGACCGCGAGAGGTGCTCCACAACACCTGGTGCACAGGCCTGGTGCGCTTCGCTGGGATGCAGCTGCTGATGGGCTCCATGATGGTAGCGCAGCTCATGTCAGGCAGAGCCGCTGTTATCAGCTTCTGGGTTGTCGGCGTTTCACAGTGGAAGGACAGATGATCACGGAATTTTCATGTGGGACGGGAGCATGCAGGCACTTTCACAAGTGTGGGGAGCACTCGAAGTATCCTAGCGACTGGTGTCTCGCTAGGATATCTCGCTACGAGATACCACTGGACTCTGACCATGTGACACGAGGCTGGTTGGCCAGACAAGCTGGGTCGCAACAGCAGGCGTACATGTGAGCTAGTAGCAGAGATGCTAACATGTTTGGTAGATGCAGGCTGCAGCATCAGGCGCTGAACAGACATTCCCCGCGAGCAATCATGTTCCTCAACTACTCCACCAATGGCACTGGGAGTGCTGGCCATTTAAGGTACACATGGTGGGAGGGAGAGCTTACCACCCTTTGAATTTGCAGCCTTCTTCAGCGCCTCGTTCTTGGCGCGACGAGCCAGGAAGTCCTCCCTGCACCTGGAGGGAACGACATGTTCTACACGAACATGGATCCTTTTCCTGATGATGCGCCCGTTCACCTGCAAGACGACTGGTGACGTGAGGATACTGCTAGTCTACAAGGTGGTTACAGCTCGACTGCGCAGGTGCTGCCATTTCTGCTCTGCCATATGATGAACTGGAGTGGGCAGCAATTTCTGTGCTACATCCTATGGACCACCAGTACCACGTACCGTCCACAGCCTAGCCCCAAAAGAACGATTGTTTATACCAACTATAAATCAAGGCCGTCAGGCGCCAACACAACTACATCCTACGAGCGACGCAGAGACGGCGTTGCACAACGCACCAGCTTGTTCATCTCCACACCAACGGCACGCTTGGTGATATTCCAGACAACACCTGTCTTACCGTGGTAGAACTTGTGTGGCATGCCCGCTTGGACTGCCGAGTTCACCTTGACGTCGACATAGTCCCCGATCTTGAATACACGAAGGGTATCCGTCAAAGGAATAACACCAGACTTCCGGTATCCTTTGGAAAAAGTATCCCGAGTACGGGAGCGCAGACCGTGTCCGTTAGGCATTGTGTTCTACGCTGCACGGAGAGGAACTGGAACACGGGCGACCTATCCCCAGTAGAGCTACCCGAAAAGAGGGAGCATGTTCATCTTGTAACAGATTTGAGATTCCCACCAGGGCCTGCGTCTGCAGGTTGTACAGACGTTTCAGTGCAGCGCTGTGACAGAGGCGCGGCTCGCGCATGACGTCATGAATGCATGAGACGGGTATGCTCGGCCCGACACTCCTTCTAGACAACTGCTCATCGCCCTCACCCGTGCCTACTCGGGAACTGCATCTCGGCCAGAGACGAGCATGGACGACTAGTAGCCACAGCTGGTACATACGCTTTATATCGTATTGTTGGTGCTAGGACACTGATTCTGTTTGCGAGATAGCGTGTGTGCAACCAAGTACTGCAGCCCTCTAAGATCATGTCCTCCTCCACGATGCTGTCATGCGCACGTACACAACGATGCTCACAGAGGCCGATAGTATCCCAAAGACGGAACGTCGCAGCTTGTGTGGCGAAGTTCAGTAAGATTGAAGGCGACCGGCGAGTCCTGAAGGGCAAAGCTTACGTTTGCAAAGATGTATGCCCCTACCACTGCGTATATATGTTGCTGATGCTCATGAGAGGCATTTATAGACCGGTTGTGCCCTGCAGAATATCGACACGGACCAAATTATTCCAGCAGAGTATCTGACACTGGTCCCGTCCAAGGTGTGCAACACATCGCGCCCTTCACTGCTCGTTGCAAGTTCTCCAAAGCCACCTCTCTCACCACGAAGCCACTCTCGAATATCTTCACTTCCTGCCTCAATTTCCGTGTGTGCATCGACCATGACGCACGTCTGGAGCATCCAGAGCTGCTTCTCTGCCCGGCACGCTCTATCTATTTTTGCAAAGCACGCACACCCGCGCTGCCGACCCACACGTCGGATGCTTTATGTTTGACCCTTCACACCCTTCTCATGCGCAAGTGTGCAGTTCGACGTGCACACAGAGGATACCAAGCAGTACATGCGCGCCCCTCACCGCTGCCTGCAGCTGAAACAGATCTGGCCGCGCCAGGGCAATGCCGAAGCATAACCGCATGCCATCATGCAACGTACGTTGGTGCATAAACTGGGCGCCGCCAATGCCTTGGCATCTCAGTAGCATATGCCCAGCTCGTTCTGCGCGTTTATGCTAGCAAACCAGTGCTCCATCCTAACAAACACCCAGTAAACAGCAGTACCGAGGCCCGAAAACAGTGCATAGCACCAGGAGGTATACGCTCTCACTTCTACCTCATGCCCGGTGCACACTACCTGCAGCATTCGGCCCACTGGCACAAACCAATGCTGATCCAGGCCACCATTTGCCCACCAGCCTATCAACGCCATTACACCTCTGCTCCGTTCAGCATGCCCACCTGCCTTACTGCGGTACATCACGCGCACCAAACCAGATGCTGCCCAACTGTTGGCACCACACCCCCCCAGCGGGGGGGGGGGGGGGGGGGG
>JAUMHO010000007.1:1675643-1699372 GCA_032360965.1 Ulva armoricana
TCCCGGTTATCCGGAGATGTCAAAGTCCTTGTAGGATATGGCGAGTAAGTGTCACATTTACATTTACATTTTACAATCAGTGCTGTAACTATCATAGCAGGACAAGGAGGAACCAGTGTGGTTTGGTACCCCACCTGGTTGCCACATATGAGATCTTAGCAAAGCACTGGTGTCTATGTGGCCAGCACCTTTCCTGCTGCCCACGCTGCTTTCTGTCTTATGTTGAATTTACATTGGCAAAAAAATGCATCCGTAAGACGTTGCGGAATTGTGTCACTCAAAATCTGCCTGTCCAGATACTCAGTGGTCAGTAGGTCTAATGGAATTGATGCTGCCAGGTGGTCGACTGCGCACAGCACCGATTCAAGCGCTTTGCATGCATGATTCTACCTAGGAGCACAGTGGCTGATACCTGTCAGGCTGAGTGTCATCGAATGACGCACGGTCCGCACAATCTTCAACACCACAACACACGTGCAGCCACAGCCGAAGCATGGTGCAACCCTGATACACATGCCGCGATTGCTGCAGGTTCTGCGCTGACTTGCAGATGTCCTGGACGATATCACACAGCGCCCCCCGCATCAGCAGATGTAAGATCGTCCGCCATCCACTCCTGCTCGAATTGCTGCAGGAACGCCTGCATCTTCTGGGTCCGTGCTCGTGCCAGTCGACGTGCTGCGCGTGTATTCATGAGGCCTTCGAGCAGGAACAGTTTTTCATGGAAGTGGTTCATCGTGGTCGCCTGGGCAGCAGCAGCTGCTGATGTGTACTGCTCTTTGGTCATGCCCACACGAGCCGGCACTGCGGGATCATACAGCGTGCGCTTGAATCGGCCTCCAAATGTCAGGCACCTGGCGACTCCGATTGCGCCTGCATACAATCACAACTAATGCTACAGAGTATTTGTATGCGTGTGCGTATGGGCATCTACTCGTGCGACCTGTCAGACTGATGATGAGATGCACCTACTGCTACGTTCTACAGCGGCCTTGGAAGGTTTGCTGGTGGACGGGGATCGTGCAATCCCCCTCTCACCACGTTGACCGTGAGCGAGTGCAACCTGCACTCCCAAACAAACACTGGGGGCGGGGTTATGGGCACAACCTGACCTGCTAGACACAACTGTAGCGTTCGTTTACATCTTTAAGGGAAACAAGGCCTCGCGCCGGAGTCCGGCCCGTCGCTGGCGGGCAGAGTGGGCATGGCCAACTGAATTGCTGAGGAGGCTATTAACACAGTGCTGATCTCCGGGCTAGGCATCGAAGCTAGCTTCAGGACATAGGCTAGCGTTGGCTCTAGAAGATGTAGCAACAAAAAATGAGGCTAAATGGCAGACTTGATTGCATCTAGCATGTACATCATTGATCACTCTATGGTCAGTTGTCGGTCATGGCTCTACAAATGGACGGACTCGTTCCATGAGATTTTTTCCACATGGGAATTGCTTGACCACTTGACAAACACTGCCTGTGCTAATTTTCAGCACATACTGGGCGATGTTATAACGTTAAACAGTGAAGGCGCACCGAGAGCGTCCAGCCGATCTGCATCTTGCACGATTTTCAGTGCGAGTTCTTTAGTTGAGTGTGGGGGGCCTGCTAGGAAAGCAGCATCTACTGAGCCTGTCTCACATGGATTTGTTGCAGCTTCAGCATCAAAAGCACCTGAAGCCGTGGCAGGGCATGAGCAAGTATTTGCGCCATGTGCCCCTTTGGTTTGGTCTTGGTGCACATGCGCTCTGGACTCTGGTGGCTGGCAATTCAGCTTTGGCAATGACTCTTTAAATCCGATGCGGTCCAGGACATAGTTGACGACGTCACAGACAGCGTCCGGGGCCTTCTGGGTGCAGAGGAAAGATTTCACAGCGGCAATGCCAGCTGCCTCAGAGTCGCAGTACTTCCAGTCCGCAATGTCATGGAGTGTTGCGCACAGTGCGACAGTGTTCCGCAGCCAATCCTGCATGAGAGACAAAAGAGCGCTCAGCTGAAGATCACTGCCAAGCCAGTCATCTGTGGTTGCATGCCTGATCGCAATCGCTGTTGCCATTCTTGGCCAGCTCCAACAAGGGACGCCTAACAACGAGTGTCCGACTAGACTGCGGATCCCAGACGGAGCATGGTCGCCTCACAAATGTTGTTGGACATTGTACATGCGTGATATCATGTGTGATGGCTGGATGAGATTGCTGTGATTGTTCGCTGTCGTAAGGACGTACCGGGGCCTCAGGCTGACATGTTCCCAGAAGCCGGTCCGCTAGCCTTGCTACTCGTTCAATATGCCTACAGCACATGTATGAGGTATACAGACCATTGCATTGCAGGGTTAGCAATCATAGCTCCAGGTCAACACTGAGCGTACGTCCAGTCATGCGAAGCATCCACGCCCCGCCTCAGCAGCTCCTGTTGGACATGTGCCGTTGCAGCAGCTACCAATGCTGCTGAGGTGGGAATGACATCCAATGCATGTACAGCCTGAACCATGCCTATCGATGTGGACGGGTACGACCAAGCACCGCACGATACCAACAAATTTGTTTCACAGCTGCTCGCTAGTACGCGAACGCCTGGATTGCGTGCAGCTGTGTACACTAGGCTCACGGTACGAGCTTGTGTCAACCTTCCCAGCCGTGGCTATGTCCTGTACAAGTAGGTACCGTTGGTACGTTTACAAAAGTGATGGCATGGCCTGTGATTGGGCTTTGAACTGTTGGCGGCGACGCGACGCGTGGGTTGCCGCCGTTCACAGGCGTGAGTGTCGCAGGTGCACAGCGACTGTCGGTGCATGGCCAGCCAAACACGAACAACTATGCAATGGTGCGGCTCTCACAAAGCATTAGCGAAACATTTCAAAGTGCAGCTGGCATGTGTTTTCACTGCGAGACACCTACAGCCTGTGTTTCGCTGGGCGACCTGTATACGAGTGCAAGTTTCTTCAGTCCGCCAAAGTATCGTGCCCGACAAGCGCGCACGCAGCTGTGTCGAGATACTATCGCAATTCTATGCGTGTGACTGCCGTACAGTGATCACTTTGCATCTACTCCAACGACGCCCGGCCCTGCTCCAACGACGCCCGGCAAGCTGTCATGGAAAATCCCAAGGTTTATTTGGACATCGGCATAGCAGGGGAGAGCGCAGGCCGTGTGGTCATTGAGCTTCGCAGCGATGTCGTGCCTCGTACGGTTGAAAACTTCCGATGCTTATGCACAGGTGTGCAACATCCACGGCCCGGGGCTGAGTGCCATGTGCTGCACCAGGTCACACCTGTCACCTCCAACCTTCAGACACGTAGCTTTAACAAATATAACGCTCTTTGGCACAGAGATGCCGTATGTCTGTTGAGCGGTCGCTCTAGTTGCTCGGGCCATGTTTCGAGCAGTACATGCCCTGATACGGCTGAATGTAGCAGCTGCTGTGCCTTCCAAGGATATCACTCATTCTGATCATGTTGCGTTGTGCTTCCTGCCTGTGTACGGCTGACTGTTCGGCTGAAGGTTTTGTTCCTGAAGTGAGCATATCCATCCAGCCTGTACACACTCCATCCCTTCCATCTGCAAAGACGAAACTTCGCACCGTACAGGAGAGAAAGGAATGGGCGTGACAGGCAAGCCGCTGCACTTTAAAGGCAGCGTCTTCCACCGCATCATCCCCAAGTTCATGTGCCAAGGTGGAGACTTCACGGCTGGAAACGGCACAGGAGGCGAGTCAATCTTCGGAAACACGTTTGAAGATGAGAACTTCAAGCTCAAACATGACAGGTCGGGCGTGCTCAGCATGGCGAACGCTGGCCCCAACACAAACGGCTCTCAGTTCTTCCTCTGCACTGGGGCCGCGCCATGGCTGGATGGCAAGCATGGTGCGCATGCACCTTCCTCTGCGATCACCTATCCTGCACACAGGCCATGCTCGAAGCGGCTCTGTCAGCAAACCTGAACCATCACTGCTGTGTGGTGTTGACACACCCAGCCTGCTGATGTTGATGGTGCCCTGCGCTCACCAGGCGCTGCGGAGTTGCTCAGGCGTGTTTGCCAATACGAGTTTCATGCAGCTGGCTTTATCCGAGCGCAGGGCAGCAGCCGTTACAGTAGCCGCGAGATGCTGGCAACAGGGAGCATGGGCGCTTCTGTCAGACTTGCCGGTGAGACTGGTTTTGCGCTCCAGACTGGTTTAACGCTTCGCATGTAGCTTGGCATCGCTACTGGCTTGCCCGTGGCCTGCGATGGAGACAGTCTTGATAGTAGGGGACATTCTTGATAGTTAGAGACATTCTTGCTAGTAGGGCACAGTCTTGATGGTACCCGGGGATATGTCAACACATGTGCCATAGCTGTGGCATGCACCTGGCGGCTTGTTTATGTCTGCTGCTTCCTACGTCAGCTGCAGCAGCCGCATGGCTGCGCTGGCCGCAAAGTCAAGAGGTGCATGCATGCAGTCGTGTTTGGCTCCGTCGTCGAGGGCATGGGTGTTTTGAAACGCATGGAGGCGGTCGGGTCGAAGAGCGGCAAGACCGCGCGCCGTGTCACCATCCGCGACTGCGGCCAGGTCGAGTCGCGGTTGCAGCGCGCCCTCGCCCTCGCCGCGGAGCGCGAGGAGCTCGCGAGCTTCAAGCGCGACCCCGTCGCCGTCGACCCGGACGCAGAGGCGACCGCACGACTGCGTGCGCTCCGCGGCGAGGCCCCCATCGACGCCGAGCCGGACGCGACCGCCGCCGGTGATGCGGACACGGCCGGGGGGATCGGGGAGAAGCGGAAGCGCGACGCGGGTGACGCGGCGGAGCCGCTGGGGCACAGGGGGACCGGCACCGCTGCGGTGCCGGATCCGGGAGGACCCGGGGCTGGGATGGGGGCAGCGAAGGGAGGGGGGGCACGCGGGGATGGGGCGGGGGACGTGCATGCGGATGACGTGGGTAGGGGTGACGGTCGTGCGCAGAAGGGGGGTGGCGATGGTGCGGGGGAGCAGTGGGAGGATGAGGCACTCGCGGGGTTGAATCCGCGGCAGAGGCGGTTGATGGAGCTGAAGAGGAGAGGGCAGCGGGCGCGGAAGGCGAACGAAAACGCGGCGGTGTCGGAGGCAAAGCGGGACAAGAAGGGCACACCGGACCCGAACCTGGAGCGCAAGAAGTGGCTGGACCAGCAGCTGAAGCAGAAGCAGGTGCGGCCGCGGCCAGGTGCTCAGCCAAAGTGCCAGAGGGAGCAGCGGGTTCTGGTGGGTGCGAGTGGCGTGGCCACTCGTACAGACCCCTCGTACAGCCAGAGCACGTCCCGGCGGCCCGGAACCGCGCCACCATCACTGTGCCCTCTGCTTGCGCACCAGGGAGCCGTTCCCTCTAGTCGGAAGCCCTGGTGGGAAAGGCTTCCGACTAGGCGTCTCCAAGCAGCGTCGTCCCCAGGCGTCGAGTGCAGGACATCCCGAGGCCCACCCCAAGTAGTGTCTTGGGCCGACGTGATGCGACATGCGCCATTGCTTCACAGGCCGCATGCACAGCGATGCACATTGACAGCCTTGTCCGCGGCACTGTCGCCGCATGTGCCTCTGCAACATGCAGGCCACCGAGTTGGTGAGAATGGCAGCTGTCTGGCCGTGCCGCCCACCAGAACCACCAGACAGTGCAGCTGTGTGACTGCATGTGTATGCATGTGTATGCTGGTGTGTGGGAGTGGCGTGGGGAGGGCAGTGTGTGCGTGCAGGAGGAGCTGGAGGCGATGGGGTTGTCGAAGAACGACGTGCATCTGCTGGAGGCGTCCGGCCGCGCCGAGCGGGGCTACGCCGCCGGCGACAAGCCCCCCTCCGCGTACGGGTGGGAGACGCACGACGCAGACGAGGAGTACACGCTGTACGAGAAGCGCGCAGCACGCGTGCCGTACACTGGCGCGCAGCGCGCAGCGCAGCGCGACGCGTCCGCTGCGGCGGCGGCGGGGGCCCCCGCCGTCAGCAAGGGCGGCGCGATCGTGATGAAGGACACGCCCGAGGCGATTGCGACGCTGCGGCGGGAGATGCTGGACATGGAGCGGCGCAAGACCAGCGCGTCGCGGCGGCGCCGGTTCGACCCGGAGGCGCCGGTCGAGGGAATCAACAGCCGCAACGACCACTTTGTCAAGAAACTCGACCGGCTGTACGGCAAGCACACGGCGGAGATCAAGGCCAACCTGGAGCGGGGAACTGCGCTGCCGGATCGCTGACGCGGCGTGCTGTGCTGCGCTGTTTACGCTGTTTGCGCTGTGCTGGCGTTGTGCGACAGCGTGCTGACGCACCGGGGCCTGGTTGTGCGTCGGTGCATGGCGCGGGATGCCCGGGGTGGGGCGAACGGCGGCTTGCGTCATCGGCGCAGTGGCGAGATGGTGCGGAGCAGAGACGGCGGAGCCAAGCGACCGCGCAGCAGCTTCTCACTCACGCGTGGTGGCCTGGGGCGGAGCGTGGAGTTCCACACCGTCTGTGGCCGGCAGCGCCTCAGGGTACCAGCTGCGGATGGCACACCCCCCATCGCTGCCGCGGCTGCCGTGTCGGGCTGAGCATTGCATGCATGCGCGGTCCACCTCTGCAGCACCGGCCGTGGCCGGGCATGGGTCCGCTGACGAGCAGCCGACGACCGACAGGTGTTCTGTTTTGTGCGAGCGCCAGGGGACGGTTTCCCGGTTGGTACGCCCTGCAGCGGCGAATGGGCCACCGGCATCACCGGTGGCCGACTGATTGGTCGAAAGGACTCATTGCGGCATGGTGAGTTTCGTGTGCATGGCCATCGGGCATCCCCTCACCGTGCTGCATGCCGCCTGTGTAAAACCAATGAACACGTTTGGTCGGCGCGGCTGTGCTCAGCGCAACGTGCGAGTCTGCCTGACACTGCCATGGGCTGATGCCATGATGTTGTGAGTGCGTTTGCGGACTGTTGCATAGACTGCGTTGCATGTGCCTCTGTTCTGCTGCGCGCAGCCTGTGTTGGTCGTCCGGCATCGTTCGCGCTGTGTCATGCATTCGTACGCACGCCAGTGCGCCGGCCCCGCAGCTGGAGCTGTGGCTGTGGGGCGGCAGGCTGTGGCTTCCGCAGTTTGCGGGAGGCAGCCGGAGGCGGAGAGCACGTGTGCTGTGCTGAGCATGGCCCCCCCGGAACGGAGCCGCCCGGCAGAGGTGTTCCGGATGTGCCAAAGGCCCGGGGGCACATGCTGTCTGCTGCGTCAACGCATGTTCCTGTTCTGGTGAGCCCGTTGCTGTGACCCTGTGCTGGCAAGATTATGGCCTGGACTGTTGACCACGGTAGAGGTCCAGACCTTCGGCAAGTGGGATACACTCAAGGACAGGCGTACCACTGTGTGCATGATTTGCGTGACTGGTACCTTGTGGTGGTGGGTTTGTTGCAGGAGATTGTCTGGGTCATCATAATATGTCACGCACCTGTGACTTGAGTTGTCCCAGGCACCACTGGGGACGGGGTCAGTGTGTAACCTACGTCAGAGGCTTGCATCACACACACCTGTGCTGACTGGCACCCGTCTGTTGGATGCTACAAATTATGGATGGTCTGTGTCACGGAACCAAGTCTTCTTCGTGTGTATGCATGCTGGGAACAGATAATTCTCGAGCGCGCGCGTACAAGCACGTGCGGTGACGACCCAGAAGCTGAGCAAAGCGCGTGCAAGCGCGCTCCAGTCTGTGTGGAGGTGAAAGAGGTGCATTTCGGTGTGCACTGTCAGGCTCGCACCAGTAGTGCCCAATACTAACACACGTCCGCGTGGAACCCGGAGTGTGCCGGGCGGTTTCGTTCAACTTCGAATATGCAAAGTGACAACGTGATACGTGCACCATGTAGACGGGGTTACATTCTGAACATACGCCTGGCCCCACACACGTGACGGAAGAAATGGTACAAATCCGGGTTGTCCATTTGGTTCGTGGTCGTTTCAGGTTTGTGCGATGATAGATCGCTCAGCTAGTTTCCATCTTCAGCCTGCATGGTGCTCAGAACGATGAGGTGCCCAGCGCCACGTCCGTGTGCGATGATTGTTCGAGGCACAACTTCGTTGACAATCAAGGCACAGCGACGCGATACCAAGAACACTTGTACTGAGCCATCGGGCGAAGCTGCTGAACATCTATTGCTCTTGTGCTCAGCGCCACGATAACAACGCAGTCGTGGATCCTTGCAGCACACTTCACGCACTACGTTCCATGGGAGACGCAAATTAAAGTTTTATACCTGATCGTGGTGGTTATAAGGTGCGGGACTACCTTCACCTCCAGTGGTTTACTATCGCAGCATCCCAGGGCGCCATGGACGAGGCCAGGCCTTCTAGACAACCGCTGCACCAATGTGATGCATTTCGGAGCCTGCGATATTATTTTGCATGCGTTGACTGATTGGCTGGGTACCGATCGTGTACGCGGCAGCGATGCGATCCAACGTACTCCGGATCCACATTGAGTGAGCAGGCACGTTTCTGTGCGTCTGGGCTATTGCTTAGAATTGCAACATACGCACATACCAGTCTCGAGATGCCTCGCAGAGATACGGGGCGGCAGTGTGTAATGCAGACACGGTTTGTGCCTGCTGTGTCGCATGTGCATGGCTTTGACACTTCGGCGCTTGCGCGTGTACGCGCTCAGAGAGCGTCTTTCATACGGCACTCTGAAGTTTGGAGTTCGTCCCGCTGCTGCTGCTATTTTGTGCCGCCCACAACATTCAACACGTCGTTCCACAGCCACAATCTCGGGATGTTTGCTCTGCATCCCCACCAACGCTTCCACGTACTGGCAAAATCTCGCAGATCCTGCCCAAATCCTGAACCGTGTCACGTGTGCATCTGCAAATGTGGGAGGGCTACCCCACGGTCAGATGGTGTCATGGCAGGGCTCAAGAGCAGCTCTGCCATCGATACGACCCGAATTGCCCTGCCTGCATCTATTCACTGCCACGTTGCAGCGTGGCCTGCAGCCGGCACACATCCCCATCACTCCACGTGTCCAGACTGCAGCACCAGCCGACGCGCAGCGGCAGCGCCTCCGTTGCCTCTATTTCAAGCAGAGCGTACCCAACCGCGCCGCACCCACACCGGCAGCGCCAGCCTTTGTCCCCTGGGTAAGGCTGCCTCATGCCTCATGGCACCACGGCGCGCAGTCCCATCGTCGATCACAGACGTGGGTTCATGATACCCTGTACCTAACCCGCACAGTGGTGCATTGAGCAGGACAGCCTCCCCCTGCACTCCACGCTGGCATGCATGCAGCACTCGTGCAGCCGCAGCAGATGGAAAACACATTGCCGTACTGCGTGCGCGGTGCGGTTGGGACATGCATGAACAGCCATCACACCGACGCACGGCACGAGCGCCGTAAGCCCGGCGTTCCACGCCGTCCCCGGCTGACACTGTCTGTTCATGTAGGGAGTCTCATGCATATGCACGCCGGAGCTATGCCGCGCAGCCGACCTCTCGTCGCCGTCTTTCTGGCCGCCCTCGCCCTGGCCGCCGCTGCACCCGCCGCATCCCTCGCTGTCTCGGCCCGCCGCCTCAGCAGCCTCGATGACCTGGCGAGCGGCCTTGCGGTGCCGCCGTCGGAGGCGAACGTGACAGACTCCGTGTCGAGCGGACTGGACGCGACCGGCACGATCACAGACGAGGACGAGGTCCCCACGGATGCCGGATTCGACAACGCCAGCGCGACGCTGCAGTCCGCCGCCGACGACCTCTCCGGTTCCATCGGCGACGGCACGTCGGCGGCGGGGCCGCCGTGCACCGCTGCAGCCGCGGCCGCGGCCGCGGCCGCGGCCGCGGTCGCGTTTGCGGCGTTGCTCGCGATATGACGTCGCGGGCACGATACGATGCGCGGCCGTTGTCCGTCCGGACAGCGGCCGTGGCGTCACGAACGCCGCCAGGGAGGCACTGTGTGTCAAACGTCTGGTGGCTGGCACAGCTACAAGGACGGGGTGCAGGAGGAGGGGGGCAGGGGTGCGTGGGGTGGCTGCACGGCCCATGCCCCTGCGCTGCGTGCCCGCACCAAATCCTCGCAGAGTGCAGTAAATACGGCATTGCTTGTCCCGGGCTCGGCCCGAGTGACTGGTTATGCAAGCCTCGGGCTGTGAATGCTGCACAGCGCTGTGGGGTAAAGGTCTCCCGGACGGACTGCCTGCCGGCCGTATCGGATAAACTGCGCCGGGGGTGTTCGGCCGGGGTTTTCATCAAACAAGGGGGCGGCTCATCGCAGTGCGGACGTGGCCGAACGCTGACCCGTGCCTCTGGTCTGTGGTTGAGCCGAGTAGCCGGCGGCAGCGCTTGTGTAGCGACATGCTGCGGCAGCGGAGCGACCGGAGGGGCCGGCGGCCGGGGGGGCCGGCCGTGCTCGCGGAGCAGCAGTGGATGCGGTGGTCAACATCCGCAGCGACGAGATAATCGACGTCTTGAAAGTCGCGGCTGTGCTGTGTATGAAGCAGCTGCAGCGGGGTGGTCCGCAGAGAGCCAGTGCGTGTTGCCGGCCAAGCGTTGCTCGATGAGCTGCGCCGCGCGGACTGCCTGCGGCAATAGACCGGGGTGCAGATTCACATTGGCAGTCTCTCGCAGCCACGAGCTGCTCCGTGGTCCGGAGACTGGCGGCAGCATGCCCCGGCAGGCACCGCAACTGTGTGCATGGTGGGCGGCTCTGGCAGAAGGCACTCTGGAGTGCGTGATGGGCTGTGTTCTGGTGATGTTATGTGTGCTGTTGATGTTGGTCGTTGTGGCGAATGCGAGCCTTGCCGCTGAGGCTGGTGCCCGCAGCAGCTGCCACAGGTGGCAGCTGCCCCAGTCATGCGTCCACCTGGCACTGATGGCGGCAGACCCAGTCATGCCTCCACCTGCCGCGGCTGTGGCGCTGTCTCGCTGTGTTCACTGCAGCAGCAGCCAAGCCGATGCGCCGAGTCGCTGGATTTTCCGGGTGTTTTGGTCGGTGTTTCGGGTGAATTTGAATAAGGCGTGCTTCTTTGCGTGTGCACACAAGCAGCCACGCCTGTCCGTGGCTCTCCGGTCTGAATGGCCGTCGCGTTCGTTGTGGCCCAGGACCACCGGAACAGGAATTGAACGAGCAGGAGAGCATGGTGTGATGTAAACCAACTAAACTACACTGCTGCCTCCAAGCACCCCTTGCTGCCTCCACTCGAGCTCCTACGCTCGCATGTTGTGGTGTCAGAGTCCAACAGGCCCGTGCTGCGTGCTGCGTGCTGCGTGCATGGCAACCCTGTGGCCCTCAGCCGATGCCACATGCTGTCCCCGGCCATGTGGCTGTGGTTGTGCTACCTGCGCTGGTATGGGTACTTATGATCACATTGCCTTGTCCATAACGACATGGACACCTCTGGCGACCGGTGAAGCAGCCGATCATTTCGGAAAAGTGAGTCACATTCCAGTTACATGGCACGAACCGTATATGAGGATTCGGTTCGCGCCGCGAGTGGCCAATTCGCTTACCCGCATGTATGCCTATTCCGTTTAGTCGTGCCCAGCTACAGTGCCGGGTATGATACCGCATATCCACAGTTAATGGATATTGTCCTCACTTAATCATTGCTAGAGCTACGACAAGACTCCGGACTTGACCATGGTGGAACGCACGACATCAGCAGGTTCCGGTACACCGTGCCCAATTTCTCGCGGTGTGTCGGGCTGACTGGTCTGCCCACATCAACAGGGCCCCTAGAACCTTCAAACGCACGTGCTGACGCAACCCTGGGTCCTGTGGGAAGGGTGTAGCTTGCATGTCGGTACCCGACGGCCCTGCACTGGGTGCTGCTTCTTCAGCTGTTTTCCAATTGTAGTCACTAAGTGCTAGCGTTACGGGGAAGGCGCTGGACGGCATGTTGGTGCATCATTGGGACAGCCGGCCACAATACCCACAGTATTGGCAGGTGTGCAAGGTCCAACACGGAGCGATTCGATGGCAAGAGCAGGCGATCGCCATGGTTCCTATGGGGACTCCTCATTAGCGTGTAGCTGGCCCCGGCCAGATAAATCACAATTGCGCAAGCTCTACAAGGGATTTAGAAACACAGGATCGCGTGTGTTGACCTGATTGGCTTCCACGCAGGTGCAGGACATTGCTGCTCACGGAAGAGGGGTCATATCTCTTCTTTCTCATCCATGTCCTCGTGTTGGCACGCTGAGGCTGACGCAAACGTCGATTTGGCGACATACGTAACATCTCTTGCTTTTATATTCGGCTCGCTTCGTCACCTGCGTTGTACAGGGGCACATACTGTCAACAAGACGTGCACATCATGGACTCATCCCACGCTGATTTCAACAAGCCTATCGACGCATCTGCATGATCAGGTTCTGCGTGATCGCTTCATGGGCACAGTGCGACCCACAGTGGGTTTGCAATGCTTCAGTCCACTGCGGCTACTGGCATCACCACATCTCGGTTTCCGTCTGAGCGTGAACAGCTATCTGGATCGTGGACTGGACAGCGCCTGTATGATTCAACGTGTGAATCTGCCCATGCCCATCGCAGATTTGTGGAGGTTCACCTATGTGCACGACGCTAAGGGTCAATACCCGACGAGGTCACCTCAATGGTAACTCTGCGAGACATTGTACGTGTATTATTCCACAGCGATGCTGAACTAGACTGGAGGGCTGTGGTAAGGCTCAAGCGGTCCTGGCTATTCATGCGTGGCTTGAAGCGCTCCTGGCGAGCAGCATGATTTGCTCGGGGACGGATCAATGGGGTAGCTGTCCTTACCTGTCGGGTGACACATGCCAGCAACAGTGATTGGCTTGGCCAGTGCATCTAACCGCTTGCCAACAGTCCTGCATTTGAATTCATTCCGGCAACCTTGCAGCCTCGACTGTTTCATTGCAACAAGTAGATTCATTGCAAGCCCAAGTACCACTGAAATTTTTTGCTTGGGGTTTGCATGAGCACGACGATCTTGCTCTGATCAGCGTGTCTGCAAGATGGCGTCCGCGCAGAGGCGACCTGCGCCCGGTGCCAGCCCGAGCAAGGTGTTGCCACAAGACCTGATGACCAAGTGTATAGATGAAAGAGTGTGGATCATCATGAAGAACAACAGGGAAGTGGTCGGTACATTGAAGGGCTACGACGTGTATGTAAACATGGTGCTCGAGGACGTGACCGAGTACGAAACTACGTCGCAAGGTGTAGTGAAGAATAGGCTAGATAAAATTCTTTTGAACGGAAACAATGTTGCTATGTTGGTTCCGGGTGGAGATCCAGAGAAGGTACAGTAGCAGTTAGGAGGTCAGGAATGGGCATGTGCTCATCGGACCTGGCACATGGCATGCTGCCAGTCCCGTGCGGACATGCCAAGTCAAGCTGGTCTTTCTAGGACCTGTAAAGTCAACCTACGCGGCTCAGAGGACTCCGTGTCATGTGAGTATTTCCTGCCATCTGACCTTGCACTGATGCCAACGCATGGTGTTTCTACCCACCACGTGGAGCTGGGTTGTAAGTGACAATCGGATTGAGATCATATATGCTCATGTAAATGTGTATCTGGCAAAGGAGATTCTGTCTTGCTTATGGCTGCTGTGTGACATGCTGCGGTGACATGCTGCAGTGACAGTGGCAGTGGATCAGAGTGACAGAGGATCATGGGGAGCAGTAGCCTCAACCGCATCACAGGCACCGCTCACCTCGCGTGGCCATCACCAGTCCCTGAAGGAGACCAAGAGTTTCTGATCTACGTGATGAAGATCCTCTTTCCGACCCAGTTTCGTCTGGGTTGCAGCTTGTATTGTACAAACCTGTGCGTCGATTGCATGTTCGTAGTCTCGCATACGGAACGCCAACGCGCGACACACGTGTCGACTGGCTGGTGATACCGCAACGGTGTCGCCTTCCACCAGAAGCAACGTCGGTCTGTAGCAAATGTTGGTGCATGGATCCGAGTTGATGGCCAGACTCTTGGACCGCTTGTCATAGAGAGACGTCTAGTTGATCTTGTGCACAACGCATCACGCAAAGCGACGTGCATCCACTGCTGCGACATCTCATAGCATCGCATTTATATTTTTTCTATCGAGAAGGGCATGGCTGCAGTTGCCATGCAATTTGACGTTCTCCCTGTCGCGTACCTCGTTTGCGTACCAACGTAACCGGTGCAGGATGCAGAGAGTATCCGCACGCAGTTTATGGGATACAATTGTTGGTATCTATATCGTTCTTTATCATTTGCTCATTCGTCGCGTCTCCGGCGAGGAGGTCCAAACAGTCGTTTCCCCGACCAGGTGAGCTGATTCGATCTGCAAGTGTTTAAGACAGTGTGACAATACATGCCAACTATAGGTAAGTACATGTGTTAAATATTCCGTAAATATCTCAAGTTCAGCTGCTGTTGCCTCCAGAATTGTGAGGTTTTTGTCTGTATCTTTTTTTTGGCATACGATAGGTTTTCCGCCACTTTCATGTTGTTCAGGCCACGAAGCATCCCTGACACGTCGGAAATTTAAATATTATAAGGACTGCAGTTTCGCAGAACACCTGCGTTGCTCGCTGCTCAACCGTGCCTGTGCCGTGCAGCTCGGATAGTGATGGCGTTTCGCCTGAAAACCTGTTTCTAGTTGGACTTTTAGATGGAAGTGTGAATGCCCTGGATCCTGACACAGGAGCTACCGTGTGGAGATATGATTCCGGCAGCCCCATGGTGTCTGTACAAACTCCAGACACAGTTGTCGCTGGCCACAGCTCAACGCCCACCTTCTTTCCGGGCGCCGATGGTGGCCTATACCACTACAACAAGGATGGAGGACAGCTCGAGGTGTGCATCGTATTTTACGCCTTGGCATGGTGCTGTTCGTTGCATACTGACCGCACAAGCTGACCACGCTACTGCCCATTCATGCACGCTGCTCCAGGCCACAACAATCCTCAACTCTATACATTGGTCTGCTGCAACCTTTGCTGCCGTTCTATTCCAATGCTGCTGTGATGTGGTCCAGCTTCTATCCACCTGCAACATGCGCATGTTTCTATCCAAGCCCCGCAACTGCCTTGCAACCAGCTGATTTCCAAACACGACCTTGGAGTGCACACCTGAGAGACGATCTCATAGCCACCACGTTTGCCAGAACATCAGTGGCACAGGACCAGCTTCCACCCACATGGGCCGAAGCCTGCAGTCTCCCAGCCTCCCCACAGCAGCGTAATCATACACACAGCACTGCTGCCGCTGCAGAAGCTCCCGCTGTCAGTCATCGACCTGGCAGAGCAGTCTCCAAGCATCACAGGCGACGGCGCGCCCGTCCTCGGCGAGCGGGACTCGTCCATCTTCTTCCTGCACAGGCGCACAGGCAAGCTGCTCAGCAGCTTCCACACGTCCAAAGCCCATGACGAGGCCTCCCCCGCCCCCCTCGACGCCCAGGAGCTGCAGCGCATGCGTGCGTCGGACGTCATGGCCGTCGGCAGGGTTAGCTACACGGTCGAGGCGAAGCACGCGCTCTCCCGCGAGACGATCTGGAACGTCACATTCGCCCACTGGCAGCATATACCACTGCCGGGCACGCCCCACGTCGAAGAGGCGCTCATGAACATAGGCCAAGGTACGTGAGGACGTTGCCGTGGCCAGAATGAGCAGGGAAACACTGTCATACACGCCTCTCCACAGGGCTTCACCAGACATCGGCACCCAGGCAGCAGTGGTGTCAGCAATCTTGTGTTCCCGGGTACATGCATGCAGCCCCCCTTGCAGCGAATTCGGCCGCTTCTGTGTGGCAAGAATCAACTGAACTAGGCCGAGAACCGAGTGGATCTGGCACTCTTTGAACGGGTAAGGTCTGAACGGCATGCTCTGAACGGCCGAATGGAGCCGAGAACTTGAGTAACGGCCCCGAATCTACGACGGGGGGCTGCGGGGGAAGCCACACCACGACTGGCGCTCACGCCTGGTACCCTCCCTGCTTGTCCGAGCCGTGCAACGATCGTCTCGTAGAGGAACACGCGCAGTGCAGGGCTCTTGGCGTTGTCCATGCATGCGTTACATGCATATGCCCAGAGAGAGGGGACCTCAGCTGCGACGCTGTACACGCCGGTGTGTGCCGCGGTCGCGGGCGTGCCGTTTGTAGGACACAGTCTGTAGGAGACAGACAAGAAACACAACAAGCCATGCCCCCCCCCCCAACACGATATGCCTTGTGCAGCCCCGGGCTCAGCACTGTGAGCCTCCCACGCGGCTGCTGTGACTCCAGGCTGAGGGGCCGAGGGGCTGGGGCACATATGGCATGGTAACGTGGACCAGCAGGTGTGCATGGTGGCTCTGGCAGGATGCATGCTCGCAGCTGAGGCGGCGGTGTGCGCAGGCAAGATGGCGCTGGCCGCGAAGGAGCCCCACGGATTCCCGGAGGTCGCGGGGCAGCCGTTCGGCCTGCGCGTCGACTTGATGCGCGTCGTCCGCCACGCCACCAGCTCCTGGCCGCTGTGGACGCGGGAGTTTGAGACCGCCCCGACGTTTGTCGTCGCCAGCTTCCGCAAGAGCCACCCGCAGCTGCCCGGCGCGGCCGCCCCCGCCATCGACGAGGACGAAGGCGGCGCGATACAGCCGCACCACGTGTCTGCCGCGATCGCGGACACCGAGCGGCGCCGCAGCGGCGGCGCCGCCGCCGCGGCGGTGGTGGACTGCGGCGCGGCCGGCTGCGCACCGGTGGTCGTGGGCACCCTCGGCGGGAGCCTGTTTGCGCTTCCGGTGGCGCTGCCGCAGCGCGCCGCGGTGGGGAGCGAGGCATGGGAGGTTGAGGAGGGGGGCGCCGGTGGTACAGGCGGGTGGGGGGGGGAGTGGGAGGCGGCTGCCGCCGAAGGCGTCGAGGACGTGTGGGCTGGCCGCCGGGACGAGGTCACCGTGCGCGCCGGTGTCGACCCCTCCGCCATGGACGACCTCATGTGCCCCCACGGTCCGCACCTCTCCCACATGCGCCTTGCCTTGGGTTCATGCAGCACGCATGTCAGGCCTCTCATGCAGGGACAGCATTACCTGCACCGCCGTCCGCAGGCACCCAGACCGCGCCTGCGGTCACCTGGTTTCGGTGTGGCGGTCATGTGGGAAAAGGGGGTGGGACGCGACGGATGCGTGCAGGCATGATGGACGCCGCTCCGGCCACGTCCAAGCTTCCGCCGTGGCTGCCGCCGCTGGTGCCGCCGCCACAGACGACGCCGCTGCCGGCGCTGTCGCCGCCGCCGACGTACGCCGAGGCGCCGAGCCCGTGGACGGCCGGGTCAGTGCTCGCGATCATCCTCACCGTCCTCGCGCTCACGATCGGATCCGTACACATCCTCCGCTCGCGCCTCGGTACGGGCCACACCTGCCGTCTCACAGCACAGCGCAGCGCGGCCTGCACGCTCGCATTACACAACAGCACCCTTCTTTACCAGCGGCAGCAGGTGCCGTGTTGCCGTGCACGCCGCGATGCATGCCTGCACCAGTCGTACCAGATGCCACGCCGCCATGCTGCCATGCTGCACACCCCCCGCTGGGAACCAGCAACCCCCGGGAAGGCATGCCTGCCGTGGCGCCCCTCGCCGCGCGTTTGGCGGCAGCCCCTTTCACCTCGGAGACTGCCAGCGTCGGGGGCCGCCAGTCGTCTCTCACTTTACTGTTGCCGCCCGACAAGTCTGCGAGGACGTCCGATGCAGCAGCGCACGGACGCAATGGCCACCCGTTCTGCTGACGCTGTGCTTCATGCAGGCGCTTTGGGAGCGGAGGGCGGCGACCACGTGGAGCAGCGGCTGCCGGACGGCAGCACAAAGATCGGCAACCTGATCATCACAAAGCGGGTCCTCGGCCACGGGAGCTCGACGCACGGCACCGTCGTGTTTGCGGGCACCTTTGGCGGGCGCCCCGTGGCCGTGAAGCGCGTGCTCGCGCAGTTCAACGCGATCGCGACGCGCGAAGTCGAGGCCCTCATCCGCAGCGACGAGCACCCCAACGTCCTGCGATGCTTCGCGTGGGAGCGCAGCGGCGACTTCATGTACCTCGCGCTCGAGCGCTGCACGCGCACGCTGTACGACGCGCTCGCGCCGGAGCGCCGTGAGCAGTCGGACAGCGGCGGCGGCGACGTGGAGGCCGCCGCCGCGGCCGCCGTTCAGGAGGTCGACGACGCTGCGCTATGGACGGTCGCGCAGGACGTCGTGCAAGGCGTGCACGTGCGGCCCCCTCTGCGCGCGATGCATGCGTGTTGTGTATGCATGGAAGCGATGCGTGCACGGGTGATCTGTTGTGCAGGCGCTGCATCAGAAGGGGATCGTGCACCGGGACCTGAAGCCGCAGAACGTGCTGCTGACCGTCTCTGGACAGGCCAAGGTGGCGGATATGGGGCTGTCCAAGACGCTGCCGACGCATGTGTCGTCGTTCGACTCGCTCGGGGGGTCCGGGTCGTCCGGGTGGCAGGCGCCAGAGCAGATCCACGTGCTCCCGCCGGCCGGCGCGGCCTCCGACAGCGGTAGCGCGGAGGCCAGCAGCGGCGGCTGCCTGGCGCCGCTGTCGCGGCAGAGCAAAGCGGTCGACATCTTCTCCCTCGGCCTCGTGCTGTTCTGGACGCTGTCGCGCTGCGGCCACCCGTTCGGGGCGGACCGGTACGAGCGGGATGGCAACATCCTACGCCACGAGCCCGACCTGTCTGCCGTGTCGCACAACCCCGAGCTCGAGAACCTGCTGTGCGCCATGCTGCACCGGTGCGCCCCCACCCCACCCCACCCCACCCCGCCTTCCGCCGGACAAACAAGTTGTCTGCGCTGCCTCTACACTGTAACACCACTACACAAAGGCATCCACTCGCTGCGGCCAAACTCGCGCTTGCAAGGCGTCACTTTTATGCGCCGCGAACTGCTGTCCGCTCCCCGCCAACTGTTGGGTCTGCTGACCCCGGAGGCCCACATGCATGTCACAGTACCTCGAGGCGGCGGGTCCCAGGCAGTGCGTTGCTGACCGTCAGCCTGCCCACTGTTTCAGGGGGCCTGTCGCACCGCAACGACTGGTACGGGCCAGCGCGCATGCATGCCCCCGGCACCGCAGCCACGCCGCCGCCCCTGCCGCAGGGACCCGAAGATGCGGCCCGACACGGCGGCCGTCCTCGCGCACCCCGCATGGTGGACGGCGCAGCGCAAGCTCGCCTTCCTCGTCGACGTCAGCGACCGGTTTGAGCTGTCGGACCGGGCCGCCGACGCGAACGCCACGCTCGCCGCGCTCGAGGGCACCGCGCCGTCGGCGTTCCCCCCCGGCACCAACTGGGCCGCCGCGCTCGAGCAGCAGCTGCTGGACAACCTGTACCTGTACCGCCGGTACAAGAGCCACAGCGTGCGCGACCTGCTGCGCGTCATCCGCAACAAGGCCAACCACTTCCGGGAACTCCCGGCCGGCCTGCAGGCCCTCATCGGCCAGCCCCCCGACGGCTACTTCGCATACTTCTCCTCCCGCTTCCCCCGGCTGCTCCTGACCATGCTCTTCTTCGTGAGCTCCCGCGGCAGTCTCGCCGAGCCCGTGTTTGTCAAGTATGGAGTGACCGAGGCGGAATGCTGCAAGTTTGCGTTGGTGCACGTGGCGCCCGCACCGGCGGCAACCCGCACCTCGGCCGCCGCAGCACCGGCGGGGTCTGCGCCGTCGACCCCCGTGAAGTCCGCATCGGCGCCGGCAGACGCGGCCCCGCCCTCGCCCGACCGGCCGTCGCAGTCCGCGCCGGAGCTGAGCCCGACGGTCGCCGTGAACGGTGGCACGCCGCCGCCGCCGCCACCCGCGGCGCATCTACGCCACTACTCGTCCCCGCCGCAGTACGGCAACGGAATGATGCCGCCGCAGATGCCACACGCCTCGCCCACCCTCCCCATGCACGCGATCGCCGCCCCCATCATGATGATGTCGCATGCGGCCAGCCCCGGCCAGCCGCACGCCCCGCGGCCCCCCACAAACCCCCCGCCGCCCCTGCATGCGATGCCGGTCGGGTACAGAGACAGCGGCAACCCTGCATCCTCATTCCAGGCGTTCCCGAAGAACCCTGGCGCGCAGCTGTGCGAGTTCTACGTGCGCACCGGCAACTGCAAGTTCGGCGACGCGTGCTTCAAGGACCATCCACCCATGTACCAGGTACCGCTGAACCTCGTCGGCCTGCCGATGCGCCGCGGCGTGCAGCCCTGCGGCTACTACATGCAGACCGGCGCGTGCGAGTTTGGATCCGCATGCAAGTTCCACCACCCCAACCTGGAGGCTGTGTTCCCGACGACGCCGCCGCCGCCGCCGCAGCCGCCACAGCCGCCGCTGGGCCCCCCCCCTGCAGTGTCTCTCGCCGGCGGCGGGCCCCCGGGTTGAGGGTCACGGTTGCGTGGACTATGTGGCTTGGTGGCCGGGGGGGAAACAGCGTGCGTCTCTGCTGACACTGGACAGCTGGCACCCCGTGGCCGCCTTGCCCTCTTCGCCCGTGGCGGGTGCAGCTCCACAGCTGACACCCGCCGAGGCGCCTGCTGCCGGGGCTGCTGTATCGTACGGAAGGTCACAGCGGCCGACCCCAGGCCAATGTGGCAGCGGTGAAAGTGTACTGATACAATGATGCAGGCATTGCTTTACTCCTGGGCGAGGGTTTGCTTTGTGGACGCACGTGCGTCCAGTCCTTGCTGCTGTGTGTGGACAGATGAACGCCTACCTCATGACCGATAACCCTGTATCGCGTCAAATGGCAACCCAGTCATGTCCGACCGCACCGCCACTTGCGGGTGCCCTTTCCGGACTGATGTGTCCTATGTACCCTCTCGTGTGATGGATCTTTACGCACCGCCGCTTTTGGTGTCTTTTGCACTGCAGTGTTGTGTTCACCCCGGTGAGAGGGTAACTGGCGTGAGCGCTCCGGGCACACCAGGCCTGCGGTGAGGTCAGTGGCGCTGTGATGATCGCAGATCTGGTGCCCGAGAGAGCGCGTCGAACAGAAACGCCGTGCAGTGTGTCAGTGGCACTGTGTGTCAGTGGCACTGTGTGTCAGTGGCACTGTGTGTCAGTGGCACTGTGTGTCAGTGGCATTGTGTGTCAGTGGCACTCGCACTTTTAAGGTTCTTCTGGTGGACAGTGAAACAGGATGTCTGTTCAACTGGTACAGATATACTCAGTCCGAAGTCATAGAGTCGGACTGACCCATATAAAGCATCGGTGAGTCCTGTACATATTCATGGGCCGAATGTGTTGTAGTAGCCCAACGTTGTCCATCGTCGACATAACCAGGTACCTGGCCTGGCATGAATAAGAGAGAAAGATACATTGCAGTATGAATAGGGATTCCGATCATAGCCGAGGAAAGGGCTAGGGCTATGTATTGTGAGGTGCTGGTTTAGTACTTCGGATTGTACTGGACTCATTCAGCTGTAACTGCATTGCTCAGCGTGACGGGAACCAGCGTTCCCATTTGTCCAAGTCGCCAGTCTATATCACAATGTCACAAGTCAACAGAGTGACACCTCACCAAGGCAGGACTGCACAGAATTTCGAAACATCCGGCCTTTGCAATGCATGCACTGTCAGCATATCAGCGGAAACGTGTGGTGATACAGTGCTGATCATACGTGGTTATAAGATGGTGTTGGATCTGATACGCCATAGCTCAGTGTCTGCAAACCTTCAGCAATATCGTCTAGTGTAGCCTTGCTACTACAACTTACCTCACCTGTTTCTGTTCTATTGCCAAGACTGAGACGCTGGCACCGAATTTACATAATGGGAAAACCAGTACATGCTGCAGGCTAGTTGTTATGGAACGCTGTTCAGTCCTGACATACTGAGTGATTCTTGGTGTCACACTGGTCCAAGTGGTGTCACACTGGTCCAAGTGTGGCTGTTTGGCCCATCATAGTGTACTGCGTCTAATTTCAGGGTGATTGACAAGTCCATGTCCCGCTTTGTTACTGGGGACCGCTTTACCTTGTTGTACCTTGTTGTACCTTGTTATAACCATGTTTTCCATACCATTACACTGTTGCAGACCAGCCCCCACGGCACTGTTCTACTTGCAAAATCCCCTACCTGGCCGTGTGGCCCAAGAGAGTTACTGAAAAGGAAACACCTTTCACGAGTTAAATATGCTATTCACCACAATGCCATCGTCCCCACAGAGCGTTCTGATCCGCAGCAACACCAGCATTATTTAGCAGACACAACTACTGTGGTGAGAACTAACACTTCTATCGCCCGAGAGACTCAGACGCCAAACAGTAGACCAGCGAATGCTGCAGCAACAACAGCAGCCAAAGTGCCCGTTTCTCTCTCGGCTGCGTCTGTGAGAGCCTCGTCGATCTCATCAATCGCCTCCTCTCCTGTCTCGTCCACCTCATCCACAGCTGTGTCCACTCCACTGCCAATATCGTCACCCACCTCCTCTAGCTCCTCCCCAGTCTCGTCTACGACGTCCTCCGCTGAATCAATCTCGTCCACAGGACCTGGGGCAGGTGCCATGGCTGTGTTGGTCAGGCTGCGGCCCGTGGAGACAGCTGTGGCGGGCTGTGGCAAGCTTGCCAGCAACATGGTCAGTGCAGAGAAGAGAACAACGAGAACGGATAGCCTGCCCATTGTTGGGTGTGAATTATAGGCTGCTTCTGTGGCGTTGTCACGGTCCTGCATGCGGGAGACGCGATCATTGATTGACAAGCACACCCAGTGCCGAGATGGGCACGAGCATGCAGCAGAGCAGATGTCTCATAAGCCCCAATTTTAACCCTCAGACAGAACTTGGGAATTCTTGTAGAAAGTTTGGCACAGCCTCGCAGAGAAATGCTCAGGTCATGGCACGAACTGTTGTGGTCACATGAATGCCATGCGCTGCGCACAACTTGAAATATGAACACAGCATGCGAGAAACGTGGAGACAACTGGCATGGTTCATGTACTTCCGTCGCATGCTAACATTGAGTCTGGCCGTGCGACGGTCAGACGTTGCAAGGGACTTGTCAACAAATGCGTCCGTTTCTGCGACCACAGTCACGCACATCAGCCACAGTATGTGACAGCAACGATCTGAGTTTAGCAAAGAATAGTTGGTTGAGAGTAAACGCGAATGCTGGACTTGGGAGTCGGCAACACGGGAACGCACTTATGAACGATGAAATGTGTCGTCGGGGAGCTGCACTTGCGATAACTGACCGATCACAGAGAACGTTTGCTAGGTGCGATCAGAAGACTATACATATGAAAGAAGTCAACACGCGATCACTGTCCGGTGTGCACGTTTCCGGTCAGGTGCTGAGCCCTCCTCGAAGAGGCTGGGTAGGTCACCATTCATTTCCGTGACCAAATGCCAGCCACACCAAGGCGACTCGCACTGGCTCCGTGTTCACACGAATTTGCGGTGGAGGTGGTCAACGGCCAACCCCCAGCACGTTAGGCTGCCTGGTGCAAGGACAGCCAAGCACACCAGTGGCCTCTGCTGGTCACATGTGAGGCAGCATGATGCTGCAAGGACAGCCCAGAATCTGCTGTACCAGGTACTGTCATACATCAACCGTTCATCTCAGGGCTACCTCGCCTTGCCAGAATGTGGCGCACATCTGGACATTTCCTTCCGTCTGCGCCATCAGCCATACACCTGCAGCCATCAGCGGACATCTCCGCAATTCTTCGATGTTTGGTGACGACGCGTGTGTCACCCAATCAAGGTTGTTGGCCATGCCTTGTGCATGATATCTGAGGATGTGCTCTTGTGTTGAGCCCTTCGCTCCTCGTATCTACCTCATGACCACCTCGTCTCCTTCGGGTCGGCGGCCATTACCTCGTCGTGCCTCCTCTGCGGGGGCCGTGTG
>JAUMHO010000007.1:1699472-1728000 GCA_032360965.1 Ulva armoricana
TCAACAACTAGGCTTGGACTGTAAGTGTGATCAGTGCCTTGACGTGTTGCTGCTGTACACTGTCAATGATTCATCAGCAACTGTCTCGCTCAGCCGTGCCTAGCTCTAGCGCTGAGTATCTGATACTGCACATTCACTGTTGATATGCGCCAGCGATGCGAGAAGACTTGGGAGCTCATCTTGGTGTCAGGCACACCATCAGCACATCCGGTTTCACGTGTGAGCCACAAGCTCAGCTGCGCAAGCAGCGGTGGCGCACCTGGGGCCCATGCTGACTTGTGTTGTGTCACTACCTGTATCTCGTGCCCTGCCCGACAGGGAACCACACCCCATCCTTGCACTCCGGACCACAACGCCAACTGGGAGGCCAACGCCAACTGGTGGTCCCTCGAGTGTGGCCTCTGCCCTATTGAGAAAGATCGAATGGTTGAGAAAACTGGTACAAAAAATCCAAAGACAATGCTAACAATCTGATATTTATTTCATACAGTACGAAGTACTAATGATCCACTTCACGTGTCAAGTACCTCTATAGACACAACCAGTGGTCCCTCAGCATGTCGGTCGAAAAGTGCCAGCCACTACACCGATCCTGTGTCACAAGGTAAGAACCATGCAGCACACACAAGACACCGCTGCGAATTCGAGTGAAATGGACTGTCTTGCAGGCTGTTACAAGTATACCCAGTCCAAAGAAAATACCTCGGACTATCGCATACACAGCATCAGTGTACCTTGTGCTCATTCATGGGCCAATGTCACACCACGACAGCATGACACCCTCACTACGTCAGGACTGAACTGCCTCTGCCTTACACGCTACACATATTGTCCACGTGGTGCACTCGGATGGCCTTACATTGCATATGTATGTGGCCGTACGCCACACGCATGCCCCAGTCCCTGTGGTATGTTTCTCTGGCCAATCCCCATCCTCATGCAGTTGCACGTCGTGAGCAACGAATAGGCAATGCTACGCAGAGGGCGCCGACTTGGTGTTGGAGTACATGCATGATCGACTGCACCCGCACTGCAGCGCCAGCGGAGACGTGTGCCGCTGCCGATGCTGCTTTACTCGGTGTGGGGTAGACTCCGAGCGAACAAGGGGTTGTGCGGGCAGCATACCCTGAGGCACTACAAGCAAAACATAGGCCACAGGCACTGCCAATGCCTTGGCTTGGACCGGCATAACACTCGGTACCAGATCAACACGCCTGCATGGCGGATAGTGGCGCCAGCATTTACAGAGCACCCGCTGTGCTCTAAACGGCACATCAACACTGCAAAGGCACCCGCGTTTCTACAGCCACCACGCTACCTGTGCACTCTATGGGCATCATCTTCACAGCCACGCACACGAAAAGGGCATTGGGAACAGATCCGCGGCAGCCGCAGCCGCCCTCCGCGGTACTTCTTTGACACCGCTGCTGCCTCAATCCAAGCGGGCGGCAGTACCATGATGGCCAGCATGCTGTGCGGAAGGCATGTGCACCAGCCACAGCACGCCGCAACTACATGCATGTTCTACGCTGGGGACTCTGCCGCGACCCGTGCGGACCGGCCCGCCCGCATGCGAACGCGCACATCCGGCGCCGTCCCTTCGGCCACGGCCCCAGCAGCGGTGCTGGCCCCGCCCCCGTCCGTGGTCGCGGCGCCGTCTGCGCTGCCGCTGAGGGACGCGTCGGACGATTTGGCGCCAAAGGCGCCGATGCGCTCGTAAAAGAGGAGGTACGCATGTGTGTCATGCGCGGTGACCCACTCGTTGCTTGCGCCGAATGCCGCCTCGACGTTGGCCTGTGTCGCTCCGGACACCGAGCCGTCGTCAAAGCAGAACCACTGCCCCGATACGTGGACGTAGCTCACATAGTGACCTACATGCACGCGGATCTCATGCGCCCTCAATTCGTGGTCCATGGCACGACCTTGGCCGGCCGGCAGACTAGCCGAACTCATGCCGGAAGCACGCACAACCCGCCTGGGACACCGCGCTTCAAGACACATGCCGATGGCTCAGTGTGACGTTGTGTGGTGTGCCGGTGGTGGGGATGCGCAGGTCATGCCGGTGGCGGATAAGGTAGGTGCTGTGGAGGCGATACCAAGGACCTGCGGGGTGGAGCGTTGCGTGTCGTCGAAATTTCAAGGCACAGCCGAGCCGTGTTGGGCAGTCGGCGTCAGACGTGGAGCTCATCCGGCGACATGGGGACTGGGTGAGATATGCGTACAGGGGGGCACAGAAAAGCACAGCCGAGGCTGTTGAAGGAGCCTGCGAATGCCAGACACACCCTGTGCAATGGGTGCAGCGCCAGTGCGGAATGTTGCGGTATGGGTGGGTGTGGCTTGATCGTGAACTTTGCGAGGCCTCAGTGTGCGTCCGTGTGGCGTGCAAGCAGGGCATACCGTGAGCTGCCGAGGCTCCCATGTGAACAACTACCGCCAGCAGCTTATACTGGGGCCCTGCACCGTCATCAGAGTCCCCATCGACTCGGCCGTCCTCCGAGTCCATGATGTTGGGGGGCACCAGGTCGTTGCCAAACTCGACTCTGTGCTTTACCTTCTGCTCCCTCCCGAGGGTGTGCAGGAATGTCAGACGGTTGAGGTGCACGATCAGCACTGGTGGACATGTTTTGAGATCGACCCACTGCTGGGCCTCTTGGTATGAGTTGCAGCCCTTGCAGTGGAACTTGTATGCGCCCTCGAGGAGCTCGCGCTTGCTGCATACAATGCTTCACTGTCAGTGTCGCGGTGCTAAACCAGCCGTGCAGCCTTATGCTCGCATTGTATGGGACATGATGTAGCTTGGCCATCCTGCTGGCTCTTGAACGAGCTGGGTGGCGTTGGTAGGCACTGCTGCTGCTTGGGCAGATGTGTCCCTGACGTGTGTTCTCTGCGATGTTCATCCAGGGAACGATTGCGGTGACATGGGTCGAAGCCGTAGTACAGATGCTCATCGTCTGGCCATAACGACACAGGTGAAGCTGATGCGCAGCCAGGTGTACATGTGTGTTTTGCATAATGGATGGGGCCATGGATGTGGCCACACCTATGGCGCTGGCTGTGAAGCTTGTGCTTGTGCACTGCACGGCACAACACAGTTCCTGCAGAGAGACACTGTAATCTGAGTCTAGCGTAAGCTAGAAACCCCAAAAGCTTGATGTCTAATGAGTCCTGCACATCGTTGCCTTGCCAGATGGTACGGTGCTGTGCTGCCATTGGCTGATGCCTCTGCAGCTGTGTGAGGATGATAACACCAACAGTTCAAGGACAGCCAATGAAAAGAACGCAGCTTATTTGCACGCACACTGCCTACATCGACTGATCCAGCCGGGATGGAAGGCGTACCTGGATGCAAGCATGCACTGCTCTAGCGTTGTATCCGGTTCTAGGTTGAGAGTCAGCTCCATGAACGTCTCCTCTCGCTGAGACTGCGTCTCACAGTTCATGCATCTAGTGTGCGTGACTCTCCTTCCGCAAAAGATGTCGTGCACAAACGTTTTTGGTTCAGCTTTCGTCTTCGACGACGCACTGGCTCCATTGGACCCGCTGCTGGTGCCTGCCACGCCATGGGATGCCGTGGTTTCAGGCGGGGATGCATCAACAGCTTGTGCATCGCGGTTGGATTCGGTTGTGCATTCGTGACGGAGGGAAGCATCGCCCTCCGAGTGTACACTCGCCTCACCGGATGCAGCCCGCTGCTTGTTCACCTTCTGCACTGTCTCGTCAAGATTGTGCAGTAGAAAGTTTAAGAACTCTTGAGCATCATGGTGCGCTGTATTACGAAACCTACGGTCGGCCTGCCGGACTGAGTTAATGAAGGGGTTCGGTGAGATGGATCCGACCTGCTTGGGTTGACTTGAGATCTGCAGACATGTTCCACGTTTCTGAGTTTGCTCCAGCACGACTCTCGTCGACTGCGTTCACTGTGACAGAGTCTTGCAGGCCGCTTCGACGCAGTGGTGCAATTGACACCACGCACGAGCAAATCCACGTATTAAGCACGGTCGTAGACCCGTAATAAGTACATCCACTGTAAAGCGTGACATTTTGATCGCACCTCCTTGAATAGCTCGGCCAGGCTGAAGAGGACTTCGCGTTTGTCGCGCTCCCGCTGCGGAACTCCGTCAGCAAACTCAATCACTTGGTCACGAAAGCTTTGGCAAAAGTAAAGCGCTTGTAGAACGGAGTTTACATAGCATGTGTTCCCGAAGTTCTCCAAGCCAAAGAAACGTGCATCTTGGTCGACACCGTGCAGCTCCTTCGCCAATCGGCTACCAGCTTGTCCCATTTATACACTGATACTTCACGCAGATAGATGTAAATCGTGTATATGCACTCACACCATTTCCACGCTGCGTAGTTCGCCTGAGGCCAGAGTGAGCAAGCATCAGAGGCGATGTCACGCAACCTATCACGCGCTCAAAGCTAAACTAACTAGTACAGTGTATGTTGCGTTTGAGAATTATTTAAGCACTGTATTGCCTGTGTAGGCGATCCTAGCGAGGTAAGACTATGCTTCTGGAAGGCCAAGCAAGCTGACGCTAATGTCCAGCGCGACGATTCGTGCGACCACCATGCACTCAGAGAAATGCCGTTCCCCGAGTGCCCCTTACAGACCGCTATATCACGTCAGCTTCTAAAAACTGTTTGTAGCTGTTCAAGAATGCCGGCCTGATAGTATTCCAAACAGGTTTTGACGTGGTAAACATCTACGGAAATGCTGTCATTTTTCCTCACCAATGTGTTTTGGTGCGTTTAATTCGATCGTACCTGCTTGTTGTGCTGAGCTTGGCGAATTCCATTGTATTGTGAGCTGCTGCGCTCATGGGTAAACGCTTGTGCCACTTGCAGCACCATTGCGGGATTAGCTTTCCCAGGGTACATGACTTTCCGAGCTCTGGAAACGTTAGATCCCGGCGATGAGAAGCAGGTAATCCCCGCTGTCATTCTCACTTGCACTCGTTTAGCTGGGATCGATGGCGTGGGATGGGGCCTCCCGGAAAGTTGACGCAACCCCAGCCCGAGCATTGCAGCGTTTAAACGAGCCGCACGGCAGCGCTGTAACGCTCCATGGTGGACATGTTCGCACATGTGATGTCTGCGCACTGTTGTTGGCCAGAGTGAGGGCCAGCCATGCATTTTGTCGACTGGTAGTGCACACTGCGAAGCGGAACCACTGGAGGGAATGGGCAACCGGACCGCAACACTGCCACAGCTGTACTCAAAATTTCTGTAGCTCCAGCTCTTCACATGAAACATGGAACCTGCCCGGCAAGGTGCCTAACTGTGCATACAGTCTGAGACCGAATATGAGTGCCATGCAGTGGCTCACGTACTGGGTGATTTTCGCAATTCTACAGAGTATCGAAGTCTTTGGATACTACATCTTGACATGGTGTGCCAAGGCCCTACTGAGCTTGCGCCTTGCCCTGATCGGGCAGTCCATCATGCAAGCTCCCTGTCTCATTTATATTTCACCATTTGTCTGCCAGTTGATGCATTTGACCACGTTCCACTATTCCTGTGTCACATCATCCTGTTCGACCCGCAAATGACGACACCCGTCACTGTCAGCTGATCAGGCTCGTGTGAAGCGCTGCCTGGAAGCCTGTTGTTCCACTGCTGCCAGCACTGTGAAAGGAGGTTGCAGATGCAGCGAATGGAGGTCGGTAACTGATACGCATCTGTGCTGTGCCTAGGATCCCGCTTTACTATGAGCTCAAGCTCATTCTCATCATCTGGCTTATCAGTCCAAGCACCAGGGGCGCTGAGGTGCTGTACAACAAGTACATTTGGAAGCTGCTGCAGGAGTACGCCTCGAAGTTTGATCCGACCTTCAAATCCAAGGGGGTGCGCCTGCCCCATTGCCTGACAGGCATCTGAATGCTGTGCTGAGTGCTGCTTTGATTGCAGCGGTGTCTGCTGTTGGTGTACGCTTCTGTCCTACAACACAACGATCTACCATGACGCCCGATAACGAATCCTCAATCAGATATGCTTTACATGCCTCTGCTGTCCCTCTGGTGGCTATACCCACTGTGACACACATTCCAAGGTCTCCTGCACCCTGGATTAGGGCGATTGCCTTGCCTGGAAGTGCGGCAAGCCCTCAGGCATTCCCAAGTGCAACCAGCTATTCACAGGCAGCGTTGCGAGGATGCCGAAGCAAGAAGTGCCCGTGATTATGGTCGTGCTCTGTCTGCAGGTGCCGCCGGAGATGCATCGTGCGATGTTCTTGCAAGCAAAGAAGCACGCCGAGAGTTATGGCATGCCAGCTCTGCAAGACATGTTCAAGTCCGGCTTTGACTTCAAGGGTGCTGCGAGCTCCATCTTCGGCGCCAGGTCTTGATCCATGCTCTAACAGCCTGTGTATCTGTCAACTGAATGATTCCGCGGAGACTCAAAGTGTAAGAGTCGCGTGCGTCAGGCCATGCGTACCATCGCACACTGTAGGAGGGCAGACACTATTGACCAGGAAGTAACAATGTATTCCGGTCGTGGCGAGTCAGCTTCAAGACCCACTACCCAACCCCCCGTCCCCCAGTACCGCACAGGCAATCGCTTTCATCATTGCATTGCTTCCGAAACACAGCTGCCAACGTTCATACCTGACTGCTATCACAGCTTGCATGTCTGACTAGGGAGTGACCAGGTCAGGCCCCTCAGATCTAGTCGGGCTGAAGGTGCCGTCGCAGATCGGGCCAGCAATTTCGATTGTACCGGCATGGCCGGCGACAGGCAAAAGCACTGTATGTATGTGTGATTACTGTGAGCACCTGATGGGCAACACACAATGTGCCGGCACTCCTTGGCTGCGACATGCGCCGGTGGACCAGTGGTGGTGTTGCACACATGCACCTGGGCCCCGAAGGGCACGCACGCACGCAAATGCTCCAGCCGGAAAGCATGAACGCTCCCGCAGGCTGCGAGGCATGCAACCCACAGCAACTCAGTGGCCGAGGTACCCTTGTGCATGTGGCCAGACGAGGCTGCATTACATGCGAGCGTGCGCCAGTTGATCTCACACACGAAAACAGATCCAATCTTGTTACGGCCTGTCACCGTCGACACCCCGGTAGCCCTACTAGTCAGCATTCACTGCTCCCCCGGCTTGCGCGTCTGCATCGTCATCAGCCTGCGCCAACCCCTCCCCCTGCCTCCCTAGTGCTTTCTCCCTCACCGGCGCCTTCTCCCTCTCACCTGGCTGGGTCTCATCAGGAGACGTGACAGTGGGATCTGTCGCCGGACGGCCAGTGCCTGGTGAAGGGGTCCGTTTCTTGGGGGGCTTCGTGACTACTACCGGCGGCGTCGGATCCACCCCCCCCCTGCCATCCGGTGCCACGTGCTGCCGTGCCGACAGGGTTGCGGTGCCGGCAGACTGGTAGTAGACACGGAATAGCCACAGCATGAGGAGCACAGCACACAGCGCGGCGGTGAGGTTGCGAAGCGTCAGAATCCGCGACCGCCGCCGCGGCCTCCTCGGACCGGGCAGCTCTGCGTCCCTGCAGCGCCAGCGATGCCCAGCTGAGGGGACTACTTCTTCGGGTGAACCGGGTTGGGGGTTAAAATAGGACAAACGGTCTGATTTGCCGTTGACAGAGATGGAAGGTGCGTGCCGGTGCATCCCAGCCAAGCACCCCTCGCAGATCTATGACATTTCTGCCGTTGGTGCAGCGGGGTGCGGCATGTTGTGACTGTGAGATCAGATGCAGGACAGACGCAGAGGACATTCGGGAAGGATCAACAGCGCTGCCTCCTGGCCGGCGAGTCAAGGTGCACGAGTCAAGGTGCACGAGCAGGAGAGGACAGGAGAGGACAGGAGAGGACAGGAGAGGACAGCCGGCGCACCGCAGGACAGCTGCTGCACGTACCGATGCGATGCGCAAAACTCCGATGCGCAAAACTCGTGTATTTGTGGCTGGCACTGGAAAGAGGCTGTGAAAGAGGCTGCGCCAGGCGGGCATTGAATGCGCGCTAGGATGCGTGCATGCATGGTGGACATGGTACGGCAGGCGGGTCTGAATGCCTCGACGTGAGCGCAAGATGGTGCGATACATGGCCGTGTGCTAACATCAGCATGACTGCATGGAGCCTACATACATTCAACACCGTATGATGATGGCGCATCTCTTCGATGTGCCACAACGTGTGATAGTCCATGTTCAAGCAATAGCTTTGCATGAAAACTTGCAAAAGAAGAGCTGAAGGCTGGATGGCCAGGCCTGGATCTCAGCCACGATTGCCAGGCCCGGGAGTGAGTGGAACCATGGCATGTGTTGTTGTGACGATTGGATGTGTCGGTGTTCCAGGGTCGACGATTGGATATCAGCACTGTGGAACTGGGATGCGCCTTCGGACCTGGTTGTGATCGGGAGCAATGATCCTTGCCTAAAACCGCTCAAGAAGGAGTGCAGAACACCCTTCTTCTTAATGTACTTGGCATTCCCGTCATCATCCGGCCGTGCGGCCGCAGCACTGGACTGTGGAAGAGCTCCGCTCATTCCGTTGGCGGCTGATAGAATCTCCATGCCCGAATGCTGCCGGGCTGTCACCTGAGGTGTCTGTGACAATACTGGGAGATCTGAAAAGCGCACAGACAACATCACTTGGTACACGAGCAACATGCCGAACATACCCGCAAAGCACACTTGACAATGCGTGTGACAAGGGTCGTACCGGCTGCTTCAATGACATGCAGTTGATCTATGTCTTGCAGTTGTGAAAGTGAAGTCACAACCTCTCCAGTCTGCAAGACCACGCTGTTGACGAGACCAAAGCAGACAAATTCAAAGACCCAAGGGGCTAGATTAAATATGGTACCGGGTAAATCTGTGGGCACAGTCATCGCGTATCCCAGCGTGCTGGAGAGACAAGGGCAAGAGAGGGGACAACACACTGCAGCCATGGTCATCGCCTGAATTGCGCGAATCCTCAATTTGTTTTTTACCTGCAGCACTTCCAACCTGTTTATTACTGGATTGCCGTAGGATTTCAGTACCGGCAATCATTGTAGCGTACACACCTGGCTTTCGAAGGCATGCCACGACGTTGTATCTGTGATGGGAATTGCTACTTTTCGCATTGGCTTCGCGCCTTTGAGCATCACAAACACAAGCCTCGTTGCTTCCATGTCAACAGCTATTCGACGGGATGCGGACATGATGACAGATTCTGGGAGCACGCGCGTGGAGATCAACCAGCAACGCTTGCACACCGGAGGAACGCGACAGCGGACAAGAACAATTTAACAGGCTGAAACTTGCGCTTATGGGTTGTATTTTGGTTACACAATGACTGGCTCGCTACAGCTACTTGCTTTGCGATCTCCACGCTACGCATGCATGACTACGTGGTGTCGCGTCCGTGGTGAATTCTGTCTCGGACAGCGGTACAAGCACTACGACCAGACATGGGCAACAAAGCTGTACTGCTGTAGCTCACCTATGCACACACGCGCACTCGCGCAGTGGACTACACTGGCTCTGTTGCAGCGATCAATCGGAGCTCCCCATAATAGATTCCATCAAGCTCCGTAACTTGACGTCAACATAGGCATGAGCTTCTAATGTGTACATCCAACCTGTGTGTAGTGGTTGCAACGAGGATGATCTTTAACCAGGCCGGGACGTGACTGGGTGAGCCTTTCTCTTGACCCAGTGCTCAACGGATGTGAATTGACACCTATGTGACATTCGTGCAAGGACACAGACATCCCAGTCCCTTTATATGGCATTCGAAGCACAGAGCCAGCTTTCCGGCACAGGCAATGCCAGAAGCATTCAGTTTTGGCACTTTGCTGCAGGCAAGGTGCTGTAACGCATCACAGGAACCATGTCGGCAGAAGAAGGATTTGAAAGTTTCTCATCACTTGATATGGAAATGGACGATACCGTCGCAGGAGTTGCGACAGCGGCTGGGAATGGGGTTGATGGGGACAGCATTGCCACAGCATCACAGCCTTCAATCCAGCAAATGGTGACAACTCTGCGAGAGAGCATGCAAAAAGTGCAGGCTCGGGTCGGGGCCACAACTAGTAAAGATGTAGTGGATGAAGTACTCCATCTGCAGCCGCATTCTGATCAGCGGGTGAGGCAAGAAACACCGTCCACACCTGTACGTGAGGTCATGCCTCCAACAGAATCCAAAACAGACAATCAGGACCATGTTTTGGGATCTGCTCTTCATTCGGCTGTGTCAAGGGCCAATGTCGCAAGCAGGTTTGATGTGGTTCGAGATTCTGTCACTGGCGAGCCGGCAGATGTACTGATGCACCCAAAAGACAGGCCTCTGGCAGAGTCCAAGAATGTTCTCACGGTGAGGATCTCTACTTACCTGTGCTATTGGATCCATCTTCCCAGGATGCAGACTGGCCTTCCGCCTTTGACGCATGTACGGCAAGCATGTGCGGCCTTTGAAACACGTAAGATGTCAGCAAAATCAACCTGGAAGGCGGACCTGAGCGTTTGCAGCAGAGTGCCATACGTTCCAGCAGCATCTCTTTGACGATGCATTCATGGCGTCTGCTCTACGACAGATAACAAATGTGTTGGAACTATTCAGGAAGCAGAGATTGCGAATCTGATGTGCCGCATCGACCCGTCAAAAGCTCTTGAGGAAGCTATCGCCAGTGGCGAGGTTGATGAGATGCCCAGTGGTTTCAAGAGGCTGCAGTCGCCTCGCTGCACCCGCCGGCAGCCAGACCCCATCTTGAGCTCACTGCAAGCGCAGCTTGACTGCCTCCCGATGACATACGCAGCACAGTTTGAAGGGCACCTGCGAGACCTCCGAATGCTCCTTGGTCCCGATGTATGGCAGCGCGTTCAAGCAGGTTTGGCAGCCAGCTTTCTTGCACAACTTCCTACTCCGTTAAGGATCAGCAGGTTCTTCTGCACCACATCCCCAAACATGGGTCATCAGCATGGGTTGAAGCACTCTCGGATTTCTGCATGATTGCAGTGCTGTGGTAGGAGCAGCGAAGGGAGAGTTACTGCGCACGTGCTGCTCCGATCCACGTAACGCAGAACGGTATATCCAGCCCTGTCGATACTGTGTGCAGCAGCGCACTCGACGTGATTTGACGGTGTCACTCTGCATCAGCCGTCTGCTGGTAGCTTGGCCATGAAGCTTGCTGTTGCGAATGGTGTGGAAAGCACCCTGTGTGTATTGCTTCGAATAGATCGGCCGGAACTAGTATGTATGTATGATTACATCGCCGTATCCATAAGGAGGTTGACACCTCCGGCAACCGGGACCGAGTGCTATGAGCACAGTGCATCCCGCCTGTGCTGTGTCTGCGTCAGTACAGGTGCTGGGGCCGGTGCCCATCTTGGTCTGGCGTGATGCCCGACATCTTGTTCTATAGTATTACTATTATATATTCTAGTACTCTTATACTTCTACAGTTACTATATTATATAGTTCTATTATTTATATTACTTCTACAATTACTATACTATATAGCAATATTTTTTATACTATAGTATTACTATGCCTTCTCTGCAACACATGTGATTGCTGCAGCGGTGGACTGGCATGACTGGACATATGATGAGAAGCTGGCAGCGCTGTCCCGGGTGCTGTTCCCCCGCGGCCCGGAGGTTGTGCTGAATGCGGAGGAACTGCTGGATACCGGCGCAAACAAGCCCCAGCAGCTGCAGCTGGGGCGCGGGGTGCACCAGCCACAGGCTGCAAAGCGGAGGCGCAGCACCGGCAGCGAGTGCGAGGTCGTGGCGGGCTACACGGGCATCTCTGTCAAGCGCCACAACGAAGGTGTGCCTGCTGGGCAGATGATGGCGCGTGTGCAACTTCTGGTGTGGCTGCTGTGTCGACACACGACCTGGGACGTGCTGCATTCTGTGCATGGTGTGGTAGGCCCTGCTGGTGGCGGTGTCCGCACGAAAGCTTGACAGCTCCTACCGCCGAGCCGGAAGAGTGCGACAGTGGATGCCAGCAGCTGTCCCGGGCAGTGCGATGTCCATTGCAAGTGATTCTGTGTGTTGGGCTTGCCGCAGTAGGCCCGTTAGGTAGTGCACCACCTGTGGAATGGGGGTGACGCCATGTGCCTAGCCCAGGCCCTCTGGACCGGCCAGAGGCTCTGGTCACTGGCTACGTGCCTGCAACACTACCAGTGCACGAACCTGCATGCGTGTGGGCTTCACCTGCGGAGGCCTGTGCAGCGAGCCCCCCGCAGGCCCTGACGGAGGAGCAGGCGGTGCGGCTGCTCCACGGCCTGCGCAGCGCCGCTAACCTCCCGGCCACGGACGGGGGCGGCGACGACGTGGCGCAGCGCGCGGCGACGCTGCTGCGGTCCGTGCCGGTGGCCTCGCACCTGCAGCCGGCGGAGGGGCAGCAGCCTCACAGGTGCGGCAACCACGGCCTTCTCCTGCGGCAGCAGTTGCTACGGCTGGCCGCGGCAGTGGTCGCTCGTGTGAGCGCGCGCTCCGTGGTCAGGTGGCGCGGGCGATGTGGAGCGGAACGCGAGGCGAGTGCCGCGGTCGTGTGCATGAGAGTTTCTGCAGCAGCAGTGGTTACACAGAGCCGCCTGTCTTGCATGTTTCACAGGCGGCAACGAACAGCGGTGTATGCAGAGGCATGCAGTTTGCTCAGGCATGCAGCACGTGCTCAACGGTCTGTGCAAGCGGTTGCATTTGACTCTGTTCGGTAGACGTGGAGTGGCCAGGCGCTTTTGCACACTCTCGTGCGGTGTTCAAGTTTTGCTCACCCCCGGAGAACGCCACGGGGGGATTTCTGGGTGTAAGTGAGGGTATTTTCTCCCAGATGCCGCGGTGGTAGGTGCCTGGACGTGTGTCCATCCCTATGTCAGAGTGCTGAGAACAGTTTTCACACCAGGTCGAGCGACCTCATCACGGCCGGCATGCTCTGTAATGTGCCGTTGGCGTGGCCCTAGATTGTATTCTGAAGCGGGGCCATCTGTACCTGCGTGTCTACACACGATCAATCTTCAAAATCGTTGAAAGATTGAATGCACAGCGGCCACGGCAGAACGGAAGTGTGGCTGCAGGGTGTATGGCCCGCCGGAGACGTTTTGGCTGGACCTCGAGGCTCAGGTGGCAGAGGGGCTGCGGCAGGCGCACCGCGCACCACACCTCATGGACCTCGTGACATCAACCGAGCGCGCGCTTTTCCTGGAGAGCCAACAGCGGCACTATGCGAGCCTGGCGGCGCAGCTGTTTGGAGAGCAGGTTGCCGCGACCCGGTTACAGGCCGCAATGCGGGGGTACCAGGTGCGCAAGTGGTACCAGAACTACAAGAAGACTGAAGAGTTTGCGGCGCGGCAGCAGGATTATGAGGGCCAGATGCGCGTGCGCCGCCCTTCTCTCTCTCTGTTTCTCTTGTGTCCCTTTCTCTGCGTTTTTGTGAGCGTTCCTGTTGTGTGCAGGAGAGGTGGGAGAGAGAGGCGGAGGCGGCAGCGCATACCGAGCAGGCTCGCAAGGCCAGTGCGGAGCAGCGCGAGGCCGACCGGCATGTCGAGAACCTGCAGCAGTGGAAGCAGCGCTCGCGCTACATGCATGCTGCCACTGCGGCTGCAGCGCAGTCGGTCGAGAAGGCTGCGGCGAAAGCGGTGCGCGCCCACGGCCGCCCCAACGCTGCTTTCCTCTGCCGCTCCCCTCCTCTGGCATTGCATTACGACTCGTACGTGGCGCCGGCTGGGGCGTGCCTGTGTGCACTAGTGTTGTCAGCAGGCCGCACACAACCAATACCTTTCCTGGCACGCATCCACACGGATGCGATTCAGCAGATGCTCCTGCTTGCTGCTTCGCTCGTGCACTGGATCTCAGCAAGCACCCGGGATGAGGAGGCTGCGGATGACCCTCTCAGCATGCTTTGCGGAACAGTCAGTCGGACGGGATGATTGATGCTTGCTTCCTGCTCAATCACAGGTGCTGGCCGTGCCGCACCGTGACAGAGACGCAGTCCCCCTGGTAAGTGTATCAGCATGCTGCTGCAGCCCCTTCCAACCACGAGGCGCAAGGAGCAGGGGCGGCAGTTTCTCCAGCACAGCAAGGCCCGGGGGAAGAAGAGCCGCAGCCCAGCCAAGGCTCGCGATGGCCCCGGGAGTCCCGCCAGCGACCATGCCCCCCCAGGCGCGCCCTCTCCGGCCGTGGCCCGCTCTGTGCGCACCCCGGCATGCCAGCCCCTCGACCGCATCAAACCCGGTGTACAGCTCAGCACAGACCACAGCACCTGCTGCCTGCTATCGCGTACCGTGTGAAGCGCGCTGTGTGCAGGGGATCATGCAAGCGCCGACGGCCGCATGCCGCGGACACCGCTGTCGCGAGAGGTGCTGGAGCAGCACGGCCCTGAGGGCGCATCCTTATCTCAGGCACGAGGCTCCTCCCTGCCGCATGTCCCACTCCACACAGTCTTCCCTGCGCACCAGTGCGCCGACACGTCATCATGGCCCCAGTTCAGTTGATCGTCTGCCATTGGCGCTGTCTTGTTCCCACGGCGCTCCCTATGCCTCTGCGCTGGCGGCGGCACGTTGGCTGCGTTTCCCCCCTGAATGCTGAATGCACCTCCCATGCCAGAGGTGCCACTTCACACCGTGCCTGCCTGCATTCACATGGTGATGATCGACTTGCCGGCTCAGTCGACTGGTGGCGCCATCGTATCGCGGCAGCGTGCTGCGGCAGCGTGCTGCGGCAGCGTGCTGCGATCATGGTGGTGCCTGTGGTGATGTTTGCGGCGATCCGGTGCACCCCAGTGCGCCAAGGCTTGGACAGTCATGCACCGCATGCGTGCAGTCACCGCCGGCATCCCGCAGGCGCCGCGGCCCGGCGTCCATCAGCGGCTCGAGCTTCTCGAGCTTTGGCAACACGAGCCGGACGACGGGCCGACGCCGCCGCCCCGACGACACCCGCAGCGGCTGGCTCAGCACGCACAGCACAGCCTCTGAGGAGCCAGAGCAACGGGTGCGCTGCGCCTGCCGCCATGCACTCTGGCGAGGCCATGTCGTCCGTTGGCGGACGTCATGGCTGAATCGAGCCTGTGCTGTGCAGTGTGCTGGGGTTGTATCACGTGTCGCGCAGCCACCTTTTGCCGGCAGCAGGTGTGCGCGCCACGCGTGTGCTTCTGGCAGGTGACTAGACAGCCTTACACCCTCGTTCTGTTTGCTGCACCAATGCTGGCCATGAGCGGAGGCTTCCGGGCTTCTGGACAGCGCCATGATCCGGCTTGCGTGATTGTATGGTCCAGCGTCACTCCCGGCATCTGTATGCCGGCACTTCTGCACGTGCCGTCTACCACCCTGTGTGCCGGACCGGTGCTGGTGTTGCGTGCATGCGCACAGCACCCAGATGCTTCTCCCAGATGCTGCGCGCACCGGCGAGAGCGCACGTGGCCATTTCCCCTGCTAGGGGCTCATCGGCGCCACGTCCGTCACCGGCACACCGGCGGTCGGCTGTCTGCTGTGAGCCACGGCTGTCTGCTGTGAGCAGGTGCTGGACGAGTCTATGGCGACGTCGCGGCTGCGGGAGCGGCAGGCGGCGCGGCAGGCGCGGAGGGAGGCCGCCCGGCGCCTCGGCAACATGCGGCCCGAGCAGCAGGCCGCCGCACGCTCCGACGAGGAGCGCATCAGCCGCCGCCTCGCCGTCATGGAACAGGTGCGCCCGCTCCCTCGGCACGCCCACCACACACTCCTTGCAGCCGCCGGTGCACACCAGATGTGCCGCTCCGCAGAGGAGCTGCTCCGGCGTAGAGTGGTGGCTTGCAGCGGGGTCTGCACTGTGTGGTGCATCTGCACTGGCGCAGCGTCCAACTGCGAACACGCTGCCTGTTTGTGATGAGATGTACGGATATACGATTGCTGCTGTCTTTGGCGGCCTTTTGAATCTGGGTTGATGCGCGGGACGTTGTCCGGTATGTTGGCGACTATCACCTGAGCTGCTGTGAAGACAGGACGCGCTCATGCACAGAGCAGGCCCCTCCGGTGTCCTCGGGTTTTGCTGTTGTCACGACACACACTGCTCTGCATCCCGCCCTTTGTGAAGTCAAAGCTACGACACCTGATTCCGCAGATGAAGGAGGGCTGCTGTGTGTGTGTGTGTGTGGACATCATGCTGTGCTAGGCAGAGTGCGTGCGGGTGGTGCAGGTGCTCGGCGCGGACAACGCTGGGCGGTTCGAGGCCAGCATGCATGCGGCACTTGCTTCGAACTCATCCACGGAGGCGGCCGCAGGCCGCAAGAGGTCCCAAGATGGCGGGGGCCGCCCTGACGACCTCGCCCTGGCCTCCCTGCCGGTGCGCGCCGCTCGCATGCATGCTGCCGTGTCGCCGTGAGAGTGTTGCTACAGAGGCAGTCCGACCCTGGCGGTGTCAGGGACAAGGGCGGGCTAGCCAGAGGTATCAGCGGCTACAGATCGGAGGAGTGGCGACGTGTGGCCCCACCGCCGGTGTCCGTGTGCGCTGCAGAGACACACGCCGTGTAGCCGCCAACCGCGGGCCAGGCACGGGGGGCAGCGACGGCCGAGAAGAGCGACGCACGGCTCCCCTCGCTGCACCAGCAGCTGCGTTCTGTGGTGGAGTGTGTGTTGGAGGCGGCAGCGCGTTGTTACGTGAATGCATGCCAGATCAGGTGACGAGCGCATGGTCTGGGTAGGGGGCAAACACGGGCCGCCAGCATCAACGGGAGGCAGGCAGCAGGCTGCATGCATGGGCACCGCGGCGCCCCGTGTTCCCCTTTCTGCCGTATCCGGCGACATCGGCGTGCATTTCCGGGGGATGTCCACCGGTAGGGGTGCTCTGGTCACGCGGTGTGCGTGCGCGCAGGCGCTGCCGACCATCGCGGAGAGCCCCGGCGGGTCTGTCGCCGGCGACATTGTCCGCAGGCTCAGCTCGCACGCCAGCTCGTCCGCAGCGGGCAGCGCGTTCCGGCGCGGCGCGACGCCGCCCCTGGGCGGCCGCCGTGGCTCGCTTCCCGCGTCTATGGCCGCCGGCGACAACTTCCTCGGTCCCGTCAATGAGATGTCCGTCGGTATGGCCCTCGGTCGGCAGGGTTTGCCATATCAGCCTGCGACACCCCCCCCCGCCCTCCCCCCCACGGGCCGTGCCGCTCCATGGTTTTAATTGGGTTGCCAAAAGAACAGTCGAGCCGACGAGTCTAGGTTCCGTCGTTGTGAAAAAATGGTGCCCATGAGCGCCTGTGCTCTGTCTGTGATGGACCGTTGGCCCGTACGTTCGCAGATGTGACCGAGTTTGAGAGGGCAGAGATGCGCGGCGGTAGCGCAGCACACGAAGCGCACGTCGTGCATGAGGTCTCCTTCACCGGCGCCGAACCGCCCCTGGCGTCCACACCATCCATGGCCGCAGAGGGTCCGCCTCAACCAGGAGGGGCCTGGAGCAGCGACGATGGCAGCGGCCGGCGTGACGGCAGCAGCTTCGGTGACCGCCGCGGTGCGGTCCCCTCAGGTGATGGGGGTTCCATGGCCGGAGCGACTGTGCCGAGTGGGGACGAAAGCATGCATGGTGATGAAGGGAAGGAGCCCGGTCATGATGCTGGCGCCCAGGACTTCGTGCAGCAGGTGCTGCTTCGTTCCCCTGCACTTCCCCTGATTTTCCGCTGCTGCGGCGATGTGAGTATAGGACGGGCAGGCAGTGAAATACGACATCGGTGCCGCAGAACGACCGTGTCATGTAGGTGCAGCGCATGTCTCTGGTGGACGATATGGACCCTGCACCCCACACGCATGCAGCGCATGCACATGTGGAAACAGTTGTTGGCGCCGGTGCTAGCCTGGGCCGGGGAGGTGTGGCTGTCGAGGGCGGCGGCGATCACATGCGTGCTGGCCGCATGGTCAGCACCGCGTCAAGTCTGGAAATCAGTGTGCAAGAGCGGGGGATGCACGTCGAAGTGCCGAATGATGCTGGGGAAGGAGTCACGCCCTGGGCAGCCGGCGCGCGTTACCCAGAGGGTCTAGCAGGAGAGGTGCCAAACCAGCAGCCGCAGACGCGTGGGGCTGCAGGGGTGCCTGCTGGTCAGCACGGTGTGGAGGTGCCGCCCACGGCTGTGCCAACGACGGTGCGGCGTGTGTTCCCGTCGCGGGCTGCAAGCCCCGGGCAGCCCCGTCCGATCGCCGCTGCAGCGCCGTGCGACGCCGCCGGCGGCCGCACGCGAGAGGCGGTCGCCCTCAGCACCGCGCGGGGGCCACCCGGCGCAGCGGATGCGCCTCGAATGAGCGTGGCGGGGGCGCCCCGGCGGCCCGGCTCCACGGGAGTGCCTGCGGGCGTGCCGACGCTCCTCGCGAGGCCGGCCTCCCGAGGCGCGGGGGCTCCTGGCAGCGGGGCACGCTCGCACGCCGGCACGAGCAGTGCGCGGGCGGATGGCGAAACGGGCAAGCAGGCGGATGCAGGTGCAGCCGGTGCGATTCGCGGAGTGTGCGCTGTTCTCCTTGTATGGCAGAGGGATCTTGATGGCCCAGTGCGGCGGCCGCCGATGGGGTGCGAGGCCGCCGTTCCGCCGATAGCGTGTTCACTGTGAGATTCACATCCGCCGGATCTCACACTTGGCTGTGGCCAGATGAGAGAGGCCCTCCCGGGAGGCCCCCTGCTTGCCGAGGGACTGGGCGTCAGCTCCGGAGGCACCCACGAAATGCTTTGCTGTGTTTGTTCGGCAGCCGTGTGCGTCGTGGAGAGGCAATGCACACATGTCCCGCTGCCTGCATCGGAGCGTGCCTGGTGTGTGTCCCACTACGGGAGCAGGGGAGGCAGTTGGCTGGAGCGTTTGGTGCCTGTGACGCTGCGTGCGTGGTGTGCAGATGGCGCCAGTGCATATGGCGGGGACCGGGCGGAGAGCATCCAGCTGTGGCCGGCGTCGGATGACCCTGGTGTGGCCGCCCCGGCGGCCGGGCACACCGATCCTGCGGCGTCCGCTGCAGCCGCAACCACGCCAGCTGAGTGTGAACCCTCTGGAACCGTACCGGCCGCGTCTCAGCTGCCCGAAGGCCAGGCCGACCAACCCAACGGCGCAGATTGGACGCCAAACGTATCCGCGCAGCCCGGCACGGATGCAGGTTCGACATGCGGGTCCGACACAGCTGCAGCGCTCGGGGAGTCCGGCGGTGACGGGAAGGCGGTGGTTCCGGCGGCCGCTGCTGCCGCTGATGCGCTGCTGAGGGGCGGCAGCGCCATGCATACGGCAGCCGACGTGGCCTGGCCCCGGGGCCGCAGCCGGGGCAGCAGCCGCAGCAGCGCCAGTGCTGGCATCAGCCGGGGCTCGGCGGACGCATCGAGGCCGCAGAGCCGCGGCACGGCAGGGTCCTTGCTACTGCGCCGGGAGTCGGAGGTGCGCAGGGACCCTGGTCATGGTGCTGGGAGACTGGCGGAGCCGGGCGATCCTGTCAGTCTGGCCGGGTGGGCCGCCGCGGCAGCAGACGCGGAGCCGGTGGCTGCGGCGAGCGCGCTTGTGCATGCAGAGGAGGGGCTGAGGGCGCAGGGGTTGGCGGCGGGTGGCGGTACGGCACTGCAGCCGTCACCAGGTTCAGGGCCGGCACGCATGGGCAGCATGAGTTCAGCACGCATGGCTTCGCTGGGGCTGGCTGGGCCGAGTGCGCCGCGTACGACCCCCACCTGCACATCACGGCGTCGTATGGTTGTGGTCTGGCTTTGGATACTGCATGTGTCGCACTCTGCCATGCATGGTCAGCGCTGCGCTATACAGCATGGCACGCGGAGCCGAACGTTGCGATGACCACCTTGTTTGCCTTGCCTTGTTTGTACTGTCCCCATCCTGCTGGACCCGATGCATGTCTAGGGCCAGAGCACGCCGAGTCGCGTCAGGCGACTCTGCACTGACGTTGTGGCTGGCTTTGGCATTGGGACGGCGGCCTGTGCAGCGTGTGCGTGCGTGCTTGCCTCGGGTGTGACTGCGTCTACGCGTGCCCCACGACAGCCGGACTGGTCCGATGCCCATGCGTGGATGACAGCATCCGCTGTCCTGTGTGGGTCCGTGTGGGACAGGCGGACGCTTCTGTTTCGTGCCCCCGTGCGCAGGGGTGCTTTGGCCGATGTCCGGTTGGGACAGGCGAGATACCCGCACTCTATCATACATGTCGTTTATCATACATGTTGTTTTGGAGGAAGGTCATACATGGGGACCTGGCATTGGGTGGTTGCTGACAGATGCATTCTCAGGCAGCTACACAAACACAAGCTTGGAAATATCCAGGCGGACCAGATGGATGGATAGGTGGTGACACTCATCTGCATGCATGTGCATGGTCCCATGATGGCCAGTGCCTGCTGTGGGGTGCCTCCAGCTTCTCAGAACTGTGTGGAACACTGTGCTGATGTTCACAATGTGAATCTTGGAAGAGTGGCAGCCCTGGTGTCAGTGAAGTTTGGTTTGGTTCACAGTGTGGCCACCTGCATGGACAGCTGCATGGTTGTGCATCGTGAACAGTGTGGGGTTGGCTGGTGGTGCCCTGGATTGTCTGGACCAGGAGCAGGTATTGGAGTGGCAGTCTGACACAGTGATAGAAGCTTGCTTTGCCCCTGACACACTGCAATGCTTCCCCAAGTGTCAACTCATGAATGATGAGTAGGCATGGACTGAGCACTCTGAGTCATTCAATGTCATCAGGACATGCACAGCCGCCACCTGCCACACCAAGCGTCTGATATCTTTTTCTCAGGAGTCGAAGCTTGGCTCTGCTCTGCAGACCGTTACAGTGGGTGGGCACACAACTCCACCTCTGCTACAGATTTGGTGCAGCCGTCCAGGACCACCCATTGGACCAGCATGGCATAATCGTGTCACGCATTAATAATGTGAATGCCATGGTGGGCTTGTGGTCAACCCTGCATGTCGGTGCAAGCTTATGCGAATGGAGGGACGTGAGGGCTCATATCCCTGCAGGCACCTCCCCGACCCACATCATGGAGGAGTCCGCCCTGTCACTGCAGCAACTGCCCCCGCCCGAGTTCCTGCCCCGCATCCGCACGAGGTCTTCTGGGAGCCTCATGGGCGCGCTCTCCCCCCCATCGGGCCGGTCCTCAAACCATGACGATGACCTCCGCCTCCCCGGCGGCCTCCAGGGAGACCCGGTGGGCCACGGCGGTGGTCTGGAGCATACCTCTCCCCGATGGCCTGGCCAGGTGGACAGAATGGCGATCGGAAAACACAGCGGCGGCGGTGGCGGTGGCGGAGAGATGGAGCACGGCAGCGCCGACCTCGTGGCCGCGTTGCTGGGGCAACTGGACAGGGAGCTGGCAGAGACGGCGCAGCCGCCGCCCGCGCAGGCGCGATCCACGCGGCGCACCGGCGACAGCACCGGGGAGGCGCTGCCGGCCTTGCCGTCCATGGCTTCAAGTGCTGCCACCGCGGTGCGCGCCGGTACCGCTGGCTGCGGTCATGTGACTCATCATGTAAGCTTTTTACATGCTTGCATCTCAGCTGCCCCCCTGGGAACCAGCCCCACCGCTGCTGGTTGGTTGCTTCGGACGGCCCATGGCATACGCGCGTGCGCTGCGGGCCCAGGGGCCGTGCCTCTCTTGCCGCCTCCTGTGTACCGACTGATCGATGGTGCAGTCAGCACCCCGCCGTGATCGGTACGGTATCCGCCGCTGATATCCACCGTGACCATGGAATGATCCGGGACCGGGGAGGGCAGCGCACACAGGCCGGTGTGGCTGGTGCGAGCGTTTGGCTGTGTGCGTGTTGCATGCGTGCGGTGTAATGTGCAGGCAAGGAGGCGGGACGCTGCGCCGGACGGAGTCGCAGTCGGTGGCAGCAGCGGGGCGACAGGGACGCTGGCGGGGCAGCTGTCGCTGACGGCATCGCTGCCGACAGTGCGGTCGTCCATGTCGCAACTCAACGAAGTGATCATGCAGCTGCGGCAGGGGCACACGGATGGGTGCGCCGCCATCCCAATCCCCCCCCCCCCCCTCTCTCCGCTTAGGTGCCCTGGACTGTGAGTGCAACCGAGTGCATGTGCAGAAAGGAAGCGTGTAAACAAATGCAGTGCGCTTCTTCCAGTTGCGGCGGGGGAAAGCTATGCCATGACTGTAGTAGTGCACATCATGTCCAGAGCAGGAAGGGCCCGTTCGGCCTGCGGTGGTGTACACGGCATGAGCATGCCATGCGTGTTGCTGTTTACAGCTAAGTGCCTGCTGCAGTGCTGGGGATGTCATCAAGCGTGTCGGGCCGCCTGGTGACCCAAGAGCAGCTGCCCGGCGCTGATGCAAGGCTCACCGACCCCTTGATGCATGCAACGATGTTGCTAGCACGCATGACCGCACAAGGGTGGACGCCACATGGCAAGTGTTCATTGTAAGCGTTTGTGGCATCACACTGGGCTCCCAACTGCGAGTTACAAGCATGCTGCATCACGCGACAGCTTCTGGGGATCCACCCTGATTAACTGAGAAAAGTGACATATCTTCGCAAATACACCATAATGCGTGTGGGACTCCCGCACAATGGCAAAGCGGCAGGACAAAGCCCCAACAGAACTGCCACGGCTCGGCATGGGCACCCAGTATGTGGTCGCCTGGCTGCCGCCCTGCCTCACCGATGACCAGAACAGATGCAGGCCGCAAGGAAAAGGTCACAACAAAGTGGAAATACGGAAAAAATATAAATCATTGTATTGTTTCAAACAGTCACTGCATCACTGCCACCTGCGTTGGCATCTTCATCTGCCCTCGCATACAACATCGGGTTGCCTTCTGAGACGGCATCTTCCTCATCAGAGTCAACATTTTTGTACGCCACAGATGCTGCAACGCTGTGGACTTTAGTTGAGAATGCTCTGAGCACGATTTCTGTGGCGTTCTCAATTGGGCGCTCCTCACTATCCGCCCATGTCTCGGGCACATCTGCATCCTGGTCTGTGAAGAGCAGTAGGTCGAACCGGCCTGCAGGGCAAGGCGTCTGACCAGGCTGGCGCACAATAACCAACGAACGCGCGATGCGGGAAAACCACCCGTCCCCTTGCTGCTTGCACTCACTGCTTCCACATGGGAGTGCATGCTGCTGGCAGACGCTGAGCTGCAGTGCGCCCCTCAGGGTCAGGGAAACAACGAATGCCGCATGGCAGTCGCTACAATTGACTGGATTGACTGCTTCAACCTGTGACAGAGAGAGAGCAGCCAACTCTGCAGCTCGAGCAACTCTGCAGTGCTCACCACTGAGCCGTTCCATGCAGCATGCTCCAGCAATACCGCTTGTCATCAGCGCTGTGTCCATTCAATAGCTTTGAGGGGCAAACGAACAGAGATGACCCGAGACAAGTGTGGTAGCTGTGTATTTTTGGCCTTTTGGCGGTGCTAACACGTGCGCGGGAGACTGGAGACAGCTGGACCTGACCATCCGCTCAAGGCAACATATAAGCCACAGCTGATTTCCTGTGGTACCTGCATGAGGATGGAGCCTGAGGAAGCGCACATGGCTCGTCGATTAGCGGCAGAAATGTGATGGTGGAAGTGATCTGTCTGATGATAGCTGAGATTTCTTTGTGTATGTCCTTATCAGACTTCTCCGGCCACGACCTGCAAACGAAGAGGCGGTTGAACAACACCGGACGTGGAAGGCAGGGACCCTGGGCAAAGCTGATGATGCTTTTCATGCATGCGCTGGCACTGGGCATGTGGCTGACTGCATGCATACACTGCTCTGCAACCAGGAAACAAATGCCATGTAGAGTGAAAGTCCATGATCGTCATCACGCTTGCTTGGAGAGCTGAGGAATAGGGCGCAATGAGTGTGCAGGGAACGCACTTGGCGCCTTCCACCACATGCTGATCAGTCTCAACTTTGAAAGTCCACTGCTCCAGCACCTCATCTGTGACTGCACTTATGAGTACCAGAGACACCCTCTGCAGCTGGCCCTTCTCCACCCAGCTCTGCATCTGTTCTGCGATGTTCTTCAAGTACTTATCTAGATCCTCCTGTTGTGCTAACATCACGGTCATGCCATACTTCTTGGCTCCGTGAAAGTACTCGGCTGGATAGATGCCTCGTTGAAAGAGGATGCTGCACAGCAGTTAAAGAATGCGGTCAAAGCCGTTCGCTGCTGGCTGTGCCACACATGGTGGAGCATATGTCCGGGCGTGTGGCCACACCTGCTTACCGCGAATTCGAAGAACTCAGTAACAATCGCAGTCGATCCTTTCAGCGTGATCACACTCCGAGTAGCCTGCTGTGTCACCTGTGCCATTTGGACGGGCTTGGCCTCAAAGATTCACCACGGAGTCGCGGCGTGCGATGCCGAAGCTGGATGGAGTCGAAGTGCCACCGCTGCCAAAACCATACACCCCGAGAGTATAAAAGGAAACGAAAAGCGAATTACTTCAAGCACGTACAATCTCTAAGGTTGACACCGGAAAGTGAGTTGCGTTGGGCAGCAACATGCACGGGCGCAGCGCGGTCTTGGAAGCGTGAACAGTCGATCATCTATGGAATGCAGCGCCTTGGGTGAGGGACGAGGCGCAGAGTTTCGTTTGGTCAGAGGCGCATAGCAACATGCTCAACGTCGGACAGAGCCTGACCGTCGCGATTTCCGGTACTACAAATAGATTATGCAGGTGCACGCAGATGCATGCAAGCATTCACAGCGCCTCGGTTTGGATGCCTTAGCCACCTTTGACGACGGCGGCCGCATTGTGCGTCTTGGCGGCGCTGTCGCACGGCTCCGCGCGTTCACCTCCGAGGGGCCGCAGTCCCCAGTTGGTATCAAATTTACCCAAGTATGGCTCCGTTGAAGAAATTCGATGTAGCTACTCAAGCTGCGCGCGGAATCCCCCAGTCCCGAATCCCGTCCGTTGGCACCCGAATGCTGAACACCCTCCACAACCAGTGTTGAAGCGTTACCGCAGTCGCCCAGCCGCAGTGACAGTACATATATCCAATTAAATTTACTTTGTTCCGACGTGGCTCATTCTTTGCGCAGAAGCGGCGTCGTCGCTGTACGGACACGCCCATGCGCACGGCGAGCGCGTTGGGATTTCGCGTCACTCCATTAATTAATCAGCAATCGAAGGAGCATATCAAGTAAGAATATCTGAATACATCTGGGGCGATGTCGGACGCTGTAGTTTGGGAGGTGCGATCTGCGCGCTGCAAATGACGTTGCCCCACTGCGTTGGCGATGATACGGCAGGAGAGCGCCAGTGATCACTGCCATGTCGCCAATCTGTGAAATTCCCATCTGCTATCCTGCACGAGAGCGTGCACCCCAGATGCAGTCTTTGCCGTGTCCTCGCGCGACACACCCGAGCACCACGGCGCCCTCGCTGCAGATCATCAACCACGGCCACTGCAGCTACAAGGCCAAGACAGACCGTCAGAACTTCTGCCGGAACGAGTACAACGTCTCAGGGCTTTGTAACAGGTCGTCGTGCCCTCTAGCAAACTCGAGGTATGCCACAATCAGAGAGGACAAGGGGCGAGTGTACCTCTGCATCAAGACCATCGAACGAGCGCACACTCCCAACAAGTTATGGCAGAAGATCCGTCTCAGTACGTCTATCAACCCCTCCCTGCTCTGTCTTCTTGGAAGCTGCAGGCACAGGCGTTCATGCAGTCCCACCTCTGCTTCATCAACGGTCTGTCTGACGCATACAAATCATGCAATGCTACCGCCTGACATCCTTCTCCATGCCTGGCGTGATGGCGGACGGCCACTCCAGGGAGTACGCCTGCTGCTGCCTGTTCCTCTGCTGTCCGCCAATGTCACATACGCCTCATTGAGCCTCATCGAGCCAGCTAAACGCCCCAATCCTGCAGCCTAGCAGGCTGCAGGTGAACGGGATCCACACGCACACAGCACGACGCACGTGATGTGCGACGGCCTCTCCAGCACGCTGGCCTTCACTACCCCTGCGGACCTGGCTTTCCCACACCTTCTCCTCGGGTCCGGCGCTCGCATCGGCGCACCGGTCACGCAGACAGTGCTTCATTGAGCCAGCGAATCTAGTTTGTGGGTTTTGGGACAGTATGCAGGGCTGTGAGCCAACGAATGAGTGCGATCATCGTGATGAATGGACCGGTTCAGTGCCATGGGTGGTTCAGTACCATGATTCATGGCAGTGGTTCAGTACCATGATTCATGGCAGTTATCCAGCATGGACACGGGTTACAGGCAAGCAGTACATGAAAGCTCTCGAGCAGATCGACGACCACCTGGCGCACTGGCCCAAGTTTCTGGTGCACAAGAACAAGCAGCGGCTGACGAAGATCACGCAGTACCTCATCCGAATGCGCAAGCTCGCGCTCAAGCCACAGACCAAGATTATCACCGAGCCGACCAGGTTCGTCTGCACCTCACCGAGCCTCTCAGCCCCCCTCACAACCGCCTGTCCGCTGAGTAACCCCCATGCCTCTGACTGTCCTTCTCCTCGGGGGCAGCGCCTCGTGCAGCGCAGCCGCAAGGCGTGACGGCCCACTACAGGCGGGTCACAGGCGTTGGCGTGGGCCCTGCATGCTCCTGGTGCTTGCCAGGGATGAACGGAATACGGGTGCAGACGTAGGGGGTGTGCAGGTTGAAGAAGATGGAGCGGAGGAAGGAGGCAAAGGCAGAGAAGGCGGCGAATCTGACGGGCGCGATCGAGGCGGAACTCATGACGCGCCTCAAGAGCGGCACGTACGGGGACATATACAACTTCCCCATGGCGCAGTACAACCGGGTGCTTGACTCGAGCACGGTGCCGGATGAGCAGGAGATGGACGCCGCAGGGAAAGCGGCCGCCGCGGCGGCGGGCGACGGGGGCAGCGGTAGTGAGCTTGACGAGGACGAGCAGGAGTTTGAGAGCGAGGTGCGCGACTTTGTCAACCCCCTGTCTGCTCCCGCCAGAGTCGCCGTGATTGCGGCTGCGCTGCGCGCGTCGGCGATCGGGGGTGCATGCGCCCGATTGACGCACTCGGCAGGTGGATCCGGCGAATGCTCATGTGAAGGCCAGGTGTGGCAGCAGAGGGGCGGTGTTTTGTGAGCGCCGTCTAGTGTCGGCGTTCGGGCAGCCGCGGCTGCAGATCTGCGGTGGTCTTCACACGCAGCCGCGCGGAGGATGGACGGGAGTGTGACTCTGGACGGGGGGGGCCGCGCGTGATGTCGACGCCTCAGCGCGTAAGGCCAACGCTGCTACTGGTGCACGTCTCGCCGGGGCTGGAGGTGGAGTCGCGTGTTTATGCGGCACACGCATGCAGTGGGGGCATAGGGCACGCACATCCTTCCAGGCGATGACAGGCCAGTCGGGCAGCGTGGTGTCCAGCAATGCTGTGGCGGTGCGTGCAGGACGAGGAGGAGATCGAGTATGTGGAGGATCTGGATGAGTCAGACGACGAAGACATCGAGGATATCGCGGCGAAGCTTGGCCGGTGGTCTGAGGCGGCGTCGGGCAGCGGCAGCGAGAGCGGCAGTGGAAGCGGCGATGACTCCGGCAGCGAGTCGGAGGAAGGGGGGCCTTCGGCGGGCAGGGGGGCGGCGCAGCCGAGCCGCGGCCCGAAGAGGCGGCGGCGTGACGGTGCGGCGGCGGCTGGTGGGAAGAAGGGCCGCGTGGAGCTCGAGGTTGAGGAGGAGCTGGATACGGGCCGCCGGGTGCATGCATGAGAGCAAGGGAGTTAACAGTATGTGCCCGTGTCTGCAAGCGCTCCGGGCGGCAGTTGATCAGAGTGTATGATAGCATGCAGCAATGGCAGGGCCTCAGTATGGCAGGGGATGCAGGAGATGCGGTCAACAGGCCCTCGTGATGAGGGCAGCAGTGTGACAGATGCCGGTCCAGCCTGCAGCAGCGGCACCTCTCCCACTGGTCAGGTGCCGATCGGTACCTTCAATCTGATCGGTACCTCTCCCATGTTCAGCCTCTCCATCCGCCCCATCTGGGTTGAGTCCTCTCTGCTCATGCATGTGATCACATCTCCCACACAGCAAAAAAGAGGAGATGATCGGCGCTCCCGTCCAGCTGGCATGACCACCGTTTCTCAAGGTTGACCTGGTTTGGTTCACTAGAGCATGAGAACACCGTATGTCATGTAACGGAAGGGCAATCCTGGTCACAAGGTATTCCGGTCCGCAGTAACAGACCAGGACTGTGGCCAATTCGCTTACATGCAGTAGGTCCATCCCGTCAAGTTGTGCATGGCTGCAGTGCCGGGTGTGACACTGCGCATGTACGGTTTAGAGTCACGAGAAGACTTCGGACTTCCTCTTGGTGTAAAGCAGAACATCAGCACAATCCGTTTCAGTGGTGTCGGTGAGTAAAGGTTGGCATAAGGGAACGACGCCGTGGTGCCCCAAAACAGGGTGGTAACAGGCGCGGACCTTACCGCAGCATCCGATATTTAACGCAGAATATATGGGAGAACGTGCATTCCAACAATAAAATGCATTAAAAAAGTTCGGCTCGGCCGTCCGTGGTACAGAGGCTGTCAGTATAGCCAAACTGAGACTGCTGTCAGCGCAGGGGGGTGTGCACTCAGCCCCCTGGTGGTTTCAGTGTTGGCGCGGCCACCCGGGGCCCCCACTGACGAGTTTAGGACGTCCATAGGGCATAACTAGGTGGTTTGAGAACGTCTACAGCCTTTT
>JAUMHO010000007.1:1732910-1757774 GCA_032360965.1 Ulva armoricana
GGGTTCAATCGGTCCCGGTTGCCGGAGGTGTCAATGTCCTTATGGATACGGCGATGTAATCATACATACATACATGTAACTACATACTGCCTCTGATTCGAGACCTGTACGCTGTGGCGTGATGCACCTGTGACCGTGCCCCTCTTCGATGTAACTACATACTGCCTCGCCGCGCCGCCCTGATTTCTGCCATCATCTCGGCACCCAACACTGGCGAGGTTGCCTCCTGCTTGTCCCCTGGGTGAGCATGGCAAAGGAAACACCCTTCCTCCCCTCCATTCTCCCACCAGCCTTCCGTTTAGTGTTGTGTTACACCGCATGCAGAGCGCATGCGGCACGGTATGAGAAGGAGTTCTTTGACGACCTCGAGGCGCTCGGGGTGCGGCCGCCGCACTCCATCCCCCGCATCACAGACCACATGCCACAGATCATCGCCTTCATCGAGCGCATTGAGAAGCTCGGCTTTGCGTATGCCGCCGGCGCCGACGACGCCCGCCGGAGCGTGTACTTCGACGTCGCCGCCTTCCGGAAGGCCGGCCACCGCTACGGCAAGCTCGAGCCGTGGAAGGTGGGGTCGGCGGAGCTCGCGGCCGAGGGCGAGAGCAACTTCGCGACGCGCGAGAAGCGCAGCGACCAGGTGCGCGCCGGCATCCGTTGCCTGTGGCTGGCCAGGCTGCCTGGCGCCGCCGCCCGCGGATCGACCTCCAATCGAGGCGGCGGCTGCACCCTGATCCGATCCCTCACGGCTGAGGAATCCCCTCGCGAGCCCATCCGTGTGACGCAGCCGTTCACGGTGATGCCAACGTGGCGATGAGTGACCGTTGAGTGACCACCAACCTCGCACGTGGTCGCACACGCTGGTGTTCAGAGACTGTGATTCGCAGTGCACACATGCTGCGTGTGGAGTTGGGTTGACATCATGCCGAGGGGTGTGGCGGTTGCTGCCGGTCTGTCCCGTGTGCGCCGTTGACCTGAACTTCTTGCGCTCAATCCACGTGTTGACGCCCAGCGACTGTGGATTCGTGAACCGAATCGCCGTGATCGCCGGGCACGGTCGTGGGCAGGTGGCTGATGCCAGTGGGCGCGCTGTGCAGGACTTTGCGCTGTGGAAGGCGTCCAAGGCGGGGGAGCCGGCATGGGAGAGCCGGTGGGGCCCCGGGCGGCCGGGGTGGCACATCGAGTGCAGCGCCATGGTCGACGCCGTCCTCGGAAAGCACATCGACCTCCACTCCGGCGGCTCCGACCTCAAGTTCCCTCACCACGACAACGAGATCGCACAGAGCGAGGCTCACAACTGCGGTACGCCGCCCCGCCTGCCGCACGCGCCATGCACCCGCGCCATGCATGTCCGACGACGGTGCGCCTGGGGCTGCGCGGCTCCCCTGCACTCCGCCTCCCGCATCGGCGAGGTGTGCATGCATGTGAGCGACGCATGCAGGGGACTGCCCACCGACCTCGTTCGGCGAGCAGTGGTGCAACTACTGGCTGCATAGCGGCCACCTCAGCATCGACGGCCTGAAGATGTCCAAGAGCCTAAAGAACTTTATCACGATCCGACAGGCGCTGGAGGAGTTCACGGCGCGGCAGCTGCGCCTCCTGTTCTGCCTGTCGCCGTGGGGCTCGCCGCTGACGTTCAACCAGCGAAGCCGCGGCGAGATGGTCCAGAAAGAATCGACCATCAAGAACTTTTTCCTCGCGGTCCAGGCACGCCCCCCGCCCCCTGAGTGTAGGCCTTTGCGTGCTACACCGTCGGTGCGATTGCGAGGCGTGGTGTGCATGCGTGTGCAGGTGGTCCTGCGGCAGAATAAGCTCGAGGCGAGCAGCACGGAGGCGATGCCGGTGCACCTCGACCTCGCGCAGGCCATCCTCGACTGCCAGGCTGCTGTGCATGCCGCGCTACTCGACAACGTGGACACTGCGGCCGCGATGGACCGTGTCCTGGGTGCGTGAACGACTGGGTGTATGCATGGGGGCTGTGGTGCTGGCGGGTGTGGTGACAGGCGGCGTCATGCAGGTCTTGTCAGTACCGTTAATGTGTACATCAACCAGAAGTGTCCGGAGGCGGGGGTCGCACCCGACGCGCTGCGCGTGCGGCAGGCGGCCACGTACGTCACCCGCATCCTCGCGACGTTTGGGCTCACCGATGGCACCGCCGACCGCCTCGGCTTTGCCGCAGCGCCGACCACCGGCGGCGGCGGCGGCGCCGTCACGCCCGGCGGCTCGGCCGCGGACGTCGCGGCGGTATTTGCGTCGTTCCGGCGGGACCTCGCCGCGCTGCCGTCAGTGGCGGCAGCGCCGCCAGAGGCGGGCGCGGCGCTGGCCGCCGTGTCGGCGGTGCCGTCCGACGCGGAGATCCGCAGCATGACGGCCGACACGGCGCTGGACGCGCTCGCGTCGGTGCGTGACGCTGTGCGCTCCGTCGCCCGGGACGCCGGGGAGGCGCGGGGGGCGGTGATGCAGCTGTGCGACGACCTGCGCGACGTGACCCTCGTAGACATCGGCATCAAGCTCGAAGACAAGCCGGACGGCAGCGTCTGGATGCGCGTCGACCCCGCAGAGCTCCGGCAGGAGGTCCGTGCCCACGCACCGCCTGCCCCTTCACCTCCGTTCCCTCGGCACATGATACTCCCCCCGGCGGTCAAGCACCCACACCCTCGCCACCGCAGCCGTCGTACATCATGGCAACGCGGCAGCCCATACGCCGCACCATGCCGGCGGTGCCCCACATTCCGGCCACTCTTAGCGCCCTGCGAACGGTTCAATCGGAACCCCGGCCACTGGGGCTGCCGCACTCCCCACGTCCTCCCTGGGGTCTCCTCCAGGGGCATCACAGGCCGCACCTGCATGCAAGCCCTGCACAGCCGTGGGGTGCTGACTCCTGCCTCTGCACAGAGCGCCGGAGCGGCACATACTCGTTGTGTGGCATCAGCGCGCAGCCGCTCACGCTGCCCAGCAGACACCACCGCTACGCACGCCCATCGCAACACTGCTTCGGTCGCTCGCCACGCTCGCCGCATCCGTCCCGAGTCTCTTTGGTTTGAACCAATCCACACGATCGTGCTGTTGGTGGTCAGTCTGGTCGGCCGGTGCCATGTGTGCCCCATATCTGTCCACCTGTGGCCAGACACGGCCGCACCAGCCATGCATGCGTGGGCCTCCGTAGTCTGTCACACGCATTCAACACATGCACCGGGGCGAGCGGCGCGGCTGCATCGGTGCGGAGGTGCGTGGTAGCTCACGTGCTTCGGGCTGTGCGCAGATCGTGGAGCGCAAGCGCGCTGCGGCGATGGCGCAGGCGGACAAGGCGGAGCGCAAGCTGCAGCAGGCGCGCGACGAGCTCGCCAAGGCGGAGGCCGTGCTGCAGCACGCGACCACGGCAGACGCGCTCGCGGACCGCTTCCGCTTTGGCGCTGACGGCGCCGTCACGCACGAGCTCAAAGAAGACGTCTGGGAGGTATCTATCACCCCCCTTGCCACCCCGATACATGCTCCCAGGGTGTGCCTGCGGAAAGCGTTGCCGCGGGGGAGAAGTATGCATGCATGCATGTTTTGGATGCGCGCTACTCTGGCAGTCCCGGTCATGCGTGGGGCACACTGCCGCGCACCGCCCTTGCATGCTACGCGAGACAGGCATGGCGGGCGGAGCGCGCCCTTCTGATGACACCCGGCCGCGATGCTGTTGGTGTGCTGGTGTCAGTGTTGAGAGAGCAGCACGCACCGGGATGCCGTTGGTTTGGGTTCGCATCCCGTTGGTTTGGGTTCGCACGCTCTCACACACAGGTGTCAGTTCCAACCAGTGCTGCTCTGTGCCGCACAGCCCTCTGTGCCGGTGCGTGTGCGCAGGCAGACTGCGGAGGCCACCGGCCGTCTACCTCTCTCACGCCCCACGGGTGCCCGTTCCGTCCGCACGCATGCACGTCCTCGCAACGCCTCACGGGCCCCCGGCCGGGCCGGCCTGCCTGGGCTGCTGCACAGGAGGCAGTGTGACTGCCGCTGGAGCCGCGTGAGAGAGCGTGGCATCGGGGCATGGGTGCCGTGCTCACGTGGGGAGGACTGCTTGCATCGGCAGCCGCAATGCACCATCCCCACAATCAGCGCCACTGCCTCCTGGATGCGCCAGTGGACACGCCTCGCACCGTTGCAGTGGCGGCGTCCGACGCACCACGCACACGTGGATGATGCATGTGTGCCGTGCATCACCCGCACATACGGTGCAACCCGGCGGCTCGGTGATCCGTCCGTCCACCCCGCGCGCGATCCTCCTGCGCCAGCGCCGCGTCAGGGTTCCACCCCTGACCGCCACCCACGCACGCCGAGCATGCAGGAGGTGAACGACAAGCGGCGGAAGGCGATCAAGAAGACGGTGGACAAGGAGGAGAAGCAGCGGGCGCCGATCGTGCAGAAGGCTGTGGACAACCCCGGCTACCTCAAGGAGCTGCAGACTCGCGTGCGGCAGCTGCAGGACGACGTGGAGGCCCTCAACGCCGCGCTGCCCGGCAGCTAGCCCGGGGGCTGCTGCCTGTAATGCATACTGCGCATGCGTGCGGCCACGCGTGCGGCCCGCCTGCTGCAGCTGTACTCTGTTCTTTTGTTGTGGTATGGACGCACGGCTACCGTTCCGATTCACTCATTTTTCTAGCATGTCATGTGAGTCATCGGGGTGGTAGCGGTGTGATTTATGGCGGTCTGAGCGGCACGACGTTTCAGATCGCATCATGATACATATGCAATAGTGCTGTGTCTGTTTGGATCGCTGATCCGTTGTGTGATCTGCCTCCTCACGTGTGTCTCCAATCGGCGGAATGCCCTTGTGAGCTGCACGCATGGCACGGTGTTGCTCGCACACTCGGCGATGGCATGTACTACATCATATAAATATTCATCGTCACACTGCAGGTGCTTCAGTCGCTTGCTTTCGCGGGCCCTCGTCACAGCGGTCCTCGTAATAACGGCTGCAGCCAGTACCAATCAGACCCGACTCCGATATGGCAACTCCGTTATAACTCGGTTTGCAGCCAGTACCAATCAGACCCGACTCTTACACCAAGGACAGTACTTGCGTTGAATTGCTGTCAGAACATTGTGCGAGTTGACAATCTTTAGACTGGCACCGTGGCACTGGCTCTGCACGAGAGCATCAGTGACAGCACACTATGGGTGATTGTGATGAATCATGGTACTCATGCACCCAGGTGGAAGGGATGAGGAGGCAAGGTCCCATGAACATGTGATAAAGTAGTCACTGTTCGGTCGCAAGGAATGGCCTTAGGCACAGATGGCTCTATCACAACAACAGGTCACTCATCCCATCGGTCCTCAACCAGCGGTGGGGCATCACTCTCTAACAAGCACAACTGAGGTGCATGCACTCATACATGCAGCCTCTCGAGGCACAACACCCCTCAGCTGCTAGTTGAGATGCTGCAAGTGGCACAAAGCACAGCCACACAGTTCACACGACCGTGGCCTTCTACAGCAAGCTAAGCCATACAGAGCAAAACTGATATGGAATGAAGTTCAGTCCTGACTTAGTGAGGGTGTCGTGAGGTGTCATACTGTTGTAGTGTGACATTGGGCCCATGAATAAGGTACACCGATGCTTTATATGCGATAGTCCGAGGTAGATACTTTGGACTGGGTATACCTGTAACAGTTTGTCAGGCTTTCCATTTCAAAAACAGTGAGGAGTAGCATCATGCCAGCCTGGTGGGGTCATGCGGCTAAACCTGATCGTCGCCTGTGTAGCCCCTCATAACCACCGGTCCCGTGTTTGTAACACAGCTGCAACGCCCAAGCACACGGTGTGCGCTCCAACGCCATCGGGACTCACAGTCAAGCTCCTTCTTGGGGCGTCTGAAGTGCCTTTGGGAAAGGTTTCCAGCTTGGTTGACGTGCCCACTCGAGCTGGATTGCAACCCACAATCGTGCAAACTACTCTCGAGGGTAGCTAGCTGAAGCAACTTTGCAGAACGGTTTAGCACGAGTGCTGCGTGGACAGCACTCACAGCACTTGTGTTTGTGTAAGAGGACGCGGCTGAGAAGCATAATGGGTGTCACCCTTGTCAGGTGACACGGGCCGTGGCATCGGCACAGGGTGAACGCTGCCCTTCATGCATCGGCCCTTCATGCGCCAGCACACGGTGAATGCTGCCCTTGCTCCGTAGGGCCTTCATGCATCGGCGCGTGGTGATTGCGCCCCCCTTCATGCATCAGCCCTTGATGCGCGTGGTGATTGCGCCCCCCTTCATGCATCAGCCCTTGATGCGCGTGGTGACTCCGGCCCATCGTGCATCGGCGTGTGGTGAATGCCGCCCAGCACAGCGGGCAGCGCAGCAGCTCTGTGCGCCTGCACCGGCATCTTCGCACGCACCCGGTCCACCTCCTGCACCGCAGACTCGCCTATTTAAAGGTGACACCTACTCGCCATATACCCTACGAGGACCTTGCCATCTCCGGATAGTCGGTACCGCAACTGTACCACCTGGAAACCCCCCTCAGACATCCGCACGCACATCACAGGGCCTCCTCCTGTGCTGAGCGAGGCGGCCGGGTGCTGAGGACTTCTAGAAGCAGCACGCATGCAACGCTGTACACGCGGCACGGCTTGTTGGGGCAGTCAGGTGAATCGATGACCCAAACCGGTGCATCGCAGCTGCAGACACGTGTGCGGCTGCTCCGCCGCCACGGGTGCGCGTGAGTACTGGAACCTTCAGGAATCAGTTAGGCCTCATGTGCCCTTGTGCCTAAATCGGGGAGCTCTAGAGTAGTTGGGTATAGTTTCGGGGGCGTGGCCCTCGAAATCTGCAGCGCGCAACACCGGCATGCGCACCATGAGGTCGACGTCTGCGGTCGCGATACCGGTGGCCAAGGGGTCCTGGAGCGCCGCAGCCACCTGCCCCCAGGGGTCGATGATGACGGCGTGGCCGTAGCTCTCACGCTGTGCGCTGTGACGGCCGGCCTGGGCCGCGGCGATCACGTACGCCTGGCCCTCGATCGCCCGCGCGCGCAGCAGCGGCAGCCAGTGCGCCTCGCCTGCAGGCACCCAGCATGCACAGCACGCACAGCACGGGGTGGCCCAGCCGGGCAAGGATGAACACACGCCGTCGGGGTGGGTGTGCGGCCACATGCATGTGTGCGGCCACTTGCAGATAACGCGCCATGCGCAAGGTGTGCTGAGCACGCGTGCACAAGTGCCCGCGACTTCTCTGCCGCCCCGTGCCACGCCACGGACAGGGATGGCCCTTTCATGCATCCTGTGTGCCGGGGATGCTGCGATTCGTACAAACGTGAGCTGCATCTCAGGAGCAGGCTTGCTTGGCTCGCCTGAGCACTGCACTGCGCGGGGGGGGTTGACCCCGGGGGGGGGGGGGTTGTTATCGTGGAAGGTATCAAGGATCAGCTGCCATACAACGGTCAATCCATGCGCCGGGAGCGCGGGGAGCAGCGCAGAAACCGTTGATTGCCCTCCTCCAGGTTGCGACCAGGCTGCTGCCAGGCTTACGCTGAGCACCCTCCTTGTGGCATGCCCGTGACCGGGGGAGCAGGCACGCCAACCCAACCCCAGTGCGGCATGCGCATGTTGCACATCCCGTGCTTGCGCTGAGCACCACGCTGGAGGCAGGGGCTGTGGGTGTTGAGCACCCAGCTGCAGGTGCCAGGGCCAGCTGCGCAGGGTCAGATGTGATCCCCCACACAGATGCGGTTCCGCGGATGAGAGGGAGAGGGAAAAAAACAGGGGGGAAATCGGGCATCACGCCAAACCCAAACCGGCATCGGCCACAGCACCCCTACCGGAAGGGGCGGACAAGTGCAGGACGGGCGCAGGAGGGGGCACGACCACAGGGGCAGCAGCAGGCGGAGGCGCCACACAGTGGAGCCACGACTTCAAGGCCGACCAGTCGGGCAGGTGTCGGGCGCACCGGTGGGCTTGGTGACACCTGCCCGACACCTGCCGGCACCTGCCCGTTGGTGAAGGGGGACGGGCGCACCGGTGGGCTTGGTGAAGGCGGACGGCACGAGAAGGACACGGGCGTCGCCGTCGAGCACGAGGCGCTGGTAGAAGTGTGGGAAGCGCACGTCGTAGCAGGTACTCAGGCCGAGCCGCCCCACGGGCGAGTCGCAAGTGACCATCTGCAGCACCAGCCAGACGGCATTGCATGGGCACCATGCATGTGAACGACGCGTTTGCTCGATCTTGCATGCAGCATGTTTCACGGCATCTATGTATACATGATTACATCTATCAGGGCCACGGGGTGCCGGGGTGGCGGTGGAGTGCGTGCCCCGTTGCATGAGCATGACGACACTGGGACGGCTCGATCGTCGGGTGGGTCATGGCCTGTGTGGGATGTGTTTGTGGCAGCGAGGCAGGGTTTTACCTGAGTTCCGGGGCGGGTGCGGCGGGACTCCATGAGGACGGGGCCGTTGGGAATGTCCACATCAAAGAGGTGTATCTTGCGGTATGATGTCACGATCGTGCCATCGTTCGCCACAATGACGTGCGTGTTGTGCCTACATCAACGACAGGTGGTCTCAGTTAACAGATCATCCTTTATGCGTGTGTTGCTGGTGCCTGGTAACCGCTGAAGGCAGTGCCTGGTGGTCTGGGCCAAGTGCAGGCGCAAGGCTGGTCGTGTGTAAAGCACAGCAGCGGGATCACACATGAAACCGGCTTCTTCTGCCCGCTCATGGAATCCTCCCAGAGAAAGCCACATGTTGTGCTTCCTGTGGGGCAAGGGGTGTCGTCAGGAAGGCCGGTCTCCGCGCCCGGGGCATGCGTACACGGCCCTGGCGGAGTAACACCAGCTGCTGGCGGAGTAACACCAGCGCTCCAAACTTGGTGACGATGACGAGGTAGCAACATTGCGTTTTCAATGAGACACAGCGGTGACAGTGACCGCTACCGAGAGTCTACATGCACGGTGGATCGCGACGTCCGTGATCGCAGAGCAGCGCGCACCTGGCAAGCTCGCAATAGCTCCGCATCGTTGGCCCAGTCAATTCCTCGGACTCAGACAGAGATTCCTCGGAGGAAAGACCCATGTACGCAAAGCACTCGGGAAGGAAGATCATCGAGCAGTGCTGCTCCCGTGCGCTCTGAAAGCAGGAGGCGGTTTGTTGAGCACCATGGCCATCACCTTCACATCAGGGAAGCTGACCGAACGAGTTTTCGAGACAAGAAGCTCCGCACTTGAATAAGTTTGGAACACGTTTCCAGGTTTCCAGCTTTGGAGTTGACCGCAGTCATTTGCGCTACCGCAACCTTGGCGCCCGCAGTTGGCGACGTGCTGTACATAGCAGCGCTGACAGGTTTGGGACCGCTGCAGGGAACAAACAGATCTGTTCTGGGCCTTAGAAAGCCACTGTAGCGGGCAATTGAACGGGTGGAACAGCGTACGAGCATCTCATAGCACGCATCCTGTTTTTGGAAGGCTTGCGACCCAGCGTGACACACGCCCGGTAATTTTCAAGAGGAGCAGGCATATGTCGCACACAACGAGTAAAGAACCGTCACCACTTGATATGCTTTCGCACTGTCAACCATGGTCCAATGCATCGTACCGATCGGAGTGCACCTAGGCCTGCGCCAGCTGAGGGGTGCACAGTTTACGTACCCACATGTAATCACAGAAACAGTCACGCTACAGAACCAAGCGACATAAATTGCAACCCTCCGCACACGTCCGAAAAAGGAACTGTACAGCACTATATCAGCTACCTAGCGTGGGCTTGCACGAATCACCATAATGACACTCAAAACCGCTGCTCTCTGTTCCCAGCAAGCGGCCAACACATGTACTCTGCATGATACAAACGCTCACACATACTGCTTGCCATGCGGGCGCTTCCCCCAGCACAACCCTCCACACTACAGCAAAAAAAGCCACAGCCTCTGCCACACTGAAGCCGCCAACAGTGATCGCAGCACACAAAGCATGCCCATGGACAGAACCATATTGTCCTTGAGCCACTACTCCTTTATGGATCGGCGACATTAGTTGGGAGCAAGCAGCTCATCATACAGGCCGTCCATCGCTGCAAAGAGGTGTCAGCCACGACCCCGCGCGTCACAAGACCACAACTGCTTAAACAAACTGCTGAGAAACAAAAAAGGACACCCCAAAATGCATGCCTGCTGTCTGCAGGACCCGGCGACCTCCCCGTAGACGAGAGTCAAGGGGGAAGAATGCTCACATGCATTGCAGAGCCACGCCGGAGCGAGAGTGGACGTAACAGTCTCGCCGCACGAGGAAACAGTTCGGATTACATCAGAAGCCACTCACCCCTGTGCACCCCTGTCAACCGGCACAACTCCGAAAGCATGCCGGCTGGCACCGCTCTGGCACGGGAGATCAAAACGGATCTCGATCACAACGGACCGGAGCACCGCCGCGGCCACCGAGGGAACTGAATGTTTTGGGTCAGGGCTCCCAGCATGCCGCAGCACGGCACGACGAGGAGGGGGGAGAGGGGACACATGGGGGATGCGCGTGCTCGCGTGTTGCATCGGCGAGATGCATGCGTGAGCGGCGGCAGTGCTTCTCAGCGCTGCCTCAAACCGAGATCTCCTGGCCAAACACCCAATCGCACTTGAAGGTCGCGGCGGCGCCGCCGCGGGCGCGGTACCGCCGCTTGCGCTCCTCCAGTATGCCGGCCATGCGGGCCATGCGCTTCCCATGGGCCATGAGGTACTCCTGTGCCTGCGCCGCCTCCCCTGACGTGACCTGCACCCACTGCCCGGCTGAGACGGGGTGATTCGAGAGAGAAACCAGGGTGTATGTGTGTGTCAAACTCCGGGGCTGTGGCCCCCAACCGCTCGGCACTGCCGCCCGTAAGTCCCTCTGCTCTCCTTACCACAGCTCCACCACCAGCGCGAAGATTGGCTTCGGCGTTCGGGCGGCACGACAACGCGCTGTGCTGATGACGAATATGGCACACCAAACCAGGGGCTCGGCGGTGGCGTATGCTCTTAAGGACGTCAGCAGTTCTCCCAAACTTGCTGCCACGTCCTGATGCATTCTCGTTCCCGTCAGGGTAAGTGCAGATGCTACAATAGGGTGACACAAGCCATACACACGCGAGCATCACACATGACCTGATCATGTATGACCCCTCCAGCGCATCAACAGCGTCATCTGTGTCACCGAGGCTCGCCTCTCCCGCACACGGCCATGAGTGTGGGGAGGAGAGGGGGGGGCACCCCCTGGTCATGCACTTGGCAGAGGGACGGCCACGGCACTTACCTTCAGGTCGGCGATTTTCCACCGCCGCAACAGGTGGTCCACGCACGCCGCGTAATCGGCGGCGGTGTACACGCCGAGGTTGTCGGCGACCGCCGCAAACCCCTTGAAAAAGTCGCTCTCGTGCGGCTGCCCCACGGCGGCCCCCTCCGCGCGCCGCGACACCGCCGTCCCGTAAGCCGCCTCCTCGCGGTCGATCCGCGTGTCGATGCCGGCCCCGCCGTCCTGCATCAGGTGCGCCGGCATGACGATGGACGCCTGCATCATGTCCGCAAACGCGAGCACCGCCGAGTCGGGGTCCCGCTGCATCAGCTCGTCCATGATCTTCTGATACGCCGCCTCGTGCCGCGCCTCATCACCCTGCATGCATGCCAGTCATGCGTCAAAATGCAGCCACGACTGCACCCTCCAGCTTGCTTGCCTGTCGCAAATCGTCACACAGGTGCAGAAAGACCACGTGCACACCCTTTCAGCCTCCCCTGCATGCACGCATGCCGAACAAGCAAGCCAGGGGGGCCTGCTGTGAGCGAACTGACAGCCGCATGGCATGCACGTCGCGAGGAGTCGGCGAAGCCGAACCAAACCGCGACGAGCACGCGACCCTGTGGTGAACCGTGGCAGCGCGCAACCGCAAGCAGGCGGGGAGCCGGGCCGGGTGTAGGAAGGGGGGGAGCTCACCGCTATCGTGCGGCAGATCTTGGCAAGTTGCGGGGCACCAAGCTGGGTGGCGAGGGTGGCGGTGTTGCCATGCGAGATCTTGGTCGCGCGCTCCTGGAACGAGGTGTACACAAAGCACAGGTACGGGTCCGTCGCCATCATCGGGTCGAAGCCGCTGCCGATCAGTGCCTGCACTCCACCGCTGCCGTCACGCTGTGCCGCGCTGCCGCCGTGCTGTGCCACGCTGCCGTCACGCTGTGTCGTGCTGCTAGAGCGGCTCAAGGAGGGGCGTGCTGGGCGGCTGCCAGCTAGGCGCCAGTGGGGCCACCACCCGCACGGGCCCTACTTGCAGTGAAGCAGACTGACTGTGGTGCAGTGTATTACGGTGTTAGTCAGAAGTCAGTCAGACGTCAGTCTCAGGTGACTAAGGCCTTAGTCAAGGATCCTCGCTGCGAGGTAAAATACACAGAGGGCCTTGTGCTGAAACAAAAAAACACTCATCATATGCCTACTCGCAGGCCCGGAGCTGCATGAGTGTTTGCAGCAAAACAATTGGACAGCAGGAGCGTGGGGAACACAATCGGCGGGAACAAGACTAGGGGGGACGGAGGCGGGAGGGGGGGGAAAGTCCGGGGGGTGGCGCACCTGCACCGACTGCTCCACCGCCCGCACATCGACGGCGCCGCTGAGATAGAGGAACTTGTTGAGGAGGTCCCCATGGCGGTTCTCCTCCGACGTCCAGCCGCGGTTCCAGCGCCCCCAGGCCGTGTTGTCGCCCCCTGCATGCAAGCCCCGCCGCGTGAGGAGGCTGCAGCTGCGCCCCCGGGGCCGCTGGGGCTGCGGGGCCGTGGCCGCCGGCAGCCGGCGCTTCACACACTGCTGTTCCCTGCCTCCGTGCGCTGCCGCAGCAGCAGCGGATGAGAAGGTCGGGCACCGCTTTGCATGGGTGTGCCGCGACACAGGTTGCGCAAAGGTTGCACAAGCACACGGCCGTGGCAGTTCCACACTGCCTGTGGTGTCAGGGAGCGCCACCAGGTGGTGTACCTGGCGGTTCTGAATCATGTTTCTCAGTCACCCTGGGACGTGCGGCCGCCCATCCCATAACCAATGCTGCCGCCACGCACGGCCGTAACTGCTGCAGGCTGCCACACATCCACACACGGGCTGCAGTGTGATGCGGCCATTCCAGCTGAGCATGAGGAGCCTGTGTGGCCACGAGGAGCGAAACAGGGGACTGTGTCCGCAGGTGAGCAGCACTCCAGTGTCGGTCCCAGGTACCCAGCAGCGCATGCATAGCATCCATATTCTGCAGACGTGGCTGCGCCCACCAGTGCAGGTACGAGAGCGGTGAGACAGTAGGACAGTGACTAAAAAGCATGGCAGGCGGACAGATGAAACAGATGAAACACCGAGATTGTTGTACACGGTAAGGCTGGTGGTAAGGATGGTCCACGGATGGAGAGATGCTGCTCAGGAGTGGGTATCGGAACGGTCTTGGCGGTGGTGTGCTCTGTCTCATGGGGACGTGACCAGCGCCATGCGGACCAGTTTATTCAGCATGGCACACCCAAGTCGTTGTAGCTTTGCCAAGTTTGTGATACATTACACATTACATTTTAGGCTGCAGTAGAGAGTATGCATGTTTCATACAGGTACAGTCTGGCAGCGCTTCATGCGAGACATGGCCTGTGCGGGTGCCTGTGTGACTTTTGTGAAGTAACAAGGCGGTAAAAAAAAGCTGATGCTGACAGCAGACGCAATAGATTGAATGGCGAGAGTGTAGCATGCTCGCAGTGTATGTGCAGGTGTGAATGAGATTAACCTGACGGTAGCCTGCAGTGTTGCGTTCGGAATGGTTCTGGAATGCAGGGCAGGACGAGTACGCTATCACCAGATGCACCATATCAGCACCCTTGCATCAGAAGTTTTGGGAATCAGTTCACCGGCCGATGGCATACTGGATTATATCAAAAGTAACAGTGTCATTCTGGACTTAGACCGCAGCTCGCAGATGCGAAGCAAAACAAAATATTGCCCAAGCCATCCGATTTTGAGTTTCCCATGGAAGGAACCAAGAGTCGGGTTGGCATGGTTGTGTAGTGCTTCGCACGAGACGTGTCCATGAGCGAGCAAAAGGCGTTGGGCATAGGTTTTAGGTTGTTGCATATCGCTGATTGCAGGGCCGATGCAATCGATTCGCGGCTAACTGCCAGAAACGAGTGCGATAGGGCCGTCTCAAGGTGCAGCGCAGTGGGTGGTCAGGATGTCCGAACCAGATGCCTTCTGATCAAGCGACACGACTGTAAGTGGTCGGACCGCGGCAGTATGCATGAAGCGACAAAAAAACCTTACCTGTATGGTCTTTCGAACCATCCATGCGATTGAGCATGCTCATGTACGATGGCAAAGCTTCTTCCGTCACCATGTCGCCCACGAGGACGACCAGGTACTCCGCTGGTAGGTGTTTGCATTCGTCTCGCAGTGCTCGGACCGCATCTTCAAATCCACTCGATGCAGGATCTGGTAAGAAATCAGAAGGCTGCCATGACTTCGAAGACGGGATCAAGAACTGCTCTATGTTGTCACTCATCCAGCTGTCCATGCTCTGCAGACCAAGCACACTCTGAGCGCTGCATTGGCGCATCTACCATGGAATCGGCGACATCTGATGTGGATATGTTCATGCAGGAGCATGGTCGGAGGTCTGGCGTGCAGCTCTGGCGGTATCAGACATATGCCAGGCGACAGGATGACCTCACGGAATGCAGTCTCGGATGTCATCCTGAAAGATAGATAGACAGACTGCACAGTCACCTCCATGAAACGCACCTGGATGACTTCTATTTTCTTCTCGTAAGGCGTGCTCTCTCGGGCTGGGACGTGGATCTGCGGGGGAGCTGCAACAGCATGGCCAGCGACCGCGCGCGAAGCGCTGGTCGCCTGAGGACGGCCTTGCCCTCCACTGACGTTCATTAATGTGACTATTACGTTCTGGAGAATTGACTGCGTCAACTTCCTAAATTCAAGTCTTCTCTTGGCGGGCTTCGCACTACAGTACCCCAAAGATGCCGCCAATGAAGAAGTTGCAATCCTGTATGGAGTCGGCTTAGACAAGGACCTGGTGATACTGATGCACTGCCTGGGGCATCCTCAAGCATCCATTGTCCTCGAACCAGTACCACCAATGCAAGGCGCTGCAGCCCTAAAGTTCTCGCATGCATGTCGAGGTCAGTCTGCCATGCGCAGACCGCAAGCAGTCGTGGCCGTGACGCAGAACTCGAGATCCTCTGGTCGCGCGCCCAAACGGACCAGTGTAACATTGAACATGTCAACAATTTTGCGTGTCGGTGGTTGCCGTACCGGCGGTGACCAGGTTTGTTAGTTTTCGACCACACGGGCAATTGATTTATCTGCCCTCGCACCAGTTGAACACTGGTTTAGATTTATCTGCCCTCGCACTGCAGTGCACTTCTCCTCTGTTGCCAGGCATGTGTAGCTTAACAAGCAATACCGTTACATGAAGTGAGCCAAGTGTCTGAATGGACGCCCCTCTTGTGAGTCGATCTAAACCTGGCCCTGCTGACTTGACCTACTCCAAACCGGTCTGAAGGTTGTCCGATGCTGAAACATTTTAGGCTTCCAGGTTCCTGGATGCTCACATCAGAATTTTGGGATGGACTTTTGTTCTAGCAAGCTGTGGGTGCACAGCCAAGGCGCAAGCAGTGAATGGCCATGTAGCAGTAGTACCAGTACCAGCACTCTGTGTAAGGAGGGTGCAGCTAACCTGAAATGCCTGGTCCAATCCTTTGAATCGCTGGTGGATGGGTTAAGCTCCGATGTAACACGTGCTCCTGTGCCCGCACTGGTACGCGGGCACACGAGACTTGCCCCAGTTCCAGTACAAGAGCGTTCCTGCGTACCAAGCACATTTTGCACTCCTCACCATTGTCACTCCCACACCACAAGATCTGACCGATCAATTTGGCTGGCATGTTTCCTCAGCTTGCACATCGAATCACTGCGCCCAACCAGGAGACTGCTTGTCAGGCCAACCAACGTAGGCAGTTGACTGCAAAACACTCCCCAGCACGCAGGTATGGGCCCACATTTTTTCACATGAGGTGGACCATGGCAACGGTGGTGCTATGAATCTGAAAGCCTTGTGCCAAGAAAATGGCGTGGTTGCGGGGCTGGTGGAGCCAGCATGCATGGTGCGTTCGACGCCATCCACTGCGTGGCTCTCTTTGCGGATGGACAGTCGTCTTTTCAAAACACGGTCATGCCGGATGATAGGGCACACAGCGGCATTGCTTTGCAAGCAAAACAGAAAAAAAGTTTGTGTAGACTCGAGTCATGTCAAGCCTTGACCCGAAGCCTGCCCAGCGGCACGGTGCAGCGCCAGTTTTCCCGCGTGTTCAGGAGCTTACCAAATTTAATGGCAGGTCATTCTGCAACACACGCACTGGCCTGTTCTCCACTGTTCGGCCAGCCACCAGCGAAGGTGCGTTCCCGCCGATGGACCCGCAACTGCATTATGCTGCGTTTCTTATGTTCAGAGCTGCTGCAAACATACGTGGCTGGCATGTTGTCAAGTACCGTGGCTTCTGATGCCCGTGCGTCCTGAACCGCCCGCTGCGCGTGTCGGGATGCTTGGCTGGGGACAAACGAGCCGTGGACACACCGAGAACTATGCAATGAGGTAGAGAACTATGCAACGAGGTAGAGTTATGTGATATCATGTAACTACAGTTGTTGGAGGACGTCAACCCCAGGAGGCTGCCGCTTTTCGAACTGGCAAACGGATATACAAGACTGCTCCATCAGAAGCAGACAAGGCGCTTGAAAGAAGGAGACGAGCGGTACTGTGTGCGTATGGAACAGCCACTGGACTGCTGCCTCCTCCTTATCCCCCGTCGCAGTCACTCCTAGAGCGCACTATCCGGCGCCAAGATGATGGAGGTGGAGGGAGGAGGTTAGCTCGGATTCTCCGGGATGAACCGACATCCAAACTTCTCCAGTCACCCACTGCTCACCAGCCTTGTATAAGAACAGCTCTGAAATCGTGCGGCCGTGGCCCATTCAATCTGCGAAGTTTGCAAGAAATCGGAACTGCTCGCATGGTTGGAACATCAGACAGCTGTGAACCCATAGCAAGTCGACCTGTTCCTCCACTTCTCCCACCTCGACCTGCTACATCGAACTCCGTCTGTCAGGTCATCAGCTGCCCTGACCCAGTCACAGATGGTGCCAACAATGGCACCGATGGTGTCTGTGAGGCTGGAGTGGAGAATGTACCAGAGGAGCCAATCACACATGTCTCTGTAGCACCGATTGGCGATCCTTGCCTGTCAGATCCGATGGAGTGCGGCTCTGCTTGCTTCACTGTCTGAAACTTCAACTGTGTACCTTCAGTGGCGATAGAATTCGATCCACACAACCAAGTGCACATGTTAGAACAGTGAGTGACAGCGGGCGGCAACAGTCAGCCTTCGTCGTAAATGAGGAACAGGGTCAACCTTAAAATTGTTTACACCACGACGACCTGCACTACACTCGAGCCATAATACCATACACTCGAGCCATACCTCTGCGGAGGCTTGCGCACTGGCTACACGATGCTGCCTCCCATCACCTGGAGGGCGCCTGTTGCAGCAGACGACCGTGCTTTGTAGGGGCTACGAGATCACGGTGACGGACCTTCTCACTGTCTTTGCGGAGCTGGACGCTGCGTGCACCGGCGCCGTGCCCCTCGCAGACTTTGAGACCGCGATGATGCGCCTCGGGTACCCCCCGGAGGCCGCAGCGCGCCTCTTCGCGGCCCTCGACACCAATCACGACGGCGTCCTCACCTTTGCCGACTGGTCCAGTGAGCCGGCGCGCCGCGTTGCACACGCGCTCACGCACCGCCTCATCCGGCAGCGCCTAATCGGAAACGACCCCATCCGCGCGCAGCGGCCCCCGTCCTCGGTGCGGCGCGCCGCCCCGTTACCCATTCACCCCCCCCCCGTGAAGCTAGCTTTGCAAAAGGTTGTACGGTGTATTTGCAGTGGTTGTGGTCCGTTTGCTGTGGGCTGTGGGATGCTGTGACCGGTGGGGCTGCTGAGCATGTCCTTGTGCATGGTACGAGAGCCTGCAGCTAGCGCCAGTGAGCCTCAGGACAGCAAGCTCTGGTAACCACGTGTGTGCGGCGTACTTGCCCGTCCGTCCGTAGACTCAGCTGGTTGGCGTGAGCGGGTGCACGTGCCTGTACAGCAGGCTTCGGCGTGCTGTGGCCTGCTCACGCCCGTGCTGTGTGCCCTGCAGCTGACGGACCAGAAGATGGCGATGGAGAGCCTGCTGGTAGATCTGGGCGTCACCGCCAAGACGAACTTCATTAAGATCAAGGGCCTCTTTGACGAGATGGACACCGACGGGTCCGGGGACATAAGCTGTGATGAACTCACACGTGCGCCCCTCGCTTGCATGGGCCTGGTTGCGTTGCCGCTGCCCAAGACAATGGCCACCACCAGCTGCCAGCGCACTCTTGTGCCCGCTTGCGCCCTTCGCTGCATCTGAGCCCGGTCTGGGGTGGCGGTGGCCCCACAGCATGTCATCGCGCCATCAACGCCTCTGCACATGGAAGCACCCGTGGCAGTCACGGCCGCCGCTGCACGCCTGTCATAAGAAGCACGACACGTGACTGTCGGTTGCGCTTGGCAGCCGCGGCACGGCCGTCTTTATATGAGAGGCGGTCGCGAGTGCAGTGACGGTGGAGAGCATCCTGCGGCAGAAGATCAGCAAGGGGGTCAAGGCCCAGCTGCTGCACCGGTTTGACCGCAACGGCGACGGCGTCGTGTCGTCCTCCGAGTTCCTCCAGAAGGTCGTCAGCAACCCGATGGCCACGCTCTACGCCTTCATGCCCTCCAATGTCTGCCTCAGCTAGCCTCTGCCGGTTGACACCGCCTCTCGCGCATGCTCCGGCTCGGGTGCGCCGGCAGCCCCCTCCCCAAGCACACCGAATGAGGCTCTGCCCTGTGCGTGGCGCTCTGTTGGAAGCTCAACACAAAGACAGTGCTGCCTGTCCTGCTCCCATGGGTGAAATGAATCCAACAACCTCTTTTTCATTCCTTGCATACCTTGTGCATTGTTCCTTGTGCTGAAACTTGGTGCCATACGCCAGTAACGCGGTGTGCAGGTCTGAGTGCTTGTGGCAAGGGGTAGCGCGCTGCTGTGGATGGCGGTGACGGTGACGGTGACGAAGGTTGTGTCTCGCAGGAGAGGCTGCTTGGATGTTCAGCACAGCATGGTTGGGCTGGCTGGTTGACTGTGTGTCAATTGGGTTGGCGCTGTGGGAATGTGGAAATGATCTGTGAGAAGATCTGTGCGCTGACGTTACCAGTTGGTGGGAACCAGTTGCACAAGGCAAAGAGTGGACTCGCTGTCTGAACTGTGGCGGGTGCATGGCACATCCCGCGGCACCGGCTCAGCTCGAGGGCACCTGCAGTAGCACAGGGGATGATGGACATTCCGCTGCTGCTGTGATGCAACGAGGCTGTCATGTGAGGCCCTGCTGCAGCTCTGGATCGGTCAAGTGTTCATCTTATGCCTTGATCATGCACAGACTCTGCAGGCGTTAGGGAAGTGATGGAATAGGTGGGGACGGCTGGGAGGCGGTTGACCATGATGGCTGGACCAGCGGACAGGCGTGGAATGCGATAGTAACCTCGTGCAGAGCATCAGGCACGACTTGGAGCCTGCTGGAGGCAGAGTGCGCTGTGCACCTGGAAGCTCTGTTGCTGGGTTTGGCACTGAGGAGTGGCGCTGCACCGGTTGATTGCTGGGCTGCTATAATCACTCGGGTGAATGACATCAACGCGGCGAAGTTAAGGCGTTGTAACAAACCAAAGACCTACACCTCACGGGAAGTTGCACTGTGCCACAGTGATGCTGGCGTGATTGGATATGCCTGGCGTCGGTGGCAACAGGCTTCGATCAGAAAAAGGTGCACTCGGAAACCGCTGCCGCATACATCAACGCGCTTCCATCATGCGTAGGACCTGTGTGGCTCGTGAGTTTGGCATCAAGGCATTCAGAGCAACCATTGCCTCTGTTTCCTGAAGTTTTGGCATGTCTGGCGATGGTTGTTCCCTCTGTGATGCATCACGTGCAGCCACGTCCACTGATTATGCTTGACCCGCCATGGGCAGCATCAGACCAGGACGGCCAAAGCATCGTTCGTACGTGGATGCTCAGCATACCAACAGGCGCACATCAGTCCGATGCACAAGCTGTGCCGCTCCCTGGGTGCGCGTGCGGAAGTGTTGCCTGGTTGCACTATACAACATGTACAGCACTGCGGTATCCAAGCCAACTCGAGAGTGCGACGGCGATGTTTCTTTGCAGCATCACACAGCCGCGCTTGTCATGCATGAGATGCACGAAGGTATCCACACGAGGTGCACAGCAGGTGGTCCATGCAGCCGCAGAAAAAGAGGCCAGGCGTCACGACAATCCCAAACGGGCATCGGCCACTGCAGCCGTACTGGTAGGAGTGGACAAACCTTACAGCTGCATGCTGCAACTGGCACGGCAGACAGGGCAAGCCATCCGCCCTATTAATCACATGGTCCAGCAAAGCCTGCAGGTGCATATTACAGGTTGCCTCAGTTCAGCAATGCACAGCATGTTGGCCTGTCTCCTCGATGGTTCCGAGGACAACACATTGTTTCCGAGGACCACGCATGGACCCTGCAGCCACAGCCATGCACACAGCCACCTTCTTCGGCGCCTCTTCACCTCACAGCCACACACTATTCAGGCCGGCTCTCCATCTGCCCAGCCACTGCCGTCTGTGCCCGTCCACGTCTTTGTGCCGGTGCACGGACGCAGGCCCGCCTCAGGCAGATGCCCCGGCGGCTGTGCCTCCCAGCAGGCCGAGATGCTTGGCATGGAAGCGAATGTGTTCGGGGAGAAAGGTGGCTATGAAGTAGTACGAGTGGTCGTAGCCGTCGTGCAGCCGCAGCTGCAGGTCCAGGGCGCCCCCCCGGTTGGCCTCCTCCAGTGCTTCTGGCTGCAGCTGCTTCTCCTGCACACACCAGAGCTGCTGCCATCTCGCCCACTCTCGTGCCACGCGGTGCTGCGTGGGTACCCGGTGAGCCTGGTCTGGCACCACATGCGGTGCTGTACGGTGTGCTGCGTGCATCGCGATGCGGGCTTGACCCGTGTGAATCGACCGATTCAAACTGCGGTGTGGGAGAAAACACCGAAACCCCAAAAGCAACGGGGCCCAGACGGTTCAACTGAAAGGTCCCTGCATCTGCTGCAGCGTAGCCATGCCTTGGCAGACCCACGTGGCTTGCATGGGCGCTCCCGAAGGTTGCATCGGCAGTGGCGATATAGATGGCAGGGCAGCTGCCAGTACAGGTGGGGCAGCACTGATGCCACGAGGCAGGCGCAGGCGTGCTGGTAGGTCACTGCTGCATCACGGGCAGCCATGGGCGCACCTCGTAGAAGTTGTCCGAGGTCCCCGTGTCAACGAGGCAGTGCTGCTTCCGGCCGGAATACTGCTGCAGCAGCTCACAGGCGTCCCACTGCTTCCACTGCTCCTTGTCCGCATCCCCTAGGTACCCCGAGAACGCTGCACAGGCACAGACCTCTTCAGCTGTATGCAGCTTCAGCTGCAGGTGCATGACTTACAGGACAGGCGTGATGGGGCTGCCAGCTACAACACAGCTTGTTGGAGTCCGATCGGAAAGAGAAAAGCAAACGGGACGCAGTGCCCTGGTGCACCAGCAAACGTGAGTACCTCACGCTTCCTTCACGAGGGCGGGTTGTATGGGTTGTGGTTTGAAACAGGCCGGCTTTGGCTGGAACCAACAAGACAGGGCCTGCCATCCGGGCTGGAACGGTTCCTTCGAGTGAGGCTTGCAGTGGCGCCCGGGCTCGAGTTGACAGCAGGCCGTACCTTTGACACCCCACGGGCAGTTGCTGGGGTGACAGATGGGGGAGAAGGCGCTAACGGAGGAGTACATGTCGGGATTCTTGAGAGCGATGGTGAGGGCGCCATGGCCGCCCATCGAGTGCCCGGTCAGCGCGACCCTAGACATGTCCACCTGTGCTGCTAGGTTTGCCTTGAGCAGGTCCGGGAGTTCCTTGGTGATGTAGGAGTACATCCTATACTGTTTCCACTTGGCCTCTGTTGCGTCTAGATAGAAACCAGCTCCTGCAGTCTGGTATTTGACTCATCAGGAAAGTGTTTTCACAGTGCTTGTGGAGTTGGGAGCCAGGCAGTGCTACTGTTGGATGGCCACAGGAATGCGAGTGTGTCGTTAGGTGCCGAACGGACCTGTTCCGAAGTCGTAGCTGTCATCTTCACCCTCAATGCCTAGGCCACGCGGTGATGTATCGGGAGCGATGAAGGCAACTCCGGACTCTGCAGCAGCCTGTTGCGCGCCTGCCTTGGTCATCACGTTCTCGTGGGTGCATGTGAGGCCGCTGAGGTACATGACGGCCTGCAGAATGCAGAGCGTTGGTGGTGCAGCTGACCTGGGCTGGCTCATGACCTGAACTTCGATCCAGGCAAGAATCATCATGTATGGAGTTCATGTATCTACACGTGTTCATGGAATGCTGGATGCGAGGCGCCTTCGATCAATGCAACGGCGATTTCCGGGCATGGGCGTTCGGATGGATGGCATAGCGGTGCCGAGAAACATGTACAAGCGCCCAAATACATGTCCAGTGTTTAAATGAGCTACATACTATTCATGGGCGAGGATGGCGTACCGGTACCGCTGCGGTTTCGCTTGCGGGGGGTAGGTAGACAGCAAACTTCATGTCGCATCCAAGCTCCACTGAGCTGTGCTTGTACACTCGGTTCCATCCCCAAAAACACTGCACAATGCATGATTATACGTATAGCTCAGATCGAACGGCCAATTGGTGTGTGATCGCAGCGATCGATATTGCGCAAGATGCGACTTCATAGCCAGCTCTGACACAAACGAGTGCACCTTGTTTTCAGAAACGAGCTCCATGCCAAACTTATCTGCGGACGGTCTCAAACTGGAGCTAGAGAAGGCGGATACGTGAATCGAATACAATCTTTGCGGTGCACGAAACACCTGCTGACATATAAAGGACGGGAGCCGCGCTGTTCCCAACATTACCACACGGATGACTTGCAGTCAAAAATTTGCAGTGCTTATTTGAGAGTGACGAATTTTGGTTCCAGGTGTTCTGTTCAGCTCTCTCTGTTGTGTAGTGCACTCTGTGTTGTGTAGTGCACTGCTGGCCACAGCTGTCGCACTGGTGGCCACGCTGCTGTGAACATTCGCCGCTGCGGTATTGCGACAATCCAGCAGTGTTGTACGGTGTTGTGTCAATCCAGCAATCAGCACATCTGCGCATCCTGTGTGCTTTGCCCACTCGTGTAGTAGCTTAAAGTACATGCTGCGAGCCACGCACTGTGGAACACCTTGTTCTGCCTGGCCAGTGGGCCTGTGCAGCATGTGCGGGCAAAGAGAAGCCGCTCACTCCGAGAACAAACACGCTGTTTATGTTCGTAAAGGCGACGGATCGCTGGAAGGAGTGTCACGAGCATCACGTCTGTCAGCTTCCGGCTTTTGTCCCAGTTTTCTTCGTCACAGGGAGCCTGGCATTGAAGTGTCACCCCAGCCATTCTACGCTTGGTGTAGATTTGCAGAGTCTTTAGTCGCATCCAAACTGGAAAGGTGAGGGTGACGACAGGTGCATTCTGTTCCAGGAAAGAGCAGGATCAGGCTCTCGCCGGTGACACCTTTGACAGCGCCCTAGGCGGTGTTTGTCTGTTTGTGTGTGACCCCACCGCCACGCCTCGCGCAGAGCACTCGCGCACTCACGCGGCCAGCCAAGTTATGCCAGGATCTTTACTGATAGTATCGAAGTAGACTCACTTGACGATGGGTTGTACAGCATGTCCGTCGCCGTCGCAACTGTTGGACGTTAGGCCTCGGAGTACAGCTTCCTGACCCCTACATTCAGTGCCGCGACTGGGAGTCTACATCACCCGGCTGATCCGCTGTAACTCAGATGGAAGTAACCAGAAGAAGATCCAGTAGACTCGAACAGGATCAAACACTCAGGCCAGACACGGGCCAGCCTGAGTTGGCAGCTGCATCGTCCGTGAAGGCCGGACGGCACAGGCGCCGTGTGAAGCCCCCGCTCGCCAGCATGAACAGCATAGGTGTGCATCATCCACCGATCTTCATCTGCGCGGGCGCCCGTGTGGCGACATGTTCGCACGCTCGAGCTAGTACTGTGCCAGTTGCCATCCCACGTCCGCGGCAATCATGGCTCGCACCACGCAAACAGTGACTGAAGTACACACAACATCCCATGTCATCACAGATGAACGGTCTACGGCAGCTGCCAGCACTCCCAACCCGGTGATGGACCTAGCCAGAAAGAGCAAGAAGGAGGACCCACCAGCGGTAGCTCCACCCAAGCCACCACCAGCATGGAGAGTCGTCTGTGGCAACCTGGCCTCGGGAGCCATCGCAGGCTGCGTGGTGGAGGCAGCTCTGTATCCTCTAGACACTATCAAGACGCGGCTGCAGATGATGCGATCGGGGGGCGGGCTGAAGGCGCTGATCAAGCAGGGAGGAGGCAAGGCCCTCTACGCTGGTATCGGGTGAGCCCTCGTCTCCCGCTGCGCCCCACCACCGTACACACTGTCAAAACCCCCAATGCAGCACGGGAACTCATGTGCTCTGCAGCCGTCGTGGCTGCCACGCCTACCGCCTCGCGGTTGCTGGCCGTGCCTACGTTGCTGCGTGCAATCACCACTCGCCGACTCCCGCCGTGCGCCTGAGGGCGGTGCTTCAGCAGGTGGCTGTAGAACTGAGCCTCCGCGTCCTGGATGGCCGTGCCTGCGTTGCTGCGTGCAATCACCACTCGCCGACTCCCGCCGTGCGCCTGAGGGCGGTGCTTCAGCAGGTGGCTGTAGAAC
>JAUMHO010000007.1:1763802-1795494 GCA_032360965.1 Ulva armoricana
CGCCAAGTTCCTTGTGGGTCCATTCATCTTCAGCAAACTACTGCAATCATTTGTGAAAACATCTGATGTTTCTTCGCTTCGAACGTCTTCATTGATGAGTTGTCATGTGCATGGGCTACTTCTCGGCGCGGGTGATGATGCATGCGTTCGGAGCAAAGCCCGAATCCGCGACCCGGAAGGTAAATCAATAGGACTGTCCCCAAGTACATGTTTTATGACATCGTGACGCACACAACAGCATCATGGAGTCGTCCTCGAGCGACATGCCTGTGGTTACATGAAGGAGTGCCAGTGTACGTTATCATAGAGTTACAGTCGCGGCATAGCGGCCCTGACTGACTGTGTGGAACTGGCTGAGCGCGCATGGGAATGGCACCAGTACATGTATCCACTCCTGCACCAATCACAGTTGGACCCCTGTCTACTCTGAAGCATAAGCACCTCAACAGCTTGTCCTCGGACAAAATGTCACCCATACTCGACTGGCCGCTGATGAGGACTCGATGGTGTCTGCTGAGAAGGCCTGGGCTCTGCCAGGATCCAGTGCGCCCGTTGACTCGCGCAGTGTTGTGCAGGGCCTCGACGCTGAAACGCAGACAGAACAGGTAGCATGGCCCTTCTGCGTCCATGATATAGCATGCCATAGCGTGATCGTCGTGGACTCGACACACAAACAAATCACCACCCGGTAACTGTATCCCCATCCGGTAACTGTACAGCATGGCGGTCTGTGTGTAGAGGGACTGCAGCAGGGCACGCTGGTGACCAGCAACCCCCGCGAAGGACCATCCGAGATGAGCAGCGGATGGTGGTGGCAGCACCACGTCTGTCAGATGCCCCGGCGCTCGTGGCACAGGAGGCGCCCCCTCCGCCACCAGCCGTGGCTGCCGCACCGGCCGGCGCAGGATGACCGCCCGCCCTCCTGCCTGAATGATGCGGAGCTCCCAGCGCCACCGTGTGCAGCAGCACTGGTGAGGTCACTGGTTCACCGTTGCGGGGGGCCCGCCGGGGGGGGGGAGGCGGGAGCAGGTGGCGGCGGTGTGGCCGGCGCCGCCGCAGGCGTGGCAGTGGCAGTGGTCGAGGGGGCACGCGCCGGTGGCGTGCTTCTTGCAGGTGCCGTAGTTGTGGTAGCGGCAGACCCGCGTGCCGTCGGCGGTGAGGCGGGTGGGGTAGTCGAGGGGGTACTTCTTCGGTGTGGCCTGGCTGACCTGCGACGCACCGGGCCGGTCGACGGCGGCGCATGTACGCTACTCTGGTCAGATGACGGGAACCTCGAAGGAGTTCTACGATATCTGAGAAAGCGGGGTACAGCGGGGCAGGTGTGAATGCCGAGGGTGCATGGCGAGTGAGGGCTAGACTCTTGATGGGTGCCAGTGCCACCGCTGGTGCGAGTGTGGCCTGACCGGTGACCCTCGGAGCTCAGACCCACTACCCATTCAAACCCAGTGACAGCGTGTCAAATCGTGTAGCAGCCGGTGACATCATGGACCGCCGCAGAGCGAAGCACTACGTGAGGACCGACACACACACACGCACTGTTCTTGTGCAGAGCAGTTGTGCATGACTGATGCATGCATCGTGCATGTGTGGATGTGTGTGTGCGGAGCCGACCACAGAAGACACACGGCGCAGCGTACCAGCTGACTCCACCATTGGCCGCGGTGCCGCACGACAGCAAGGCCCTCCCGCACCGGCGCCCCCCCCCCCTCCGCGACACCGGCATCTTCCGGAGGGTCCCGATCCAGGTCCCACGCCGCCGGCATGTTCTGATTGCACCAACGCCACAGCACGCGCGCCGGGGTGCGCTGTTGTGCCGCACCGGCCCGCTTCTGCCGCTTGTGCTGCGCCTCCCCGACCGCCTCGCCCTCCGCCAGCACACCCTGACCTGCCACCCTGTCCCTCCGCTCACGCATGTCCTCCCCCCCGGCGTGCTTCGCCGCAGTACCAACCACAACCTGCGGATCATCAGCTGCGACCCCTCCATGATCGCCACTCACGCACACGGTGTCGACCCCGCATGCCTGCGCACCATGCATCCTGTGCCCCTGATCCGCCGATGCTGCATCGCCTGTGCACGCGGCCGCCCCGTCGCCGGCGGGTGCTGTGCATGGTGCGCATGCTGTACTTGCCGCATCAGCGGGGGGGGCGTTCTGTGCGGCTTCTTCGGCGGCCCGCAGGTGCCGCAGGCTGGACTTGATGAGCGCCTGGCTCTTGACAAACACCTGAGACACACCTGCGCCACGCTCTTCACATCAGTGTCGATCTTAACAGTCGTTTTGGGGGGCGTCGAGCTGAAAATTGTTCTCAACAATGCACTGTTGTTGGCATTCGGGCATCTGCCAAGGCGAACACTGCTTCACACTGACACCGTCTGAGTATACTGCGGTCACCCCAGGCATGCCTGGGGTGTGTGGCATGCATGCAGGCAGTTGGAGGGCCGCACCCCCCTGGTGCAGCGCCGGTAGCAGGGCTACGAGGGCCGGCAGCTCGCGGTTGCCTCCGATGTCCACGAACGCCACGCTCACCCGCCGCTCCCGCAGCACGAGCTGCAGCCGCTGCGGCTCCGCCAGCACGTCCACCCTCTCAAAGCTGCACGATCCCGCCGTCACAGGCCTGCTGCGCCGTGCTGTGCTGTGGGCTGTGCCGCTCCGGCAGTAGCGTGAGGTCGATGCGAGTGGCGACCGCGTTAGCGTAACCAGCGGAAGCTCATGCATTGATTCCTGCCATGTGCGTGTGTGTTGCTCCAGAGTTGCCCCGGAGGTGCTGGGTGTGGTGGCCAAGCACAAGCCGGCGTGTGCACAGCGGGAACGTGGCCACAGGAGGCCTGGGGCGGGGATGACAGGCAGGAGTGGGAGAGGCTGGGACATTGGGGTCGGGGGTGGGACTTTCAGGCCCGGGGCGGGGGGGGGGGGGGGCAGGAGAGGCACTCATGCATGTCCTCACGGCTGCGGGTGCCCTGGACGTGCGCAGGATAGTGTTGTCGGGGCGGCCATGCCGACGTCGTGCGCATGCATGGGGCGCACCTGACGCATGGGTAGCGACGCGCAGCCTCCGCGACGGCCTCCTTGCTGACGTCGACGCCGAGCACGTTGCCGCACTGCTCGAAGATGACCTGCTCACAGCCATGGAGTGAAGATGCCCTGCTCACGGCCCTGGAGTGGTCAAACGGCGCCACCCGTTGGCACTGGGCACACACGCTTGTGTTGCGGTGGTTACGCGGTGCTCACGCGGAGCGGCAGCACGGTGCTGCACATGCACGCCGAGGTCCGCGGCCTCCACGGCATGGGTACATGCATGAGTGGCTGCTGTGCATGCTGTGAGTGATGTGGCGTCCAGGCATGCGTGGTGAAATTTTGGGGAACGGCCGAGAATGGTGTCCCGGGAGAATGGTGTTTGTTGGCTTAACGAGGACGGTGGTTTTTACGGGGGGAGTATATCACAGGACAGCGCGGCTTGTTGTGGGAGAGCTTCAGACACAAGCGGATGCTGGCACAAGCGGAGTGCTGCAGACGTGGCTGTGGAGGGTGCTAGAGGGGGCTAGAGGGGGCTAGGGATGACATTTCTTTGTCTCTGCAAGGACTGTGAATGCAACACTAGCAGTGTGCAAGGCCTGTCATTTGGAACAGTGAAGCAGCACAAGAGGAGCTGGCTCGGAGAGCGTGCCTGAGTAGAGGCACCATAGGAAGCGCCTATGTCTATGACACTGTCGCCTTGCTGCACTTGTGTTCTGCAGAGCTTCCTGAAGCTCTTGGTGTCGCTGCAGAGGATCACTGATTGCTTCCCTGTGTACACCTACAGCCATTGCGCTCAACTGATGGCCATGACATGAGAATGGTGGTGCCTTGGTGCAAGCGGTTGAATGAGAGCACAGGATGCTGTTATCAGTACGGATGGGCGCAAGCCGTACAGGGCCGTACAGGTGTGAACCTGGCAGGTCTAACATAAGCCGAGCCTCCCGCTGCGTACTGAATGAGCCTCCGTCCTTCAAGAGAGAGCCCCGGAGGGATGCGTGGCGACTCGTTGTCAGCGTCTCTCACATGGGGTGCCGACGCATCGTTGGTTGTCTGGCATTCAGCTGGACCGCAATCCGGAATATGTGACATATCGTACTCAGTTGCATGTACATGTTCTACGTTGAAAACGCCCTCGATTGTTGGCGCGAGAGTCCCAAGGCCGGTGTGTTTGTCGCTCTTCAGGTTCACGAACACTGCAGCACCGTCCGGTGGACTATACGGCCGAGCAGGAGGGAAAATCCGAAATTCATAATTTTCCATTACTATGGACTCTAGTTTAAGTACACAGGGGCTTAGTGTACGTGAATTGGCCAATCTGCCGCGCGCGGTGCTGCGCGGCTCTATGGCAGCGCAACGGAGCAGCTGCACAGACGCCACCTTCTACTCCTTGACTAGATGGAACGATAAATTAACGCTTGAACCCAACAAAGGACTACTCGCCAAGAGCGGCCATGTGCTACAATGATCCAAGAATCAAGCACAACATGCTCTGTTTTTACACATCCACGTGGCAACTGAACGCCGTTGATCATGCCAATACACAACTTCCGAATCATAGTCTTGTCACGCCGGGACGCATCCCCTAGGCCTCGAGATCGCACTGTTCGTGATTAGCCCAGTTGCACACTCATGGCTACAGGGCATCTGCAACCCAATGCTGCTGCAGCGTGATCCCAATGGCTGGAAAACAGATCTAGACACGAGCACAAATCCAGCCGAACATGCACCTATCCGCCAGCAAGCATAACGCAAGTGGCATGCGGGACCAAGCATGCCCATCAAAGTCATCACACGCAGTCAAAACCCAAACGACACACATACGTCTCGGGCATTCCGTCCATCTGCTGAGCACCATGCCACTGACTTACCCGTAGCACTTTTGACCCATGTTTCTCTGTAACACACGCATCATGCCCACCGCATTCAGGGATCAACCACAGCACACCTACATGTCCTTCGTGAGGAGAAGGATCAACATGTGGAGGCCACACAGGCAGCCACCACTGTCAACGTTAGTTTCCTGGTATATGCAGGCTTTGCATTGGCAATGAACTGCAAGCAGCCACTCTGAGTAGCGTGGCACACGCACACAAGCGAGTATGAAGCCGCGTGTGTCCTGGTGCGCTGACTATCCTTTTCTCAGGTCAGTGCCAATGGCAGCTCAACAACAGCCCTCGCATCCAGTAGAGTGTGACTCAAATCCAGGTCATCGTCGTCGAGCCCAAAAGCCACGAACGGCATGTGCGCTCACCAGAGCTCTAGTATATATATGCATTGTTATGCATGAAAGAACAGTAGTGCTTTGCCTACATCTGGGAAGGCTTTGGCATGTCTATGTGCAATTGGATGATGGGCTCAGTAGACAACATGCGCGAGGGGAGGATGTAGGTCCAAACACAACATTCGTCGATACGGTGTCGGCATGTGCATCAATAGCACGCTGATGCCATGGTAGCAGCGGCCAATAGCAAAATCGCTTCCTGTGGTGTCATCCCTGTTCAGTTGTTCAGTCACCAGGTCAAACGCATTGCCTATTGTGGCTGTGAGTAGCTTAAGAATGGAATATTACAATCACACGTGTTTTAGACCATGTCGTTTAACGTCAGGAAAAGACGGTCCTATCAATTCAATGGGTTGCTGGTGGAGCATCTGAAGCATGATCATGCTGGGCTGCCAACGAGTCTTTCCCTGCTGGCAGACCTGTCCCACGTCATTTACCAGCGAGACAGCAATACTGACATGAATTGTACTGGCAACAGGTAGCACCTCCATACAGGTGGTGTTCCCTGGTGTTGCATGTCCCCCAGCGGCTGTCTTTCTGCAACTTCACACCTTCACAACTCAGGGCCGTGATCAATGTGAAGAATGGGCTGCTCCTGCAGAACCGATGGCTGTTGAGGCCATACTGATTCCCAGGGAATGGCGGGAAGAGCGGGAACAAAATGCAGGGTCCTGCGCAGGACGACATACATAACTGCAGCACAGAAGATTGCAATGCCTGCATAGAGCAACAGGTCCTCTCTTCTGTCCAGGAACCTGATTAGCTTGAGGAGTCCTCTTGATTTGCTGAGCCGTGTCCCTTGCCGAGTGTATTCATCTGATGTGTGCGCAAGCTTAGCTGTACTGTTGTTTATCAAGGAGAGATTTCCACTGGCAAGCTCCACTTCCTCATTCAACATCTTTAAAGACTGTCGTAGGCCTGCGCAGTCACAGAGGGCAATCAGCCGTTAGTGTTGCGACTCGTCGCCCTGCTGAATATCCGCAGCTGCTAGTTGCGCAGCTGTGTCTGCTATGTGCATTGGCCGAGGGTACATGTAACGCGACTAGTCATACAACCTCGCAACAGACTTGTTCTACAACCGCCAAGGCTATCGGCGCGCACTTGCAGTTATATTCTCTGATGCATTGACGGCATTGTTTCCCTTTCGAGCTTCGTTGAGTGCCGCAGGTGACACTGCACCAGACAGAAGTCTCTGTTTCTGCACTTCGGATGCCCGCGCTGATGCCGAAGCCAGAGCTTGCTGTGCCAGTACATTCTCGCTTTGAACTCGTTTAAGATCAGTCTGAGCCTTTCTTAAGCTATCAGCTAGATCACTTCTGCATGCGTTTAACGACCGTCAATCTAGCTCGTCTCCAATGTACACATGCGCACGTCTTAGTCATTCAGACCACGTACCGGTCTTCGTCTTCCACAGCAAATTGAAGATCACACAAAGACCTCTTGCATATCCGAGTTTGGTCAGTAAAACGAGTTTTTGCTCTAGCGACCTTCGACGACCATTCTACATCCAGCACTTCGCAGGCAGCCAGGCTCAGAAGATCTTGCACCGCAGCCTCAGCAGCATCTAAAGCCGTGGAGTATTCAAGTAATATTCCATCGATGCTGTCCGCCATGATAGCGTCGCGTTTGCAACCACCAACAAACGCACGTAGCGTCAACGTAGCAATGTTAAATCCAACTCGAAAACCTCGGATGCAAACGAACCTGGTAAGCGTAATGATACGACTTTAAGTGTCACGTTCATGTGGATGATTTTAAAGCGCAGTACGAGGGGTGCTCGGAGTTCACTGTGGCCCTGAAGTGGCATAAGGACAATCAAGCCGAACAGACCAATTTCATGGCGAAATCCTGTGTCTCCTATGCCATCTGGTATGTACACACAATGAGTTCGGAAGTCTCTAGTAGTCAAAAATTTTAAACTGGTTATATTCTGTGATGCAGCGCGACAGTCGGAGCCTGCGAATGGATGCAAGTGCACAGGTCGCTGTCGCAACAATTCAACGGTTCATGTGCTAGAAATTTGATCCGCAACTCGATGGTTTTTGTTCTCTTGACTGTAAGTATACCGTTCGTGAACTGAATTTCGTAGCATGACGTTTTTTGCTCCGCCAAAGCCCCACGACCAAGCTAGACGGGGATCAGGTGTGGCAAACTCTAGTCTCACGACACCCCACAAAAAGTAGGTGACACATGAGCTTGGCACTGAAAGGCAACTGCTATAGGCTCGGGTGCACGTGGAGAGGGCAATGCTATGGAGATCCAGTCCATAGCTGTTAAGTGTCCCACGACCACAGCAGACGGTCTCGACAACGGCGTCACGACACATGCCAATAAACCACGAAAAGCAGCCAAGACAAAGACGATCCGCAAACGCCAATCCAAGGCCCCCCCGCAAGATCCGGTTGTGACAATGCAAATTATCACAGACCAAGCAGCATTCGCAACTGAGATTATGCAGCGTGAGCGGGCACTGGCTGGAAAGCAACCCTTGCAAAACTCAAGCGACAATGCAGTGCAGCCAGCTCCCGGCTGTAAGAATCCTCACAAGTGCGATGTCAAATCTCTCCTTCCCCTGTTTCACAGTTCACCATACTGCACCAGAGGCTGACCAGTCAGCTGGAACCATTAAATTAGTACAGACCCAGACATACACAAGCCACGACCTATTCGCTACATCTTGCAGGCATGCCGAACACCCAGCTCGCAGGAAGTCCAATCAGCGCCTCCGCAGCAGCTTCACCCAAACCAGTGCTCCCGAACAAGGCCCAGGCCGGCCATCTGCAGTCCACCAAACACACACTAACGCCGGTGAAACACCCCTCTCCCATCCCACCCATCCAACAAGCAGCCACAACGCCGCCCTGCGCAACAATATGCGCCCCCCAGGATACCCTTCGTTTCCAGGACACCCGCCAGCTCTTTACTCCAACCTCCCACACACTCTGAGCGCCCCCGGCCACACACCGTTGCTTCATCATGCCCACGATCCCAGCATGCATGCTGGCCCCCCTCCCCTCGCGACATCCCTCTCCTGCCCAAATCCCCACTCCGGCGCAACTGATAGCCCCTGGGCGGGCCAACCTACCCCGCACGGTGGCCTGGCCCCGCCGCACCTCGCGCCGCCGCCGCCGCCCCAGCACAATGTCTCGACGACATACCCACACCTCCATGCGCTGGCACCCTCGCAGACTGCCGCGCCGCACACGCATGCAGCGGTGCTCCCACCACTGCTGCCCCCGCACGCCGCAGGGGCTGCGTCCGCAGCGACGCACGGCGGCCAACCTTCATGCATCGTTGGCGCCTGTGGACACCCGGACTGGACAGGCGGCCATCACGTGCACGCGTCTCCTGCGCGCACCTCCTTCCAGGGTCCCCCACTGTACTCCACTGCCTGCGGGTCGCCCGCGGTAACATTGGCGAACCAGCACCAGGCGATGCAGGCAGCCCCCGACCACCACCACACCGATGGAGTCGACCCTCACAGCGGCGGGGGCGGGCGAGTGCATGCCGACAGGCACACGCATGCGGTGCCTGCGGCTGGTGCTCGCTCGGCGGCGGCGGGGGGAAGTGCGGAGGGGTGGGGGCCGATGGGCCCGAGCGCACGGTCGGAGCGCCGCGGAGAGGGTTTCATGGGACGGCTTGTGGAGCTCAAGGCGGGGCCTTCAGATGAGCAGCGAGCGAGGGCGGAGGCCGCGAAACACGCACTCAAGCGGGACCTAGAGCAGCAGGCACGCTTTCCAGACTCGGCGAAATACGGGTGCCATGGCTCATGTGTAAGGCTGGCCCATCCGTACAACTACGTGTACGCAGGAATACCGTACATCCGGGCATACAAGGTACTTTGGGATTTGTGCCGTATAGACCGTACATTCTGTCGCGCTGCGCTACATGAAGTGAGTCATGTACTGGTGCCGCGATTCGCGACACTCACGTTGCCCAGGGTGTGGCTCTGTGGGGAAAAGCGGCCGGGTGCCTCAAGGTCCGGCAAATTGGTTCTGGTGAAGCATACGGGGCGTGTGCAGATTGCAGAGAAGAAGCGGCGCGAAGCGGAAGCCAAGGCGGAGGCGCGCGAGGCGGAGATGCATGAAGAGAGTAAGGCCAAAGCGTACCTGCAGGCGCTGGGCGCCGACGGCGGCCGCGGCGCCGGCGAGGGCCGCCGCCGGTTCCGCGCGATCGGCAACCCTGTCGCCGTGTCCCCCCCGGCCTCTCCATCCGTGTCCCCCAGCATCTCCCCGCCGCCGCAGCCGCGGCTGCACGCCCAGCACGGAGGCGTGGGGGGCAGTCCGGGCGGCCGCGGCGCGGCTCCGCATGCGGCGGGCATGCGTGACCCGGGCGAGGCGGCACCGTGGCAGATGCGGCCGCCGGCACACGGCAGTGGTGCCGTGAGGAGCGCGCAGGCGGCCCCAGGGGCGCGGCGGCCGCTGACGCATGCCACGGAAGCGCACGGTGCAACGCCTGCAGAGCCCTGCGACCGGGGTGGGCCCTTGGCTGCGGCGGGGCACTCCGGGGGAGCCGCAGGCCGGCGGCATGCACCGGGTGTGGAAGGAGGCGGAGGGTGTGGCGTGGCGGCCAGGGGTGAGGCAGTCCGTGTCAGTCACGGGGGGCGGGAGGGATCTGCGAATCAGCGGCAGGCGCTGGTGGAGCTGCTGCAGGACGTGCAGGCGGAGCAGCGGCGGATGCGGGAGCAGTTTGAGCAGGCGACGCGGTGCATGGGGGCCACAGCGGGGGCTGCGGTGAGCCCCGGCCCGGAAGGCTGCGAGGTGCGCCTGCTCCCCGGCACACAGCATGGTACACAATCCGTAGCGCGACAGCATGGAAACGCGTTGTTTGGTTGCGGTTTGCAGTGTTGGTGTTTGGGATGGTTTGGCCGTGCATGCGTGTGATGCCACTTCGTACTGGTACATGGTCTGGTCCCATCGGCCTTGTCCTCTCCACGTCGGAGAGGCACGAGCGAGAATGTGGTCCGTTGCTGTACATGTCTATGTCCGCTGTGGTGATGAGTGACCGAGGGAATGATGCGGCGTGTGTGCAACGTTTGCGGCACGCCGGCGTGCCGCGTTGTGTGCAACGTTTTCCTCGTGTCGGTTGACGTCCAGTGTCAGTGGGCCATACCGATTCGGCCTGGGGAGCAATCATAGCACAGCACGCGCTGCGGCTGCCGCACTTCCCCAGACGTCAGACTGGTGCACGGGCCTGCTCCGGCGAAACCGGTAGATTTGGGTGCGGAGGTGAATCACACGTGCACCCATGGCCCCACACATGGCCGGCTGCGCTCAGCTCTGCGGCCTCGGCTGCGTGGCCTGCCATTCTGTGAGTTTCTCACGGTGATCGGTATGCATGTGCACAGGGCAGAGAGCCGGATGCAAGCGTGGGACCGGCTGATAGCGCGGGTGACTGTGGCGTAGCTGCTGCTCCCGGGCATCCTCTGCAGCGGCCCAACCCCAGGCCCGCGCCGGGCGGCGCTGCGGTCAACGCAGCCACGAGTAGCCCTGCGCGCCACGCAGCTATGGCCGGCGCGGCTCCACGTGGGCCTCGCGGCGCAGTCGGCATGCGCTGTGAGGACCAACCGGCGGTGGCGAGCAGCGGCGGCGGGCGCACCGGCGCAGGGGCACCCGGCAACGCTGGGACGGTGCCGGCACCGCGTGGCGGTCGGGGCACTGGCAAGTGGCGGGCTCCTCAGGGTCCCCCGAAGCCGGGGGGTTGGCCGCCGCCGCCACCCCTGAAAGCCACCCCGGCGTCCCCGGCGCGAAAAAGTGCGAAGGGAGCGTCTGAGACGGCGGCGGGCGTTGGGGCAAGAGGTGGCGCGCGCGTGGCGCCTGCGGTGTCCGCGTCGGTTGACACTGCGCGGCTGGATGGCGGTGCGGCTGTGCTCCGCGACGGCGCGGCGGCGGCACGAGTCGCCAGGGCTGTGTCAGCGTCTGACAAGCTCCGGCGGATCCGGTCTGCTCGTGTTGCGGAGCAGAGCACAGGGCGCCGGGATGGCGTTGTGGAATGCGCCACGGGTCAAGGCGGCGGGGGTGTGCGGGAACAGGGCGGCGTGCTTGTGGAGTGGGCGGGGGAGGAGCTCCAGCGCGCAGCGGCACAGCACGTGCCTGCACCTGGACCCGTGGCACCCCGCAGGCAGCCGCCGTCTGTGTCTGCAAGCTGCGCCACGATCACTGGCACATCGCGGCTTGTCGGCGCAGGTGCTGTGCGTGGTGCAGGTCGGGCTCCCACGGGAGCCGGCGTGCTGCGTGCTGCGGCCGGTGCCCAGGCCGGGATGGCCTGTGATCTGGTGGCGGCGTCGTTCCTGTTGCCTCCGTCAGTGAACTTTGTGCCGGATCACCCGGAGCGGGTGCGGCTGTCCGAGGTTGCGCTCGACGCGCTGCGCGCGCAGCGGCAGCCTGCGCCGCCGGCATCGCCGATGCATGGAGACCATGCGCACGGCGTTGCCAGCGAAGGGGCTGTGGTGGAGGATGCAGGTGGGTTGAATGAGGTGGCGGGAGGTTGCTCGCTGGCGACGGCGGAGGGGGGCCGGCGGGGGCCATCGGCGGGGGTGGGTGTGTCAGGCGCGGCGCGGGTGGGAGGCGCGTCGCTGGCGACTCTACGACGGGACGAAGACGATGTCGTCCGCCTGGGCACCGGGCAGACACCGAGCTGCAGCCCAGACGTAGCCGTGGAAGATGTGGCGACTGCGCGGGCTGGTGGCGTTTCATCTGGGCAGGCTAAGGGGGATGTGGAAGCCGAGGGGTCGCCCGTGGAGGCCGGGATGGAGGCCGCGGCTGCTGCAGGCGTTGGGGATGTGGAGGGGTCAGGGGGCGGCGGCGTGAGTCGGGCGGACGGTCCTCCGGGTGCGGGTGCGGTGGGGGACGGGATGCATGGTGGGGGCCGGGAAGGGGCACGGCTGGGGCCGGGAGGTGTGGGGGGCGAGGTGGCCGCGGTCAGTGGGGGGCCGGGGGGTGTTATGGGCGGCACAGATCCAGGAGACGTGGGCGGCGGTGCTGGCGGCGCGATGGTGTTGCACGTGGGGGATGGCGGCTGCGATGGCGGCACAGGTTGGTCGCCCGATGTTGCGGCAGGGACAAATGGGGGCGTGCAGCGAGCTGTTGATGCGGCTGCAGGGGATTGCTGCTCCCATGAGGGCACATACAGCGGGAGAGATGGAGGGTGTACGGCAGAGGGGCCTTCAGCAGGCAGGGCGGCGGTCGTAGATTCGCAGGGATTGAGGGGGGGGGGGGGGGCTGAGGCTGATTCGGGGGGCCGCGGGGCCGAGCATAGCCGGACCCCGTTGAGTGCAAGGAGGCGGTGGGGTGCAGCTGCGGCGCTGGATGGTGTGCTCGAGCATGGTGGGACGCCCAGGGAAGTAGGGAGTTCTAGCGGGATTGAGGGTAGAAATGACAGTGGCGTGCATGTGGTGGCAGCTACCAGGTATGACGAGGAGGACAGCCCTGAAGTATAGTGGCTAGCTATACATGATGAGGTGGATGCACAGATGTGCAGGCACAGCTGTGAGTTTCAGGCTGGGTTGTAAACAGACTAAAACGCGTGCTTGACAGCAAGCCAGAGCTGTGATTGGGGTTGAACATTGCAATTATGGCTAGCAGGGCCCTGCAGGTTTCCCCGCGGCGAATACTTGTTGGCCTGTCCTGTGGCCACTCACGTCCTTGCGCTGTCAAGGCAGTCCATTTCTAATGAAAAACTAATGTGTGTGTGTATAGAATCAGGTCCAGGCGTGCATAAGAGGCGACTTGGTTTAGCGTTGACGACTGTTCACAACGTGTATCTTGCCGAACGTGTCAGCGGCCACATATCAGTTCTGGTCGATCATGCTATCCTATTCAGGTCTTGTCCGCCAAAATGGCAGATGTGTTGTAGCCGGGAGCATCTTGCAGTGCGCATTTGCCTCCGTGTCGGAGTCAATGCTATCCTATGTCAAAAGCCTTGAACCGGTGCGTTGTCCCAGCGCTGAGTTCTTTGCTTGAACTCAGCACACAGAATGCCAATGCCTAGCACATGCTGACTACTTGGACCTCGTTATGTACACAGTAAGAGCGTGCAGGAGCAGTGGGATCAAGCTGGGCAGATTCTGCAAGGCGGTGTTGAGCGTGGACTGGCTTCAGCCTCACCCGAAGACCGCGTTGATGCCGCGAAAATGGCTGTAGCCTTGGCTGAAATACACGTTTTGAGAAGGAACTGGCCGCAGGCTGTCGATACTGCAAGTCAGTTTGTTCCAACTGCACCTGATACCGATGCAAGTGTTGCAGCCAGCCAGCACAGCCCCGAGCACAGTATTTTCAGGCTTGCTGCAGCAGCGGCCGTGGCACAGGTGCGTATTGTTGTACTTTGTGATCAATCAGATGCCTGGAAGTATTACATACTGCATTGTGTGCTTTCGGATATCAACAATAGCGCCACGAGTTGGGACAGCTCAATCTGTGATCAACTAGTCAGTGCAGGGTGCGTATGCTTGTCAGCGCGTGTAAGATCACAGGCGGCTTTATTGTCTGCCATTGTCCACAGGGTCAAAGGTATCTTGTGCAAGGCAGCCCACTGATGAAGAGTCTGCAAGTTTCGAAGGACACCTTTGTCAGTGGAACGCTGCGCCTGGATGACCCCAAACCGGGTGCAGAGAGGGATTCTGTTGAAACATCAGACACCAGCTCAGTTAGGTCATTTTGGAAGGAGTATGCAATGGTTCATCAAACACTCGCTTGCATCCAGACGGTACGACTGTCCAAAGCGTGGCACACTGCCTGACAGCATTCTGCAGATCTGCAGTGGGTCCTGTACGAACCACCTGTACGAACAACGTCCGCAGCGGGTCCTGTACGAACCACCTGTACGAACCACGTCCGCAGCATCGAGGCATCAAGCTCAGGTGAACTAATGCGAGGATGCGCATTTCTGTGTCAACCAAGGCCGGACTGTGTCCAGGGGCAGCTGGAGCATGCAAGGCAGCTTGTGGGTACCTGCTGTGCCCCAGGTGCTCATACAGGTGCAGATTTCAAAGACATCGCGGACTTTATCAGGCCAACAGCGTGGATTGAACGGCTAGGCACTGATGTGTGTGGTGCTCGGGTCCAGCTTGCTCTGGCAGAGAAGGCATGGGAGGATGCAGAGACGGAGGCCACGGAAATGATCAAGCAGATCGAAGGTACGGTGGCAATTTGTGTCCCGCTACGATTTATGTGTGTGTCTCTTCCGCAACATACGCTTGTGATTTTGCTGAGGTGTCTCGTCCACTTGCTGATGTGCCTCCCAACTGTGGCTGTTTCATATGTCGTAGAGCTTCCTTCAGCACACAAAGCGGGATGACAGTCGCATTGCTTGTCAGCCCCGTGATCTATTTGGGTATCAGCGTAGCCTGATCAACCACTTGCGCGCAAGCACCAACTCAGGACCAGGTGTCCGCACCACGTTCGTGGCGGTTGATTGAAAACACTGACATCACGATGGTCCCCCCTGCAGGATGCTTGTCTACTCAGAAGTGGGCTCTTGCAGTGCCGCTGAGCTTCCTAGCAACCGCATACAGCCGTACAGGGCGGGTGGTTCTCGCTGAGGGCGTTCTCAGAGAAGCAGCCAAGCTTCTGGGGCTCTCTAGAGACCGAACTCCGCCATGGAGTGCAGCTTCAGGTGCATGTCATGCGTCACTGCCCTCTCGTGTTGCTTGGCAATCAGCTCAGCTCTATGCCGCGCTGCCCAAACGTGGAGTTGAAGCCGAGTCATGGTCAGAAATTTCAATGCGTCTCTGGCCGTTCGACTCCGATTGGTCCGAGCAGAACGGAGCGCTACATGCACTGAGTGGGGCAGGCAGTCGCGGACGCGCTGTTGTGGTGAGCGCGTGGCTGGGAAAAGCGTTTCCAGGGCTCGCCGATGCAAGTTAAATTCCACTAGCTTTCTGGCTTGTGAACGACATTTTTTTTGGCTTGGCGAATCCACCTGACGGTTCATGCTGCACCAGCCCGAGTCTGAAGCCGGAGCGAAGCTGAAACTGTGTTGACCGCGGTAGTCGCCGTGAGGGTATAATTGCGCATCTGCTCGTGCTGTTAGTTCGTGTCCATGCCATGCTAGTGCATTCCCATGGAATCCGTTGTGTACACGCGCGAGTAGTTTTTACGGAGTAGACCTACGCACATCAAATATGGAGCCCAGCGCATCTGAGATGATGTGTTCCTGGGTTGTGCGTATGTTCACGAAGACAGCGGCAAGCAGCAATTCAAGTGCTGATGTCTACAAGGGCAATGCCCCACAGTTGAGGGCTTGTGGAGCCTCAACGAAGAGATGCATGTGCTTTAGGGCCATGCTTGGGCATGTGTGGTGTCACATGAGCGAGAACAATCTGCATTTGGTGGTTTCCCGTGCAAAGGCTCGCTGTTGTTGTAAATAACGCTGACATTTCGCTCCGATGTGACCTTGCATAGATGTCCATTGCGGCCATACATGACAACATGGCAATTATGTTTATTCTGAGAACTTTCACATGGATAGATCGCTGTTGATTATCTGCCACTGACGTTTGAGCTTGGCAAACCGGCGCTGCTTCGGCATGGCAGCGGACGCCGCGATGGACGTCTCCTCGGTATGGAAACGTCACATTGTTTCCCTTGGGTCATCTATGGGTACTCCCAAGGATATGAGCGCAGCTTTTGAACGGCGTGGAGCGCGTCCACACTATGTACGGCACGAAGGAGAGGTGTGGGCTGCACTGACGCACGTTCAGACGCATGCAACTGTACTTGACGTATCCTACAGCTTCAAATGTTGTTGCGGGTGCATGGCTTGTCTCCTGCGTCTCATAATTTAACAATCACCTGTGCCTCACGGAAGAGGTCAGGCGTTGGGACCTGACTTGTATTCGTTCCTTGAGCGTACTTGAAGCTGAAACCAGTGAAGCAGCAATGATGTGCAGTTTCATTGGATTGATAAACCTGGCGTGGGCATGCCTGCTTTGCCCCAGGTGGTGTTGAACCACCACCAGAATAATCCGCGGACGTGTTTCTATGATGTCTTCGCAGAAATCGACAGGGCATGGGCTTCGGTGGACAACACGCTGTACATTTGGCGTATTGGTGACAAGTGCGCTCTGGTCGCTGCCCTTGATCATTCACAGACACCAAAGCATGGAGACATGCTTCCCCTCAATCATGCACCATCTTGCATGGCGCTGATCGTCTATTCCTGCCACCCGATTGACGTACACAGCTGTAAGCGCCCATGTACTTGCCTCTGATCCTTCCTTCGAACTGTTTGAACCACGCATTTGTTCTCAATGCCTCTGCTGGACTCGGGCCGCACATGCGACCACAGTTCTCCAGGACATGCGGAGCATTCTGTGTGCATGCATCCGACTGTAGCAGTGTTCCTGCCAGCACTACCAGGTGATGACTGCGGGTACGATCACCCGGTTACAGTTGTTGTTCCTGTCACAGTCGCGATATAATTCCTTCATCTGCCCTCGTCGCCTGCGGTGCACGTGCACAGACGACGTCCTCTTCTATTCATAACAGGGCATCTGACAGTGACAAGACCGAGGCACCACTGAAATGTGTCAACGGACGCATAAAACTGCATCAGTCATGCATTTAGGTCGTGTCACCTCCAAAGCCAGCAGTATCTGCGAGTTGGAAAACGTGGATGGTCATGTGGCATTTCATGACCAACCACATGTTAAACATGTACCATGTGCTCATGGAACCCCTGTTGGCAGCGGGCTCTGCACAATCTTGACGCACAGTCTTTGATGCCCCCGTCATCACTGCTGTTTCAAGCCCCTCATGGCCGCAAGCAGAAACAGTCCTCAGGGCATCAAGCATGATGCAGACAGCGGCCACAGGTTACCGGCCACCACTGGCATGCAGGGAACCTACACCCGTGATGTACAGCCATGAAGCACAGTACATCACCTGCGTCGGCCTCGCCCCTGTGAAACGGGGCATCTTCATGGTCTCTGTCAAGTACCTGCTCGTGGTCTGCACCAACGTCGAGGTCACGCTCGTCGGAGTGTGCTTCAGCAACGGCCGGCCGGACGGACAGGTGTGCGCCCAGCCTACAGCCAGCACAACGCAGACGGTTGGCCTTGTGCCGCCCCAATCGACCCGGTGTAGTATCACTGTGCACCACACTCCTGCTGCACCACACTCCTGCTGCACTCTCTTCTGCTCTCCCTTCTGGTGAATGGAAGGCGCCGTGCGGAAGGCACGCCTGATGACGAAAACCTCTCCCGGCTCCCGCAGCATACTCACAACCACTGCACACGACTAACTTGCGGCCCACGGCCTCGATCCTGGTGTCATCGTGCCTGCGGGCAAGACTCCCATAACCGGGTGATGGAGACATGGCGCGCGCTGGGTGTGATGGGGGTGCCGGCTGGGTTGCGCCTGAGCATGCATGCACAGTCCGCGGTTCCACGTCACTGGCGACAACGTTCCGGCGGGTCGTACGCGAGCGGATGCGCACTGCGGGTGTTCTCCCATCTGCGAGAGCGGAGCACAGCACACCGTCACGCGGGTGGGGGCACTGAAGTCAGCCGCCTGCCTGTGCGCGTGTGCCTGTTGTCTAACCATGGTACAGGAATGTGTGTTTATGTGTTGTCTAACCAACCCACGCAACGCCGGTGCTGCAGCTCCAGCTGACGCCCCTCGCGGGCTACTCCGTGCCGTGCAACACGATCCCCATGGCCGCCGCGTGCGCGACCGCGGCAGGCCACATCTTCCTCGGCGCCACAGACGGCAACGTGTACCAGCTGCAGTACGGCAAGCGGCAGTCCTGCCGGCTCGTCTGCGTCTCGCGCAGCTTCCTCTCCATGCTCGGCGCCGGCATGCTCCCCGGCTACCTAGCCAACCGCATCTGGCGCACCGACCCCGTGCGCGTTATGGTCGTGGACGACGCGCGGCACCTACTGTACACTCTGTCGGAGAATCACACGATACGAGTGCGCGCTGCCCCCCTGACATGCTCCCCAACGCCTTCCTTACGGGCTCGCAGCACCGCATCGGTCTTCCCCTGTCGTATCGGCTGTCCTGTGTTGAGATGAGGTCTGGGCGGCCGTTGGACACGCCGGGTGGCTGCTTGGTTGAACCATACCATCATTGCCAACAGCGGTGCATCTCGATCAATGCGCATGACGTTTTGTCCCAAGCGTCTGTGTGGGAACTGCAACCCCGTCGCAGTTTCCGACGTTCACCGGGGCCAGTGCTGGAGGTGCTGCTATTGCTCAACCCGCTGCTGCAGCGGTGCTGTGGAGAGATGCAGGCGTTGTTGTTTGCAACGGGCTTGCGCGATGCTTCGTTGGGCAGGGCGTTGCAGTAGCGCATGCGGGTGCAGGCGTTCCACCTCGGCCCGGACGGCGAAACCGCACCCCAAGAGTTTGCGAACGTGTCCAATGTCCATGAGGCGTGCTCCAGCATCTCGAACGCCGCGTCGGCACTGCCGCGGGACCGCGCCGGCGGCGCCCCCGCGATCATCCACATCGCCGCCATCCCCCCGCACGCCTCGCGTAACCTCCACTTTGTCGCCGTCCTCGCCGACGGCTGCCGCGTCTTCTTCGAGGCGAATCCATCTCGGCGGGCGCTACGCGCGCGCTCCGCCATGTCGAACGACGGCCTGGCGGGCACGGCGGCTGGGCTGCGTGGCGGGGGCAACGTGCGCTCTGTGCGTGCCGCGCTGTTCGCATCCAACACGCTGCTGGTCGTTGAGAGTGGAACCCTCGACGGCAACCTCTCTGAGCTGATCGCGACCCTCCCCAATCCATACCGTACGCCCCCCCCTGTGCGCTGCGTCTCCCTGCGCTGGCTGCACTCTCATGTGGCTTGCCACGTGCTGTGATTGGGCACTTGCGCACACTCGTGTCACATCTGGCACCGGCACTGCCGCAAGAAGCGTGCTGCAGCGTCGGCATGTGTGGCAGCCTCACGCTGTTGTCAGCCCAGCGTGGACGTGTGGTTCTGACGGCCGATGCCGGACTCCATGCAGGCGTGCCAGCACAGGAGACCGGCGTCATCGACACACACCGTGGCAAGGCCCTCGAGGTCGTTGCTCCGGCCGCGGAGCTGCTGCCGGGGGACGTGCGCACGCTGCGGGAGATCCCGGCGGTGTCGCCCCTGAAGCCGCTGCTGGACCGCGGCCTCGCCGACGAGGCGACGTTGCAGCTGATCATGCCGCCGCCGCAGTTTGTCGCGATGTCAAACGTCGGCATCGTGACGTTCACACGGCGGCGGCCGATCGACGTCCTCAAGGCACGATGCTGCACCTGTGTTGCCTGCAGTGCTGCCTGAACCGCGCCGATGCATGTGTACCGACCCATCGCCGCGCTCGTGCAACACGGGTGACGGTGCAGAGTCTGCTGATCAACTTCAATGAAGACACGGTGCTCAGCTACTTCTACGGAATTGGACCCGCGGAAGCGAGCTGCATGTGCTTCGCGATCGCCGTCGCGGCGGGCGCGCCGACGATGGCGCCTCTAGATGCGTCGGCCACCCTGCCGATCCCCACCACACAAGGGCAGTGCGACCGCGCCCTCAACTGCCTCTCGGACCCCAAATACATCAGCACGGCGACGTGGCCGTCGGCCCCGGCGATGCCAAACTTCGGCGGCCCGTACCGCGGCCACGGTGACGCCGGAAACTACGGCTCCGTGCTGAGCGTGTCCGAACCAGAGTGGTCCCACATGCATGTCGGGCTCGTGCTGTTTGTGTACCGGCTGCTGCACAAGGTGTGGGACACGCCGCTGCTGCGCGTCGTCGGCAGCGGGGGCGGGAAGGCGGCCGCGTCGGCTGCGGTGGGGGGCCTGACGGCGGTGGAGCTGGCGCTGCCGGCAGAGACGCTGGCGGCGCTGCAGGGGGCGGTGGCCGCGCTCGGGGTGGTCGTGGTGCGGGTGCTGGAGATGCTGCAGGGCCAGGGCGTGGGGGAGCGCAAGATGTGGTCGCCGATGGACGGCGAGGGCACCCTGCAGAAGCGCACGCGGCGCCAGAGCGCGGTGGCGCTGGAGCTGGAGCGCGTGGCTGCGATCGGGTGCGGCCGACCCAGCACACACGCCTGCATCCGCCTCCGTTGCCACGGCCGTGCGCTGGCCCCATCCGTCCATGCCTGTGTAGCACCTTCGTGCGGTGAAGCTCTGTTTCCGGGATCACGATCCCGGAACGAGGCCCAGCAATTTGAATCGTTTCTGTCAGGATGTCCTGGCCGCATAACGCTGCTGTGCGGGCGGCCGTGCGACAGGGCACATCGAGTGTCCCTTGGTGAGCGCATCCGCACCACCGTGAGCAGCGTCAACGCCGTGGTATTGCAGCAGTGGTGCGCCACATGTGTCCAGCGGGGTGCCCGGAGGTTGCGGCAGGCGTGCAGCGTTACTCCTGTGGGTGCCGTAGCTGGTGATCAGATCCGGACCTCACGGGCTGACCACATCCCGCCAGCAGGCGCCTGCCCACGCACGATGCGCGATGCTGCACCGGGTGACGGCTGGCCGCATGCAGGAAGTTCGCACAGGCATGCGCCGAGGCGCTGCTGCTGTGCCGGAAGCTCGTGCAGTACAACGTGGGCCGGCACCTGCAGAAGGGCCGCGCGGAGCTGCTCGCCACGTGCGACAAGTTCCGGCTGAGCTCCCTGCTGACGTCGGAGGGCCGCCGCACGGCGACCGATGTGCTCATGGACCTCCTCAAGCGGCACACGCCGAGCGGCCGGCTGCCGGTGTCGCTCAGCGACGACCTCCTGCACGGCTGCCCCATGTTCTTCCCCTTCCACCAGCAGCAGTACCTCACCGCGTTCCAACAGCTGGAGGGCGTCAGCAAGCCCGGTGGCACCGCGTGCGTCTCCTGCTGCGCTTTCTGCGCGCCGCTGCGGCCCCCCTGTCGTTGATCGTGTGCGGTGTCGCGGGTACCGTTCGGGCGGAATCCCCCGGACGGACACATGCGCCTGCCCATTCTTTCACTCACCAAGTCACTCCTTGGCTCATTGATAGCCACCTGTGCCACGGCATCACTGAAGTGGCGGGCAATCCTGGCGTTTTGATGGAGAAACGGTTACTTGTCTGGTTGAATTCTGGGGGCAACCCCCCGGAAAATCACCTCGGCCGCCCCCCATTGCTCGCAGGCGCCATCTCTCACTGCAGGTGTGCGTCTTCGTGATGCGACCAAGCCCGCCCCACCGTTCAAGGCAATGCATGCAGTGTCCCACCGCGGACAGGGTAGCTGCACAGTTACATTCGCCGGCAGCGTCCTCCCAGCCTCTTCTGACTGCTGTCAGAATCGTCAGGTGAACTCGGCACTCCGCTGTAGGCCTCGGCTGGAACGCACGGGTGCATGCAGGGCGCAGAAGGAGGAGCTCGCAGCAGAGTTCATGGCCAAGATGTCGCCGGCGCTCGCGGAGGCGGTCGTGCTGCGGGACGTCATCCCGCTGCTGCTGCCCCTCGGCAAGTACCAGGCCATCGTGGAGCTCAGCATCACGAAGGCCGATGGCCAGGTGCGCGCTGCACACCTCACCCCACCGCCCCTGACGGCGGCCACCGCCCGCGCTGCACACCTCACCCACCGCCTCAACCCCCCGCCGCCATCGTCGCATCGTCCGCTGCGCAGGCACCGGTGACCCTCCCGTGTAACAGAACGCTGGTGTCACCCACGCGGTGCTCCCAGGTAGTCACTCTGTGGCGCACGCTGTTGGGTACCCTGACCCTGTGCTGCAGCCAGCGTCATGTGCTGGCCTGGGCCCCGCTTCTCGCATGCAACCCCGCTGCGTCCGGTTCAGCACTGGAATGGCAGCTGCCTGCAGCTCCCCACACCGCATCCGTGCCGTACCGCCTCCTCCCAAAACCACAACAGAAGTCAGCCGAACCGCGGCCTCCCGGTGCCACCGCAAGCTGACTGGCAGCTCCTGCCATGTGCTCACACCACACGGCGCTGCAGGGTCCACATGTCTGCGGGTCCCGGGCAGCACCCTACCACACCGGGGTGACGTGGGCGCCGTGTGATTGTGCAGGATGCGTCTGGGAAGCACCTCGAGGCGGGGCCGGAGGGCGCGAACGCTGCGAGCGCCCGCGCCGCGCACTACCTGCCCCTCGCCGAGGCCGCCACGTCACTGTCGGGGTCGCAGGAGTCCCTCTCGCGCCTCCTCCGCGCCGCCATCGCCGCGCGCGACCCCGTCCTGTCCCACCTCCTCTTCCGCGCGCTCATCGCCGACGGCGCCGGCGCCTCGCTCATCTCCTGCATACCGGACAGCAACGAGCTCCGGGTGCGCACGCGTGCCTGCATAACCGCCCGCCGCTCGAACATCCGCGTATACCGCGCCGCCTCGCGTGTTGACGTGCACACCATCGTTCCGCCGGTCTGGAGGGCGGTGCACGGTGCTTCGCGCTGATCGTGTCACGCTCAGGACGGCACCGGTTTGGGGACGTCAGCCGAGATGAGGCAATGCCTCATGAATCCCAGTCCGGCGCCAGTGTGCGTGTCGAGTCTTGAGCGCATCGCAAGCACCCACGTTGCGCGGCGCCTGTGCACAACTGGATGCGTGGCAGCAGCTCCCGCTGCACGTACCGTCTGCAGCACCTGGGTCCAGTCGCAGCAGCTGGAACTGCAGCCGATGGCGTGTGTAGCTGCACCTGTCATGCCGGCACAGGCGCTCTCGACGTCTCGCAACTGCATCCCGCTGGTCCATGTGTGCCCTGTCTGAACGCTGCGCAAGCAGACGTGTTGCTCAGCGCCTGAGCGGGCCAGCGCCGTGCCGGTCCTCGCCATGAACACCGCCGGTGCCGCTGTGTCGCCTGCCGAGTCGCAACCACCACGCCGACGTCCGACGGTCTGTGCAGCTGCACCTGGCGGCGCTTGGCGCACCGCGGCCGTACGTCATGTCCCACGACCAGATCCAGGAGGCGCAGCAGGGGTCGCTCGACGGCGACCAGCTGACGCACCTGCACCTCCTAGCGGAGCTCTTCGTGATCAACCGGGACCACGTCGCTGCGGCGGAGGTCATGACGGCGATCGCCGTCGCGACGGTGCTGTCATCCACTCCGGAGTCCGGCCGGCCCGATCGGGTGATGGCACTCCAGCAAGCCCTGGTGCACGTGCGCCCCTCTCCCCCCAGCCTCTTCTACTCCCCTGCCCCTCTAGACACGAACCAGAAAAACTCTGCACCTCCAGTGTGACATGTGCGCGCGTCTTCCCGATCACGCAGCGCCCGATTCGACCGAGTGCCACGGGGCACGCTTCAGGGCGTGTGTGGTCGTCGCATCGCACAAGGCATGTGCGCTCTGCATCAGACAAATCCCGTGCGACTCTGGCACATTGTAGACCTCTTCGCGACAGGACCGAGCGGTTGGACCTGCGTCGGTTGCAGTCAACGGGCACGCCTGCCAGTTGGCATGCCGCCGTCGCCTGCAGAGCGGCCCACCGGTCAGGTGCCACGTGCGTGCTCGCGCTGTCAGTCCGGGCGCGGCGGTGCAGGCGGGCAACAGCGGCGACACGGCGCTGGAGCGGCGCACGGAGTCGGAGTGGCGGCAGGCGCGCGTCCAGGCGGAAGTCCTCTCGCAGGTCCAGCGGCGGCTGCGCAAGGCCCGCGCCGCCGGCGCCGCCACCGAGGTCGACCGGTGCCAACGCAGCATCACGAAACTGCAGCTGGAGTCCCTATCCATGAACGCACTCTTCAACGACTTCGCCCTGGTGCGCCCTCCCGCCTGCCCGGCTTGCGTCTGTGGTCACGCAGCATTGCTGCTGTGGCCATGTCACCTCAGGCAAAAGACCTTGCAAGACAGACGCGAGTCATTCAGACGCAGTCGATATGCACGAGTGCTCATAGTGTTGTAACATACTTTGTCACACTAGAATGAACAGTTGATACAACGTCACGGCCTCGGCGTGCCGGTGCGTTGCCCGGGTGACAGGAGCTTCTGCCTCCACTCTCTCACGCCGCAGCCTCTGTTCCTGTCGTGCCCAGACCACCCGAGTCGACCACCATGTAACCATTCACACGGGCCCCCCTGCCGGAGCGGCACAGGGCCGACGCCTGCATGCACACGTGCCGCACGCATGCAGCCGATGTGCATCTGGAACTGTGGCCTCCTCATCATGCGGGAGTCCAACTCGTACGACGAGGGCAATGTGCGGCAGCTGTGGGACCTCCTGTGCAAGGACGAGGTCGAGGCGGCGTACCGCGACGGCGGCTCCACGGCGGACGCCCTGCGCGCCCTCTGCAGCCAGATCATCGACTTGGCTAGCGCACTCGGACCCACCCCCTGGTGCGACCAACCTCCACCCCACGGACTCGTCCGTGCTCACTGTGCTGCGTGGTTGCACCGACAGGGACGACGCAAAAAACAGTGTTTTTTCCCTCGTCCCTGTCGGTGCAACCACCGGCTGGAGCCAGGGAGAGGTAGTTGCATAGTGTTCTGTTGTCCTCGCGCTGTGGATAGCCTGCTACCGCGTGGCATGCATCCGCAGCGCAGCCCGCCGTGATCACGCCTGTAGGGCGATCGAGAACCGCTTGGCCTGATGATGGAAGCGCCTCTTTGTCGCAGCTGCATGCGCCCGCCCTCGGTGCCCGTGTGTTTCCAGTAGATCTGCATCCGCATGCACGTCGGGCTGCGCTGTCACAGGAGGCACAGCCGCCTGCCTGTGCCTGTTTCTGTGTAGATCAAGTGAATGGACGAAGCGCAAATGCTTGACATGCGTGTGTGCCGGGGTTGTCGGGGTGTTTGCGCGGCATCGCCGCTCCCAGGCCCTCGTGACTCTCCCTGCGCAATGCGCAGCGTGAATGGCTTGCTGTCACATGTCCCGCCCACATGTATGCTGGGATGCACAGCACAGGGGGGGTCGTCGTGTGCGATCCGGAGAGGGAACGGCGGCCGTGCAGGCTCCACCTCAGCGTCATCGTCCTGCGCCTGCTGCAAGTGGTGGCCGGGCACTGGGTCGCGCGGGAGGTGCCAGACGACGGCCCCGCGATGGCAGCCAAGTGCCTCTGCGACGCCCTGCCGGGGCAGCACAAGGCGCTGCTGCCGATCCTCGTCGACGTCGTGCGGCAGCGCTCGCCGCTCGAGTCCGCGACGGCGCAGCAGAGCCTCGTGCAGAACGAGGCAGCGTGGGACACCGTGCTGCGGACGTGCCAGGTACGCGCCCCCTGCCTGCTCGTCTCCCCGGCCTCCTCCGGCCTCTTGTGTGCCACCAGCAGCAGCCTCGGCCGCCTGGGACTGACCCTCCGGGGTGAGATTCCCAACTGACGTTCCCTCTCCAACTGACCTTCCTTCCCAAACTGACCTTCCCTCCCATATGCAACAGATCAGCGTTCTCTATCAGTATGGTCAGACTACCCTTCCCAAACTGACCTTCCCTCCCAAATTGAACGTTCTCTGGCAGTATGGCCAGAGTACCCATCGCTGGTGTGTGTGCAGCTACAGTACCGAACTGCCGTCGCGAAGACGCAGGGGCTCGCGGGCGGGGAGGGCGACAGCGCTCGCAACGAGCTCGGCCTGCTGCTCGACGCGGTGCGCACGTTTGCCGCCGAGGCCGCGAGGCACCCGCACCTCGCCCCCATGCAGCACCGCTTCGACGAGACCGCCCACGAGCTCCAGAAGCTGCTGAACCAGCGGCGGCGCGCCGGCCATTACGTGCGGGGGTAGCACCCCCCCCCCCCCCCCAGCATTCTGCAGCTGGCTCTGCATACTCCAGTGTCAACCCTCGCAGTCAGAATTTGGGGGCCTAGACCTGGAAATGGTTCCCCCAGAATCGCATGTGTTGGCTTTGGGAGGTCTGCTGAATTGTGAACACGGGCTGCAACGATCGCCCCCGGTACCGCCAAGACTGGGAACGGTGGCAATAACTTTGGCTGAGATGGCACATGCACTGTGCAGTTTTCTTTGTGCCAGCGATGTTAGTGCAAGGAGTGATTCGGCTGCCAGCATTGTAACGTGTGTCTTCTGAGGTGCTGTGGATCACTTACAGGAGGGAGCAGGCACCTGCAGCGGTGCGCGACGGCAGCCATGCCGGGTCCGGGTCATCATGGCACACGGTCGCCCATGTCGACCTGTTTTGTAGGTGTGCGTACCACAGAAAGAAAGTCCTGAGACTCTGAGCATTGTTGCGCTTATCAACCGGTAGCAAGCAACGGACACATGCCCGCAGTACGGCCTCTGTCTACCTCGACTCGACGGAATTAAATACAAGAGCATGCGGAGCGAAATGGCATGTCTCTGATGTTGGGCTGTACCAAGCTGCGCGCCGGTGCAGGTGAATGCTCTGTGCAGTCACTCAATAGCATGTTGTGTTAGGGAGTGGCAGGGCTAATTGTGTCATGATGTATTTAAAGACACTCCCAAGGTACTCTTGAAATGTTTGTTGCATGTGCCTTCAGCGGTGACCGTACACAACTCACTGTGCGCGTCAGGCGGTCACTAACATGGAGTACATGGAATTGATGCATGTGGCCGAACATCGCCCTGTGATGGTCACATGGCGGTGTTATGTGCTGCTCCACAAGCCAGTGCTGTCCCTTTGCTCCTTGGCCCCGCCGGCGCCCTGGGCCGTTGCCCCCCCGGCATCGGCAAGCATCACTGCCCGCGTCTGGTTGCAGCGTTCCTGCTGGGTGTCTCCTGTGTCGTGTGTACTTCCAGTGTGATGTTGAGAAACATGCACGTGGATGTTACTGTTTACAGACTGGGCGGACAGTGACCAGTTCCGGCCTTGCCAAAGGGCCTCATCAGACGTCGGCGGCCAGACAGCATTCATCAACGATCGCAGCGTGGCAGATTCTAATATGTCCTAAGAGAAAGCAGAGTCCCAGACGAGCGTTTTTCCATCGCGTCGCCGAGCAGAGCAGCGAGACACGGAGGCAGGGGGACTAGCGCAGCGTAGAGGTGGCACCCGCATGCCACACTGTGAGGATTGGGCGTCCTGACAGTGACAGCGGCACACGCTAGCATCATCTGCGAAAAAAGAAACGGAGAAGGCACACCCTTTGGGTGCCAGACACAAAGGAATGGGCGGCAGCCCAACCAAACGTAGGTACATAACAAGAAAAACTACGTGACAGCAGGGTCCATCTGTGAGATCAGATGTGACCAGCACAGGCATTGCAGGACGCAGCAGCTCGCCGCTGCCGGTGCACTACACACCCCAATCCCCGTTACCCTGGCAGCGTGAGGATCGCAGCGCGACCCAAGTGGACACCATCCTCCAGGATTCCGGGCACGAAAGCGAGCGGTGCATGGCGGGCTTGAGCCGCAGTATACCCGAGGCGCTGTGTGTATGATTACATGTGCCTCCAGCCATATCGCAAGGAAGGCAGTCGCATGGAGCAGACCGTTGGGAGTGGCGGACGTGTTGCGTGAACGCGGCAGCCTCTTCCTGCACCGGTGTTGCGGGGCCTGTGTCTTCCCGAGTGGTCGGCCCTGAAGTCGTGGCTTCGCTGTGTGGCGCCCTCGCCTGCTGCCGCCCCTGTGGCTGTGCCCCCTCCTGCGCCCGTCCTGCATTTGTCCGCCCCTGCCGGTAGGGATGCTGTGGCCGATGCCCGATTGGGTTTGGCATGATGTTCCAAGAAAACAAACTATCTAAAAAAAAGTGCTGTTGCCATCATATATCTACACAGTCGCCACCATGCAGTCAATCCCAGCGCAGTAGCTAAAACAGTGACAACCAGCCCTGGCCTCCAGCCGCGGGGCTCTCAGCAGCTGCTGCTCCACGAACCAGCTCCACGGACCAGCTCCCGATCACCAGACCCTACCAGGATTGTTTCGCTTGAGACTGCTTGATCGCTCCATGCGGCCAGGAACCATCGTGGCGGGGCCGCTGGCAGCATGTGCCCCGCTCCTTGCCCTTGCCCCCCCAAAAAAGACGAATGAACAAGAATCAGAACAATCGTTCAACAAGTTTGTGAGTACATGGCCATGGCCCCCCGATGCGGTCCATGTCAGCCTGGCCACCCTCGTGTCCCACCCCCTCTTGTCCACACTCTAGCGTCCACAATGCAGACTCCGCAGCCCGAGAGTCCCAGCAGCCACGATGGCCTGCACACAGGCGCCGTGTTACTCTTAGCAGTTGCGAATTTGGGGGTCACAGGTGGAAATTGTTCCCAAAAATTCACATTTGTTGGCTTTGGGAGGTCTGCTAAAATGGACACAGGCGGTGCGCCCGACCGACCGTCCCCGCAGTATCAGAGTGTGACGCACCCAGGTCCACATTTGCTCTGCAGGTACTCCAGCTGCGCTGACTGCATGTGGAATGTCGGGTGACACAGTGCTCGTGTACCGGCAGTGCATGCATCATGGTGTGGTGCCCGGGTCCGTGGCATGACACCTGCTTCAGGGGGGCTGCCCCTGAGGCAGCCACGAACCACACGGCGTCCACAAACACGACGGTGTGGTGTGGATGAACATCCACACCACACACTCCGTGTTAAATGCATGTCCACAGCTTTGGTGGCTGCGTGCAGTCCCGGAGAAGGTGTTGCATGCCGTGTTCACTATGCGCGGCCATTCGTTGGGACACCTGGAAAATCACCCGTTAACACTGCGATGCCTCTGGAAGGTGTGAAGGTGTGGTTAAGAAGCACTGGGGTACGGAGGCACGGCCTCACGTGAAATTCACCCCTAAACATTCACATTCACATTCACCCCTAAACAACGGAGGCACGGCGAGGTGGGCGGAGGCAGCAGCACACGCGCTCGGCAGAAAGAAACACGAGGAAACGGACAAACGGAACAGAGATGAAGAGAACGAGGCCAGCTGGAAGCAGGCAAAGCCAGGGGTTTTCCCACACGCAGCAGCAGCACGCAGCGCTGGTGCCATCGTAGCGCACCACACAGCGTTGCGTGAACACATGACATCACCACGATGTGAACACCATCGTAGCACACCGTAGTCAGCCGATGAGCCAGTGTGAAAGTGCGACGATGGAACTGCCAGTGAGTGCTCACACGGCCTGCAGGTGTGCAGTCACGACTTTGACAACTGCACTGGGATTGCTGTGCCATGTGCACAGATGTCAGGGTGCCGGCTTGCACCACACAAGAGAACGGACGGCCGATGTCGCGGGAACGATGCCATCCACGACCCGCGTGCGGACGGCGCATGCCCAGACAGACTGTCATTCCCAGACAGACTGTCATCATTTGCCTGAGCCCAGGCGGGTATCGGCCGCAGTGCAATCCTGGTGGGGGATACAGGTGCGGAGGACAGGGGACGACCCGGCAGGGTGTGAAGAATCACGGTACTCGACCGGACTCGGAAGGGGTGTAGCATGTGCATGGGAAGTGCCATATGGCAGCTGCCAGGTAGGGCGTGGAGAATCACGGTTGAGTACCGTGACACCCTGATTCTTCACACAGGACCCTGGAGCGGCAGGACCCCGCGCGCACCGCATCAGCAGGCGGAGGCACTGCCTCGGGCGTGTGGGGGCACAGATTCCTTCGGCCCCAGCAGCGGAGCATGGCCCAGGCATGGCACCCGTGGACCGGGACCTCGGCACGACAAACTGCGGCTGGTCGTCGAGACCATCTCCTGGGGCACACCCCATGGCGGGTGATCCCGAACACTCACACTTGCCGGGTTTGGGCGGTCTGGTGAATCACACACTGACCATGCGTTGCGGGTTGCGAGCTTACTGGCATCGTAGTGCACACGTGTGAGTCATGCGTTCACCCTCGGTGTCACGACGGCCGAATTCGCCGTCGCATGTCAGATGTCACAGGTTTCACAGGTTTCTGAGATGTGGCATGTGCGATCACACAGGGTTTCCGTCGGATGTTGACATAGATACTGGGACACCCAGTGAATCTGGCCTCTTGTTGGGACGTTGTCCTGAAAGTTCACACCAGCCTCCCACGGTGTCATCACAGCCCCCAGGGGAAGGATCAGTCAGCAGCGCACCGCCGACATGCAGGGCCGTCAGGCGGCCCACCGCGACAGGCGACACGTTTGCGCTGATGTGGCATACACCTGTCCGCCCCTACCAGTAGGGGTGCTGTGGCCGATGCCCGTTTGGGTTTGGCGTGATTGCCGATTTCTTTTTTTTTCCGCGCGCACAGCACGCACAGCATGCACAGCACGCAAAGTGTAAGCGCCACACCTTAAGGCCAGGGCGAGGGTGCTCCGGGGAGGCGGCGGGCGGGCGGCGGCGGCGGCAGCGAGAGCGACGCCGAGGGGCCGGCTGCGGCGGCGGCGAAGGGAGAGTCGTCCTCACTGCACTCCTCTGCATGCAAGCCGAGTGTCTTCAGCATGGCCACATACGGCGTGTAAAGCCCCTATGGTATACAGCATGCATGACTGCCACGGGTGGCCCTGCAGGGCCCACTGTGCATGCTACTGCCCTACGGGGCGGGGGACGACCAAACCGTCAACAGCCTCTCTCCGCTGCTTCGGAGGCCGTCACCTCGGTACACTGTGCCGTGCAACGGAGCACCTCCATATGTAACTGGCACCCTTGGTATCTGCCACGGCGTAGCATAGCGTAGTCACGGCAGACAGCTAGGGTGCCGGTTGTGCGCTGCTGCAGCGAGTTTCTGGCTGCAACCCCCAGATCTAGAATTGGATCCAGCAAAGTGATCTAGAATTCGATCCACCAACGTCCTCTTGATGCTGTGTTCGGGTTGTCTTGCTGGTGGCTAGCATGTACCTCTGGGGACCATGATGGTACATGGTACATTGGAAAGGGCCCGGAAAAGGGCCCCGCGCGGGAGGCAGGCGTGTGTGCATGCCGTCGATGCGCCTGTCGGGTCCGTGGCATGTGGTAGGTTGCGTGGTGGGGTGGCACGTGGGGCGCCCGAACGGAGCGTCGATGCGACAGCGTCGATGCGACAGCATACAGGTCGGCCAGGATACACCGACCTGTGAGGCACCAAAGCCACGCGAGCCGTGGCTGAGGTGTCAGCAGGTGGTGGAATTCACACCGAGACCCGCATGATACAGTCAAGGTGGCGCTGCGCTAGAGCTTTCTACGCCAGGGCTGGTGCACGGCATCTTCAAGATGTGGCAGCCGAGGCCTGTTCTCGTGTCTGCTTCCACACGACTGGCCGCATCAGTATGCACGACTGAGCCAGGTTCACACCCTGGTTTTTGATCAGCTTGTTGAGCAGCGCGATGAGCTTGTCAATGTCGCTCAAGGTCAACACAGCTGTGCTGCCTTTGGGCGCCCTGTGTGCATCCTGCTCGTCTTGGGTGGCGCTGGCATCTCCAGTGTCTCTGTCGATGTGCTGCGTGCTACCTCGGAGAGGGGATGACCCTTCGCTCGCCTGCCTTTCGGGTTTAGGTGCGATGAAACTGTCCAGGTCATCGGAATCAATTCTCTCGAGGACCTCTTGGTGATTGGCTGGCATTTCGGTGCCTACAGGCAAGGCATTTGCTCAGATCTGTGGCTTGGAACGTGAAGGCACCCTGTAAATGTAAATGTAAATGTGACACTTACTCGCCATATCCTACAAGGACTTTGACATCTCCGGATAACCGGGAC